>CM042838.1:167340285-167454994 GCA_023653725.1 Bungarus multicinctus
TATAATTTTTTAATCATCCTCTCTTCAGTGCCTATTAAGATTTTATCTAACTCAGTCAATTTTTTATAAAACCCATCTATTTTACTATCTTTTTCATATCTTGAATGTATTTGCAAATACAAATACCAATTCATTTTCATTCCTTGTTCATCTAATTCTTGTTTTGTTTTGAGTTCACCTTTTCATTTAAAATTTCATTATATCTAATAATATGTTCCATATTTAAAAACATTTTTGGAGGGTGGGGGCTGACATGGTGGTGGAGCAATGGCGATTACAGAGCTCCTGGAAAAGCCACCAAAATCTCCGCAGCTGGATGGTCCAATTGGACCCAAACTGTCCTGGAGAGAAGGTAAATGAAGAGAGCACATCCTGTCGAATCCCAGGGGAATCACAAAATCCCTGATTGATCCAGGAAAGCTCCTGAAGCCCAGCAGTGGAGGTAAGCGGCCATTAAAGCCGCTAGAAAGCTGTGACAGCCCCAGAAAGAAAGAAGATTGGAAGGAAAAGTGTGTCAGTTTGGGGTGAGAACTTTAATGTTTTCTAAATAAAATAGAAGATTATCCTAAGGGGAAAGATTTTTTAGAAGAAAGAAGACAGAAAAGAGGAGAACAGCAGTGAAATAGAACACATTGCTAGCTGTCAAACTTTATTTGGATTTTTTTTTTTTTGAGAATTTTTTCTGGTTAACTGGACTGGACTTTGAAATAATAATCAGCAGAAGATTAACCTTAACTTTTGTTGCTAAAAATTTGGACTATTTTCCCTTTTACTCTCATTTTTTAAAAGGAAACTTCGTTAGAACACATTGGATACAGTATAACTAAAAAGAAAGCTTAACAGTACTACCACCTAGAGGTCATACATATTTTTTAAAACTGCAATTTTTAAATGAGATTAAATTTAAATTGTTTAGACTACAGGCTGTTTAGAAGAAAAAGAAGATAGAAAGTGAGCACTAAAACACAGGCTTTGTAAACAGCTGGAAAGTTAAATAAAAGAGGAAAGATTATTTGAACTTGGACAATATACTATTGATGTTTTTGACTTTGGCTTTTTGGCTTGCTGGATGTTATATTGAGGCATAGGTTCATTTTGTGACTTAAATTTTAAATTACAATTACAAAATTACAAGCTGGCAATCTCAATTTTTTTTAATTCTTATTGCTGGGATGTGCTTTGTGCCTACCTGCTTTTTAACATTTGGTTTGATTTTGGAACATTTTCTTTTTCTTTTCTTTCTTCATCAGTAAGTGGATTTACAGTTTGCTGTTTTTACCTCTTTTTCCTAGAAACTGATGGATTAGTATTTTTGAATTATTTTTCTTTTCTCCTTTTTTAATACCAGATTTTTTATTTTTATATTTTTTTTACATTTCTCCTGGATATAAAGAACTTGGTTCTTATTTACTTCTTTTTGGTTTTATTTTTTCCTTTTTCTTCCAAACTTTTTTTCCTCCACTCCTTTTTAATATAATTGGATTAAGGTAGGGAAGATTTTGTTTTTGTTTCCTTTGAGTGGGTTATAACTAATTTGAGATGAACAAGACAACTACTATTGGATCATCGATTCCCACCTCCTCATCTCTGAGCCCAACCAGACAATGATCCATACAAGCCATGATGCAACAGGAAAAGGAGAGAGAGAAGGAGAAGGAGGTTTCAATCAATACAAGATCAAGGGAAGTGCACAGATGATAAAATTGGAAAAATGGAAGAGAAAATTGGAAAGATGGAAGAGAAGATGGGAAGGATGGAAGACAAAATGGAAACCGTACAACAAATGATGGTGAAAAATGAAGAAAGAATGCAAAAGATAGAAGAAAGAGGTGAACAGACTGAGAAGAAAGTAGGAGAAATAGATAATAGCCTGATATCAGTTGATCAAGATAAGGGAAAAGAAATGATACCATGGGAGATGGACAAAGCCTGATTTTTATTTAGGATTTCAAAATGCTGAGGAAGAGAAAGGAGAAAACCTCACAGAAATAATGACAGAAGTTTTGGCAGGAGCCATAGAGATATCTAAAGAAAAAATGATAGATGGACTGGATGAAGTATTCTGAGAATATACTAGAATAAACTACCTAGAAAAGAATAAACTACCTAGAAAAGTCCACATAAGATTTACTAAGAAAACAATCAAAACAGAGATATTACAGAAAGCAAGAGGCGACCCTCTAAAGTATAAGGGAAAGGAGATTAAAGTCCTTAAAAAAGTACCAAGGAAAGTGAGAAATTTGAGAAGAGAATATCAATTCCTAACCAAGATCCTAAACAAGAAAGAAGTGAATTACAGATGGCTGATACCTGAAGGCCTGATGTTCAGATGACAAGAACAAAGACATAGATTGGATTCAGTTGAGAAAGCAGAGCTATTTTATGATGAATACTTTAGAGGAAAAGAAGACGAGAGAGCAAGAGAGGAGGAACTTAAAATACGAGCAGAGATGGCTAAAGAAATGGGGGAAAATATGACCTCTTTCTAGTCTTTAATGTCATCAACTGTTAACCTGAGGAAATCAGAAGTCCAGGCAACTGAAATGAATATAGGGTTATTGTATGCTGATGGTCTCCACAAGAATCTGATTTATTAATGGTGAAAGCAAGCTTGCTGCTAAATAAGGGTCAACAGATTTGGGCTGGACTTAGATCTCTTGGGGACTTGAAGTGAATGTATTTGACCCCTCCATCGGGCTCAGCCTTATAATCTCCTATATCAATTCCAGTTTCCATGTGTATTAGCTCTCTTGACAGTCTTTAAGGAACATGATCAGGACCACAGGTGAGATACAGATACAAAACAAGAGATACAAAATTTTATGCCAATGTCCATTGAGGAAAAAGAAGTGCACCTTCTTGGGAATGCTGTGTTCATTCTCCTTGTTTGGACACTGGACTATTGGCCAGAAGTCACAGGAAGTTGCGACTGAAGTGTTTGTTTTAAGTATTTCAGGGGAATGTGCACTTAACAAGGTCCTTCAGATGCCAATTGGAAGCTTCTCTCTGTGACCTTCATTGAACGATTGTTAATATTTGGATGAAATGCTTCCATACAGTCGTTCAAAAACTTATTTGCTGATGACAGCATATTCCTGGCACACAAAGTAGTGATCTACAATTGATACTGAACAATTTGGTAGATTCGGTTATGCTCTTCAGCATATTAACCTAATCAATGGTGAAGTACTTTACTAAGTCAACCCCTGCCAAATAACAAGATCATAGACTAGTGGTTGTTAACAGTTTCATCACCATGGCCCACCTTTGAATATCTTTTGTGGCCATAGATCTCCAAGACTTAACTCAAGATTTAAATCATTACATTTATTCAAGCCTTTGCAGACAACATGTGATGATGTTGTGATGCCTCCCTCTGCCAGGGTCTTTAGACCATAGGATGAGAAGCAGTGCTAGAGACCAAAAATCACTAATTTTGACATCCACCTGAAACTCCACCTAGCATGGGAATTCTGGAGCTTCTTGCAATGTTGCAAAGACCACAAGAGGGTAGCAGAATGGATCACTCTGTAAAATGGTTGCATTGCCCAATTACAGAAGTAGCCATCATTTTGCAAGTAGCTACAACTGAATGACATCATTGGTGGATGCTTTTAAAATCATGTTGGAAGTGTTCACTAAGTGAAACTGTTGCAACAATTATGGAAGGACTTCAGTTTTTGTACATCTTACAGACCTGCAAATACTGTCAATGTGACAGGTTGCAAAGTTATTTTTCATCATTGTTGCTCAATAAGTGCTGTTTGTGATGTTTATGTGACTATTGCAAATTCTTAATCATTCAGGCTTCCTCCATCCCAAAACCATTGTGGGTTCAAATGCAGGATGGAAACCAATTGAGTATTATTGCAGTACTGATTGTTAAGAGTGCAACTTGCATAAATTCTTTCCAGAGAATAGTGGGAGGAACTCTTGAAGACCAAAGGTTACATTCATATTTGTACATTTGAGAAAAGAGGAGAAAATGACAAATGCACAAGAAATAGATGTAATAGATTATTTAACCATACCTATTCATAATTATTAAACTTCTAGTTCTTTCCCCACCCATCTATTGTTACTATCTTCAACCAAGAAGATTTATCTTAATAAAAGAACACATCGGTTACATTGCCATAGACATTTTGTTAAATGGATTATTGAAAACCAGAGAATTCAACTTTGCTATTTTATGGGCCAATTCACACATGAGGAATCTGATGGAAATGGAGATGTTATCATCAACATACCAATCGTGCATTACCCAGGCCTTGGTCACTTCCCATTTGGACAATTGCAATGTTCTTGCACTGGGGTTATGCCTCAAGACCCCTTGAAAACTGTAGCTGGTCCAAAATGAAGTGTTGCTTACAATATTAGACATTTTTAGGTTCACCCAGGATAGACCATGAGATGCAATGGCTGCCAGCTTCCTCCAGGGCACCCTTGAAAATGCTGGTTATTCCCTTTAACTTACCATATGTCACAGGATGGTGTTATTGGCAAATGCCTCCTAACTTTAGTTAGGAAGCTGGGATGACTGTCATATCCTGGTTGACCTTGCAGGGAAAGTATACTCATTAAGGAAATTTGATTATGATCCGGGGCATGGGTTGAATTTTTCCTCTGCAGACTCTGCATGTATAGAGATCTCATAGACCATCATTGTTTTCCATGGAAGTCCAAGAGATGAAATATCAAGAGAGATTATTAATATATTGTCAACAGTTATGACATACTTTGCTCATCCAGCTCAGGAAAATTCTGCCTGACATTGACAAGGAAATATGGAAGATCCAGATGTGAGGGGCTTTAAACTCTATATTAGCTTTGGAAACCATATTCAATGCTGCCACATAGCTTGAGAAAGTGGAAGGGAGGTGATTTTAATTGAGTAGCTCTAAGTAGACAAAATAGAATTCTTTGTTAGTTCAAGGTCATAGAGTGTGGCGCAAGGAAAAAAAAAGGAACTTACTTTGGGAATGGTTCATGTGATGTGATGATGAGGAAAAGGGGGTGGTTTGTAGTTTGGGACATTGTGGGAAATCCAGAAAACTTTTAGTTCCGAGATTCTACAGATATGCCACTTGCTAGTCTAATAAAGGTACTTTTGAGATGATGTCTATTTCAGAGTTACTGACTGGAATGGATGTTTGCTGGAATGCTGACACTCTACCATTTCAAAAATAATTGAATAGGCAATTCTATAAAGCACCAAGTATCTAAGGAAACCACCATATTTGTTTAAAAACACTAACATTGAACCCATCTCTTCAAAATACTAACTTGAAAAATGAACTAAATTAAAAGGAATGAAATGAGAAAATGTTCACTTTTTAATAGTAAACACATCTTTATGAACAAGTTTGTCAACATTTTTTAAAAAACAATTATCACATTCTAAACATGCCTCAAAGAAAAATATAAATGAGGCCGATAACGAGTTAGAATTTCTTGTTTTTTACTATATTTTCTCTACAATTCAGATCTGGCCTCAGCAGAATAATGTAGCATTTTGGGGAAAAAATACAACCAAGGAGAGCAGCTCCAGAGGCCAAAATGGAGAAGTTCTCCACAGCCACCATGGACTTCCCTTTGGTGCTCAGGTAGGTGGGGAGGAAAGTGATCCAAACACTGCAAAAAACCAGCATGCTGAAAGTAATGAACTTGGCTTCATTAAAGCTGTCAGGCAATTTCCTAGCCAGAAAGGCCACTATGAAACTGATAAGGGCCAGAAAACCTAGATAGGCAAGGACAATGTAAAACATGAAAGCTGAGCCCTGCTTACATTCCAAGATAGCCTCTCTAAACACAGAACAAAAGTCCAAGTTAGGAAATGGGGGAGAGGTTACCAACCAGGTGGAACAAAGAAGGGCTTGGACCAGGGGACAGGCTATGACAAGGGAGTTGGTCAATGGGTTTCCTAAGAGTTTCCTTGTCTTGTTCCCTGGCTTGGTGGCCATGAAGGCCAGAACCACCATGACAGTTTTTGCCAACACAGAGGAAACTGCAAGGGAAAAGAGAATGGCAAAGGCAGATTGTTGGAAGAGACAAGTGAGCTTCGCTGGTTGACCAATGAAGAGGAAGGAGCAGAGGAAGCAGAGCAGGAGGGAGACCAGGAGGATGTAGGTGAGATCTCGGTTGTTGGCCTTAATAATCGGTGTGTCATGATGTTTATAGAAAATCACCAGGACTGCAAAAGTGATCACAAAGAGGAAAAGAGCAAGAAAAACTAAAATATATCCCAGGGTGTCATGATAGGCAAGGAAGTGGATCTTCTTGGCAATGCATTGGTCCTTGTCCTTGTTGGGAAATTGGTCTTCTGGGCAGGGTTCACAGTGATCTGCATCTGAAATCAAAAGTCTTTGGCTAAGGATTTATTGAGCAAGTACCATGCATATTATCTCTCTCACAAAAGTGATACACGTGTTGCCTTTCTGCTGTTGATCTACCCACAAAGGGAATAATGAAATAATCCCCTGTGCTATTTATGGGGCATCAAAAAGAGCAAACCATTCTTCATTTATGATGATCCAGAGCAGTGGTGGTATTCAAAAACTTTTACTACTGGTTCTATGAGTATGGCTTGGTGGGCATGGCCACGTGACTGGGTGGGCGTGGCTTTTCTTTTTTGCAGTCCCCACCCATTTTGGGGAGCTTCTTAGCCACAGAGGAGATTCTGGGCATTTTTGCTTCTCTAAGGCTTCTCTGGGGCTCTTGAAGGCAAAAAATGGAGGGGGGGAGCTCCTCCCTCCATTTTTTGCCTTCCTGGACCTCAGCAAGGGGAATCCCAGCTCAGCTGATCTTATCTACAGCAGATTGTTGGGAGGGAAAAAAAAGAAAGAAATACTTAGGGGAATGTCAGGCAGGCAGGCGGGGTGATTGAGCATCGGGTGAGAGGGCGACCCGGTGGGGGGCCTGGCCAGCCAGAACTTACTACTGGTTCGGCAACCCACGCCAAATTCTTGCTACCGGTTCGCCCGATCCGTTGCGAACTGACTGAATACCACTACTGATCCAGAAGGTAGATTAGCTGGAGACAAGGATTTGTTCAATTCCACCTATCCATTCATTGTGCACTATATGAATAATGTGGCTTTTCCACCCCACCCCCACTTTATAGTGGAACCCACAGAAGATTGATAGACCTGTTATCCAGCAATGCTGCTGTTTTGTTTATGTGCACATTATCCCTGCTTTGAACTCTCTGCTTTGTACTTCAGATCTGTTCATTCAGACTTTTTTTGCTCCCTCCCACTCTAACCAAGAGACATAGATAGATGGAGCTCCTCTTTCTCTGGCAGGTCTCTTTCTTCTGAGATTGATACTGCTGACAGAAGAAGCACTCTCTAAATGATAAAAATTAAAACTTCCTCAGAAAAGTTTGGAAGTTGGTTCTCCCAATTGGATGTTAGAGTAGGAGTGGAAACGTAAGTTAGAAATTCATAAATTCTGCACTGAAACTGTCCTGCTTGGAATTGTTGAGGATGGAGGAAAGAGTAGCCTTTCTGTATTCAGGGCAGTTTAGATCTGTAAACTGAAGGGTTCTGCTGAAAAGCCTGAGTGCATGTCAATCTTATAAAAAATGACAACAATAACCAAAAAATAATAATTAATGTCATCCTTGATCCTAGAAGATCTTCATTTGAAGTTTGCTCTACCTGTCTTGTTAGAAATGGTCCCTTCTGGACAAGCATCACACTGGTAGCAGGAAAACCGGCTCACCCTCTGGAACTCTTCTCCTCTCTCCTGCCTGGCACTTCTTCTTGCCACACCTGGCAAAGGGCACCTTCTGAAAGAGAAAAGAGAAATACCTGAGAAGGTCTATTCAATGATCATGTATCATTAAATCTCCACACTGACATCCTCATCTTCAAAAGATCTTCAGAAGAACCGATTCACCATAGTCCTGAGCCTGGTAAAAAGGATAGCCTGAAAGAGAAATACTTGAGATGACCTAGCAATGAACCTGTTGCATTCATTCTATTCCCATTCCTATTTTC
Organism: Bungarus multicinctus; assembly: GCA_023653725.1. NCBI lineage: Eukaryota > Metazoa > Chordata > Lepidosauria > Squamata > Elapidae > Bungarus > Bungarus multicinctus. The sequence goes on from CM042838.1 coordinate 167,348,289, forward strand.
CTCCCTTTTTCCTACTTCTAACTTCAGAATCTCTTCTTTTGACACCATCTATCAGGAATATGGAACAGATCCTGAGGAATTCAGGTCAGTGGCATTCCTGTCACACCCATGGATGTGAGAGATTGGAACTGGAAACACAGCCTGCAGAGGAAGAATTGTGACTGAACTACAGTGTTGCTAAAAGAAAGAACTATGAGGATATAATTGTGCAGAAATGGTCCAGGGCAATCACTGTTGCTTACTGTAATTACATCCTGCATTTTAAGCACTTGTTCACAAGCCTAACCTTTTGTGAAAAGACACAATCAGACATCAAGTATGTTATTTGCAAAGCAGATTTTTCACCAAATGACTGTCATAATTTCTGACTCAATTGATTATTTTTCAACTTAGAAAGATATTCCTCATCTCAGGAAGAGAATGAATCTTTCCCTGAATTTACAATACTTCCTTACAGCTCACCTTTGTGGCCCAGACAATTCCATCAGAGTTAATGGTGAAATCCTGGCCTGGGGGAGCCTCAGGATTTATTTGCCCAACCTTCATGGGGACAAAAGAATGATTGGGGAGGAAAACCCAGTTGAGAAGAGCATAACGAGGAGATCCCAGTCCATCTTCTGAGAAGGAGATTTCATCTCCAGCAATGTTGTTGAACTGCACTTTGCTCAAATAGGCAAGAATCTGAAAGAAAGGAGACCTTCAGAATTTGGAGTCTTTCTGCTAGAGCTACAAATGAGACATCATGGCTTCTACCAGACCATGGTGACTATCTTAGAAGATGGGGCTTCTTTTGTCTGAGAAGCTAAAGATGTTCTCTTGGTGGAGATCTGAGAAATCAGGAGTAACACCAAATATTTAACTTTGAAACTACAAAAGTTTCCCTTTATTACAGGATATCATTTCCAACTCCAGTTTCATCAAAATACAAGAAGTACAAAAAATTTAGTTCTACATTCCAAATTTCTCTTTTGATATTTGGCTATGTGCACTTTCAAATACTTGCTTTGGCCCCAAGTCTTGTTAATTGATAAATGAATGTTTGAAATGAATAAATGATTTCTATCAGAACCATGGAAAATTCCATTGGTTTTCTCTAGCTCTTTGTCAAAGGCTAGAGGCAGAACGCAGGAACCAAATCTGACCAATTGGGGCCATGTAGAAAGAAGCATCTGCCCTGGTTGGTCAGTTCACTGTCCAGAGATGTCCAACATTTAGCCTTTGATACTGAAAAATCAAATCAGGATCCCTTCAGGACTGTTTGAAATCTTGCTGTGGTGTGGTTGACAGAGGCTGATTTCACACAACAGGCTGAATATTGCAACAAATAGTAAACTAAACAAACAGGATAGGGTAACACTGATTACTAATCCATGGAAACATAAAAGAATCTTAAAACGAATTGAGTATTTTTACGTGTTGGATTTGGGGCACATTCTAAGTAAAACTGAGATTGTTCTGCATAGATGCCCTCTAAGATTTCAACTGACTTGCTTAAATGTTTGCACAAACACACCCAGATTGCTATCTTGCTTTGGGCTGACAGCTCTTTCTTGGAATGGAACTCACCATCTGAAATTTGGGGAACTGTTGAAGGCCATTCAGGATTTATAAAGGTCTTTCCTCTGTGGAGCATATGCACCTTTGGTTTGGCTTACTTCTCTTTCTCCCCTCTACCCACTTTTAATAAAATATAGTTTTTAAACCATTTTTAATAATTGGTGTTTTAATATGATTCGAGATGGATTAATAAGGGAGCATGAGGACATTTAATCAGTAGCTGAAGAAATTGATATGGGGAGTTTCCTAAGTATCTATGCACGGAATAAAAAGCCACAATAATTACCTGCCATGATTGGACAATTAACATCCTCTTTCCAAGTCTCATCACAGTTAGTCGGGCTCTGAATCCAAACATTGCATGTAATCCATGCGCCAGAGCAAAAATGGCATTGTAGATATTGTAACTTTCACCTGTCGTGTTTGTTTCAAATGTGTAATTTGGCAGATTCTGCAGATTCTCCTTTCCTGTACATGTTTCACCCCCCTTTGGAGGGGTCTTGCCTGGTTTGTGGATGTTGCAGTGAAAGACCTTTTCCCACCATGGAGGCAGAAGGACATCACCTTTGGGGTTCAAGGGGTCTAAAGACAGGAGGAAATGGCTGAATCCTGAGACATCCCGGTGTGATCCCTCAAATGCAAGGCTCCATGGAAAGGCTTTATGAATTGCAATACATCTTGGGATTCCACCATACTAAGTTTCCAATGAGAAGTTAAGATCCAAACTTTCCTAAATGATATCCTTTTGATTTTTTCATACATAGCCACAGCCCCTTGTACACTGGTAGTCACAGTGGAATCTCCAAACAGGATAAACCTTCTATTTTAGACCATTTTTGGAAAATGCGAAAGTAATTTCTTCACCATAAAACGAATAACATCCAATTTCAACATTCCAGTGAAGGCCAGGCAGATCTCCTTCTCCTTGAGCATTAGCATCACAACAGAGATGCCTACGCTTGGGGAAACCTCTGGGGTAGCTTGGGAGTTCATGGCTTCCATGACGGCCATGGACCTGACCCAATTAGTTTCTGGCCCCACTCATATAGGTGGACACATGCTGGACCTGATTTTTGTCTCTGGTCAGTAGTTGAATGACTGTAATTTCGGGGACTTAGACATTAAACCCTTGTCATGGACAGATCATTCTCTTCTTAGACTTGACTTCTGTACTGCCACCCCCCACCGCAGGGAGGCGGAGCTGTGTAGATGGTTCCGCCCCAGGCGCCTGATGTACCCTGAGAGGTTCCAGAGGGAGCTTGGGCCATTTCCCGATACTCTGGCTCATAACTCGCCTGGAGACTTGGTGGCCACCTGGGATAGGCTGGCTGCCGAGGCTCTGGACCGAGTTGTGCCTTTGCGACCTCTGACCCGGCACAGATCCCATCCAGCTCCGTGGTTTACGGAGGAGCTGCGGGAGATGAAATACCAGAAAAGATGTCTAGAGAGTGTTTGGAGGGCTAGCCGCGCTGAGTCCGACCAAACACAGGTGAGGTCCTATATTAGGACCTACCTTGTGGCGATAGAGGCGGTGAAACGTTCGCATTTCTCCGCCCTTATTGCATCAGCAGAAAATCGGCCTGCCGCTCTGTTTAGAGTTACCCGCTCCCTGCTTGAGCCGAGAGCGCGGGAGGAGGACCTCTTGCAGGGCAGGGCAGAGGAATTTTCCCGATTTCTGCACGACAAAATCGCTCAGATTCTGGGCGGGATGGACTCCAATTGAGTGGTCCCGGGGGAGGTGTCCGGGGCAGGTCTTGAGACTATTATCTAGGAAGAGTTTGACCCTGTGACCGCTGAGGGTGTGGACAGGTTGCTGGGGGGGCTGAATACCACCACATGTTTGTTGGACCAGTGTCCCTCCTGGTTGTTTTGACTGCCAGGGAGGTGACATGAGGCTGGCTCCAGGGGATTATCAACGCTTCGTTGAGGGAGGGGTCGTTCCCTACTGCCCTGAAGATGGCGGTGGTGTGGCCCCTCCTCTAGAAGCCTGCCCTGGACCCAGCTGTTTTAAATAACTATCATCCAGTCTCCAACCTTCCTTTTTTAGCGAAGGTTGTTGAGAGTATGGTGGCACGTCAGCTCCCTCAGTACCTGGAGGAAGCAACTTACCTCGATCCATTCCAATCGGGCTTCAGCCCGGGCATAGTACCGAAACAGCATTGGTCGCGTTGGTTGATGATCTCTGGAGAGCCCATGACAGGGGGTTTTCCTCTGTCCTGGTCCCGTTAGATCTCTCAGCGGCTTTTGATACTATCGACCATAGTATCTTATTGCGGCGGTTGGAGGGGTTGGAGATTGGGGGAACCGTCTTGCGATGGTTCTCCTCCTTCCTCTCCAACTGCTCGCAATTTGTGTTGACAGGGGGGGAGATTGATGAGTCAACACTGCAGATCTTGATGGGTGGGGGGATTTAAACACTGCTATTTCCAGAACAATTGAATAGTGATAGGGAAATTTTATAAAGCCTCAGATAGCCATATATGTATAAAAACATTGATATTGAACCCACTTCAAGCACAAACTTCGCAAGTGGTCTCCATTTGGAAACAAAAGTACTTCTATTCTTTCCTTTAACCAAAATGGTCAATTTATTCATTTCGGCCAACTTCATCAGCTTTTGTAGCCGTTCATCCATAGTGGGAATCAAAATGTCCTTCCATTTTTGTGTGTCAACATATATAAGATAAAAGTTCCAATTTTTTTCTCCAAGTTTTCAAAACCAAAATAAAAATTTCTGATTTTATTTTTATTTTAAAAATTTTCTGCATTATAATATGAATCTTACTCCAAAATTTCTTTGCTTTATCAAATGTCCACCATAAATTGTAAAAAGTTCCTTCTTTCTTTTAAGAAACATTCATTTGAAATACCCTTATGCATTCAGAATAATTTATTCGGTGTTAAATGCCAGTAATACATCATATAATATTTTTCTTTTAAATTATAGTTTAGTGTGTTTCATCCACATATTTTCCCATTGTTCAAGCATCACATTATATCCAAAATTCCTTGCTCACTGAATGATACAATGTTTTACATGTTCACTTTCCAAATTCAATTTCAACAACATTTTATAAATCTTAGCAATAATATCATTACCACACACTAAGATTCCCAATTCTTTTTTAGCAACATCAAACCTGCAACTATTTTTATTTAATTTAAATTGTTCTTTCAGTTGTTCATACGTCAGCCAATTCCAAACATAACCTTCTATTTCAAGTTCTTCCCTCAATTTTAATGCAGGTTCATCAGAGTTTGAAGATAATATGTTACCAAATGTCCACCAGTCTTGCTTCACCACCATTTCTTTTCTTTAAAGAGCTTCTTGGGGAGACATTGTAGAGAACCTTGTTTTATATTTATTCTAAGGTATGGCACATCTACCAAAAAAAATCAACATTAATTTTATCATACCATAAATAACTGTGCCAACCAAACATTAATTTGTGGCCCTCTAATTCAAGTAGCCTCTTATTCTGAAGGTTCACCCACTCTTTTAAGCAGGCCAGACAACATGCCTCAAAATACGATTTCAGGTCTGGTTAAACCCAACCCCCTTTTCCTTAGCATCTTGCAGTAGTTTGTATGTAATTCTGAGTTTTTTTTCCTTTGCCATATAAACTTAGAAATATCTGAAATAATAAACACATCTTTAATAACCAGTTTGTCTTCCATACAGGGCATTGGACCTCACCAAGGGCACTTTGAAAACACGAAAAACAAAAGATTGACCACAGGAATATTGTAAGCAGTAGCAGAACTTGATAAGGAATTTTTTTATGGAAAATTCTTCCTTCACGTCATCATTTATTAGAAATTCTATCACATTCTAAACATGCCACAAAGACAAATATAAATGAGGCAACTCCTTGCATTAGTTAGAAATTTTTGTTTCTTACTATATTTTCTCTACAATTCAAATCAGGCCTCAGCAGAATAATGTAGCATTTGGGGAAAAAGATACAAGCCAAGAGAGCAGCTCCAGAGGCCAAAATGGAGAAGATCTCAACAGCCACCATGGACTTCCCTTTGGTGCTCAGGTAGGTAGGGAGAAAGGAGATCCAAACACTGCAAAAGACCAGCATGCTAAAAGTAATGAACTTGGCTTCATTAAAACTATCAGGCAATTTCCTAGCTAGAAATGCTACTGTGAAACTGACAAGGGCCAAAAGTCCTAGGTAAGAGAGGACACCGTAAAACATGATAGCTGAGCCTTGCTTACATTCCAAAATGATCTCTCCAAACAAGGAGTGGAAGTCCAAGTTAAGAAACGGGGGAGAGGTTCCTATCCAGGTGGCACAAAGGACTGCTTGGATCAAGGGGCAGGCTATGACAATGGAGTTGGTCAATGGCTTTCCTAAAAGTTTCCTTGTCTTGTTTCCTGGCTTGGTGGCCATGAAGGCCAGAACCACCATGACGGTTTTTGCCAAAATAGAGGAAACTGCCAGGGCAAAGCTAATGGCAAAGGCAGATTGTTGGAAGAGACAGGTGATCTTCCTAGGTTGACCAATGAAGAGGAAGGAGCAGAGGAAGCAGAGCAAGAGGGAGACCAGGAGGATGTAGGTGAGATCTCGGTTGTTGGCCTTGACAATCGGTGTGTCATGATGTTTATAGAAAATCACCAGGACGGAGGAAGTGATCACAGAGAGGAAAAGAGCAAGAAAAACTAAAATATATCCCAGGGTCTCTTGATAGGCAAGGAAGTGAAGCTTCTTAGGCAATGCATTGGTCCTTCTCCTTGTTGGGGTATTGGTCTTCTGGGCAGGGTTCACAATGAGCAGCATCTGAAATCAAGATTATTTGTCTAAGTAATTCTTTTTTAAAAAGAAGTTTTATTCAGTTTTCTACATTTTAACATCTCTTTTTAGTGAACAGCATGATTACAGGTTCCACATATACATACAAATATGACCATGGTTACATATTCAATTTTTATATTCAATTTCTAGTCTTAATAATATTTTATGCATTTTCTTTTTTGTTATATTATTCTAAGTGCTTATCTCATAATTTTAATTCACATATATTGACTTCATAGTTATTGTACTGTAATACTTTTAATTGTCACATTTGTATAATCCTCTTAAGTTCTAATTAGTAACACTTCTTCTATAAATTGATTTCCCCCCTTTAATGTCACTTTAAGTGCACCACCTCAAAGTTACATATTCATTAATTATTTCCCCTTTTAAATCACATCAAATATTTAGCATTTTATTACCTACAACTTTAAAATTACATATATATAAACCAGATTCTGCATGGTTTCTCCTTCTTAATTCCGTAAAACTTATCTACAATTTCAGAGAAGAAAAAGGACATATTTATCTACTCATTTAATCCTAAACCCTAATGCCAATTTCATTTCAGCGCTCCTCCTATATCATTTCATTTATTTCAATCTATTTATTACACATATTCTATTAATTATTCCATTCATATTGAAACCAAAAGAAATAAAAAGGAAAATTAGCATTCCAATCCTCAAAGTATTTCAATATATTTGATAAAAATATTCCATATATTTATTGTATTTACCTCTTAAACATAAAGGAAAAGAGCATTGCCAAAAAATAACAATTCTATTATTCATCTTATGTGTCCCCATTTCACAAATACAAATTTATCTATATTATTCCCCAGTACCTTGCAGAATCCCCTCTCCCAGTATCATTCCGCCATTATCTCTGTGTAAGAAATTTACCCCCATTTTTTAAAAATGCCCATATTCCTTTGTTCCCAAATCCTGTTTCTTTTCCCTTCTTTCCCCTAACATTTCCCCCTTTATTATTTCACTCCCATTTTTAACCCCCTCTCTATTTTTATCTACCTTCCGCCCTTTGAATTTCTGCTGATCTTTTCCCCTTTTTTTTAATTTTCCGGATATTTCCCTCTTTGTTCAATTTCCCAGACCTCCAATATTTATTCCCAATTCTTTTTCTCTTTCCTTCTGGATTCCTTGGTTCTCGATGGTGATTAAAGATGGCCCCTTCTGAAATTTGCTCCACCTCTTCTTCTGTACCTTGTCTTAGTTGTTCATACTCTGCAATCGCCTCTTCAAAAAATTTAAAAACAAAGCCCAAAGTTTCACCTCTTTCTTGTAAAGTTTCCTTAATGTTTCCAAGTTCCATTTTTAGTGCCTGAAGAGATATCGCCATTTTATAATTTTCAATTTAATCTAGTTAGTGTCTTTAAAGTTAATTTCCAACAGTCCGCTTTTCTTTCCTTCCTCTCAACTTTTAAAAACTCTTATTTTATTGTATCAATTTTCCTTATATTTTTAAGGAACAGTCTTTTTTTTAAAAAAAAAAGTCAAGTTGAATTTAACTCTGATGGCACTCTTTGTTCTAACAAATCCACACCTCCTCTTTTCTTTTCCTTCCCAATTATTCAGAGCTTTTCAAAAAACAATCTTCCAAAAAGATCAAATTCAATTAATATAAGTTTCCTCTTTAGCAATCTATCAAGATTTACTCATCCAAGTTAGTTGTGGAATTCCTTCAGCAGCTTCTATCTCTTGGCTCAAAGCTCCGTCGCTGTCAAAGGCAATTCACACCTTTTTAAAAACATCTTTCAATTCACCACTTTGAGTCCTTTCTTAAAAATACTTTGTAATGTTAATCTAGAGGGTAATTTCCATTTAATTATATTGTCGCATTCCTCCTGCTGTTCGCTTCTTCCACTCTCTCCTGCCCAATACTTATTCCAGTCTAATCTAATCTTTGGGGCAGCTTCTGCCCCAAATCTAAAAGATTGGGGCTCTCCGATGCCGAAGCATGGACCAAAGCCACGCATGATCCCAGTCAGCGTTCTGTCTTTGGGAAGGCTCAAAACCAGAACCATCTAAGTAATTCTTGAGCAACTACCATGCACATTATCCCTCCCACAAAGGTGATACACGTGTTGCCTTTTTTCTGGTGACCTATCCACAAAGGGAGTGATGAAAGAATCCCCTTTGTTATTTATGGGGCATCAAAAAAGAGCAAATAATCCTTCATTTATGATGATACTGTTTAGCCAGTGATGCGGATATGTTCAGTTCCAGCTATCCATTCACTGGGGCAATTCCATGGGTAATGTGGCTTTCAGATTAAGATTACTACCTGTTTTCTCCCTCACTTTATAATGGATCCCATACAAGACCGACAGATCTGTCATCCAGGAATGCGACTATTTTGTTTGTGTATATATTTTCCCTATCTTAACCTCTCTGCTTCAGATCTGTTCATTCACACCTTGTTTATTCCTGGCAGGTCTATTTCCTCAGAGGTTGATAGAGCTGATGGAAGAAGCATGCATTAAATGATAAAAATTAAAGCTTTGGACCACACACACCACTTCTTCAGGAAAATATTGGTTTTCCCAATTGGAGGTTAAAGTAGGAATGGAAATACATGTTGGGGATTCACAAATTCTGCCCTAAATGTATCCTGCAAGCAATTGTTGAGGATTAGGAAAGGTGTCCTCTGTGGTAGAGCAGTTTACTGAAAGGGTCTGCTGAAAAGTGTGAGTGGATGTCAATCTCATCAGAAATGACAATAACAAAAAGAGATTGATTTAATGAATGGAGGATTAAGATTTAAAGTCTGGTCTACCTGTCTGATTAGAAATGGTCCCTTCTGGACAAGCGTCACACTGGTAGCAGCAAACTTGCTTGCCCTCTGGAACTCTTCTCCTCTCTCCTGCCTGGCACCTCTTCTTTCCACACCTGGCAAAGGGGATGGTCTGAAAGAGAATTACCAATGAATTATTTTATTTGTTCCCACATTCCCATTTCTATTCCACATCCCCATTTCTAAGCTCAGAATCTCTTCTAACCAAATTTTTTGCCCTTGTCTATCAAAAACCAGGAACAGCTATTGAGGGATGCAGGCCAGTGGCACTCCCAACCTCCCAACAGATGCTGGAGATTGGAACTGGGGTTTCATCCTGCAAAGGAAGGCTTGTGACTGAATCACAGCATTTCTAAAAGAAAGAACCCTGAAGATGCAACTAAGCAGAAATTGTCTTTGGAAACCACTGTTTCTTTCTGTAATTGCATCCTGTGTTTCAAACAGTCGTTGTTCCCTTTGTGGAATGACACAAATCAGACCTCAAATGTGTCAGCAGATTTTTCACCAAATGACTGCCATGATTTCTGACTCAACTGATTATTTTTCAAATTATGAAGATGTTCTGAATTTCAGGAAGAGAATGAATCTTTCCCTGAATTTACAACATTTCCTTGCAACTCGCCTTTGTGGCCCAGACGATTCTATCAGATTTTATGGTGAAATCTTGGCCTAGGGAAGCCTCAGAATTTACTTGCCCAACCTTCCTGGGGACAAAAGATTGATTTGAGAGAAAATGCCAATTGAGAAGATCAAAACGAGCAGATCCCAGTCCATCTTCTGAGAAGGAGACTTCATCTCCAGCACTATTGTTGAACTGCACATTCCTCAAATAGGCAAGAATCTGAAATAAAAGATACCTTTAGAAACATGAGTATTTGAGAACCAATAAAGACTAGACAAATATTATTACAAAAAATAGAAAAAAATTGGTGATATGGCAGGATTCAAAATAAATAAAAATAAAACCAAAATAGTAATTAAAAATTGTACCAAAACACAGAAAAGAAAGCAAAATTGGATTACAGAGTGCAAAAAAATGAAATATTTGGGAATATGGCTATCTTCTAGATGTTCGTCAATTAAAAATGATAATTATACTAAATTAGTTAAACAAATTAGGAAAGAATTGGAATTATGGGGAAAATTACAACTATCACTATTAAGGAGAATTGAAATATTGAAAATGAATACTCTACCAAAATTAATGTACCTATTTCAGATGATTCCAATAAAGTTAGGGAAACCCTTTATTATTGAATTAAATAAAATAACAACTAAATTTGTATGGTTGGGCAAGAATCCACATATTAAATTAAATAATAGGAGCAGAGGTGGTTTTGGACTACCAGAGTGGGAGCTTTAATATCAGGCAGCAGTACTAAATTGGATTAAAGATTGGGTTATATTAAAAGACAAGAGAATATTAATATTACAAGGTCATGACCTCCAGACAGGTTGACATGCATTTTTGTGGGTGAAAAAAGGTAAGGCACATGCCTATTTCAATCAACAACAAATAAAACATTCACTTATCCAAATATGGAGAAAGATTAAAAAGACCCACTATATGAAGATACCACGTTTTTGTCAACCATGGAGGCCATGATACACCTAAATAGATTAGATTTTGATAAAATGATAAACTATAATGAATTATTAGACATCCCAGGGAAATTAAAATCAAACCAAGAGCTCAAAGAACAGGGAATTACCATTGATTGGTGATCATACCTACAAATTCAAAAGAGATATAAAAAAGACTCAGAAGAATTTGGATTTGATAAGGGGCAAAATCAACTAGATAAAATTTTAATAGGACCAGAACAAAAATTTATACCCAAACCATATAGATACCTGTTAGAGTTTAAAATAGAAGAAGAAGTTGTGAAGAGTACCGTGACAGCATGGGCACGGAACTTTGGATATAACATAGACGTAGAAGAATGGGAAAATTATGGAGTACAAACCATAAATTAAGAACAGCCTCGGCATATAAAGAAAATCTATACAAAATGTTTTATCAATGGCACTTAGCCCTGGCAAGACTGGCCAAAATATACCCCAATACTACTCCCAAATGTTGGAAATGCCAACAAGCTGATGGTACTTTCTATCACATGCGGTGGTTATGCCCCAAGACCAGGACTTATTGGACCAAAATTAAAGATTGGATGCAGGAATTTACAGGATAACAAACTAAACCTAAACCAGAATTCTTCCTATTGAGAATAATCAAAGATCAATACCCCAAAAGGATAAAATATAACAGCAGCCAGGATAGCTTTTGCACAAATGTGCAAAGGACCTATTACACTAACAGAGGACTTAGTCCTATAAAAAATAATAGAATGTGCAGAAATGGACATGCTTACATTAAAAATGAAAGAAAAGGAGGATTCCAACTATTACTAAATTTGGCACAAATGGTACGAATGGTTAGAAAATAGAGATAAGAAATAAGAAGTGAAGATTAACCAGAAGAGACCTTAAAAGAATGATGTGTAGATATGTAAATATGTAAAATATACAAGTATACAAATTAGTATTATAGGTAGAGATAACAGTTATTGTTTGATATATGTAAAATATTGTAGAAATTATAAGAAAATAATATTTGAAGATGTCAAAACCCGGTTGATACCATAAATATGATTTGTATTAGTGGAAAACACATTAAAAATTTAATTAAAAAAAAAGAAATATGAGTATTTGGTTAGAGCTATGGTTATGGCTGTATAACCATCTTGAGAAGATGAATTTATGTCTGAAAAGCTAAAGGATTCCCTTGATGGAGAATTGAGGAATCTGCAGTAACACCAAATATTTAATTCTGAAACGACAAAAAATAATTCTTTATTGTTGATCATGGTTTCTTGAAATCAAGCTTGATCAAAATAAGTACATTGAAAGTTTTCAGTGCCACATTCTAAAATTAATCATGTAGAAACCATGTTTGATGAAAAGTCAGGAAAAGGAAGTGCTTGCCCTGGTTTGTCTCTTCACTGTTCAGAGAAGTTCAATGTCTATCCAATAATGCAGAAAATGGGTTTGAGACAAACAACCCATTAAGACTATTTTGAGTCCTGCTTTATGGGCTCAGTGGACAAAGACTGGCTGCATTCACACAACAAGCTGAGCAGTGCAATAACCATAAAGCTAAACAAATGGAGAGGGGTCATGTAGGATGTTAAACTATAGAAACATAAACCAAGGTTAAAACAGATTGAATGTCTTTCTATAAGTTGGATTTGGGTTACATGCTGAGGGAAACGGAGGATGTTCTGCAAATATGCCAACTAGGACTTCTTGAAGCTTCTTTCTCAAACAGAGCCAGATTGTTGTTTTGGTCTCAGCTGACATCTACTCCCTTGTCATGGTTACCTCCTGAAAACATTGAAGCCTTTCAGGACTTTACAAAAGTCTTTCTTCTTTTTTCTTATTTTTGTAATAACTTTTGTTAATTTTCTATTAATTACATTTCTTAGTGCTTAATAAATGTGTTTTCTGGGTATTTAATTTGCTGAACAATAAAGATTCCATTTTTACTTTCCAACTACTGGTAAAATAAGTTCCATGTTTCATCACATTCTTCTTTCTGTTTAATTTTCAATGTAAGTCTATCCATTCCTGCACAGTCTGGAATCTACTTAACTATCTCTTCCCCTTGCAATCATCTTTCCAATGTTGTGCAAACATAATCCTTGCTGCTCTTAAGACATGTAATACTAAATTCATACTTTTCTGATCAAATTGTTCTGGTATCATCCCTAATAAAAACAGTTCAGGTTTCCCTATTATCTTTTCTAGACCTGTGTATTTTTGCCCAGATATTTTTGTTTTAGCACAAGTCCACTACATATGATAAAATATGCCCATCCTTTGATTACATTTCCAACGTTTGCTAGACATATTTTTAATCATTTTAGTTAATCTAGCAGATGGACAGCTGATTTGGTTTACTTCTCTTTTCCCTTCTCTCCAAACTCTTCCAACAAAACTTTATTCTTAATTCATATTTTTCTAATAATTGCTTTTAATATGCATTGATATGATAACATGTGGATATTGAATCCATAACTGAAGCATATGGGAAGCTTCCTCTCTGAGAAGCCACAGAAATTACCTGCCATGACTGGATATTTGAGATCCTCTTTCCAAACCTCATCACAGTTGGTCGGGCTCTTGATCCTAACATTGCATGTAATGCGTGTGCCACAGCATAAACGGCATTGTAGATATTATAACTTTCACCTGTCATGCTTGTTTCAAAAGTGTAATTGGGCAGATTCTGCAGATTCTCCTTTCCTGTACATTGTTTTACCCTCTTTGGAAGGATCTCTCCTGATTTAAGGATTTTGCACTGAAAGACATCTTCCCACCATTTAGGGAGAAATACATCACCTTGAGGGTTCAAGGGGTCTAAAGATAGGAGGAAGCGGCTGAATTCTGAGACATCCCCAGTGTGGTCCCTGAAATGCAAAACTCCATGGAAAGCCTTTAGAAATAGCAATGCGTCTTCAGATTGCTCCACACTAAGTTTCCAATGGGAGGTTAAGATCCAAACATTGTTCAATGTTGTGTTGCTCGATTTTTATAGAGAAACAAAATTGTCTGTACAGTTGAACTACAATCATAGTCTCCAAAAAGAAGAATCACTTCAGTTTTTGACCAAATATCTAAATTGAGAACTAACTTTTTTGCTATAGTCGGAAAATCATGTGGTTTCAACCTTTCAGAGAAGGCCAGGCAGATCTCCTTCTCCTGGAGCATTGGAGTCAGAGTTGTGACAAAATGTTCTCCCCTGTCGTCTTCAGGGGCCATAAGCCCAACCCAGTTCCAATGGAAATACAGGAGCAGCTGGACTAAACTCACGTATTGAGGAGATTCCTTGGGATTAATCCGGAAGAAGGAAAGATAAACTCTTCTCTCTCTCTGAGAGAACTCAAAGCCAACACCCAGCTGGAGGAAAAAAAGATTATTTTTTCAAACACAAAGTAAAAGTCTTATGTTGACTTTAGGGATCAACATTGTGAGGTTGATGGCCACAGCAGTCAGCCTGACTCATGTTGAATAGCAAGCTTAATCTCTTTCCCATCTTAGGTAGAGCCACCAGTTACACCAGTTAAACATTTTTATTGGTTGAGTTACGTCAGAAAACAAGAGAAAAACTAATAATCTGATACAGAAAATAAATGGCAATAAAATGATGGCCACCCTTTAATAAATAATTAACTAAGAGTCACATGCTCATGATGTCCCCTCCCACCAAAAATACCCTACCCCTTTGCTTTTGAGTAAGCTTTTGATGTCTGCCTATTCCATTCTGTATCCACGAGGGCTCTCTTACCTGTGGGACCTTAAAAATGCTGAAGATGGAGTCCATCTGCCTTGAGGATTTGGGATTGAGACCACCAATGATGGAGAACAAAGTACCTTTCCGGCCACATTTGTAACCTGGAACCACTTGGCCTCGTGAGGAGAGCATGGAGAGGCTATTTAAGGAAATAAAGATCTCATTCTGGAAATGGCCATAGATGTGGAAGCCAAGGGTGATGTTGGGGAGCAGAAGAAAATCGTTATTGACCTCAGAGATAGCAAACATCAATGCAAGGATCTGCTGGTAGTTAGTAGGGATGAGTCTACAGTGCGAAAAACAAAGGGAACATTACAGTTAAGGTTGTTTGCTTGTAGAGTTGGTTCAGTGTTTGGGGTGGTGCAGCAACATCCAAATTTTATTGGGTTTGGGGTTTTTTTAAGGATCTTTCTCAGCTAAACCTGAATGGCTTTGTGAGAAAACAGACAAGCCTTTCCATCCATATCATGGATTGTTTTATACCCATCTATTAATCCCTCAATCTTCACTTTGCTCCAATGGTTGTAATATTTCCCAACCACTCCTCTTTCACATAATGATTTAGGGTCTCTCTTGGAGCAACTTCTTCAGGGGTGGTATACATTGCTGCATGCAGGACTCCAGTGGGAGTCACCTCATAGATGTACTGATATGTACATAGATGCCATTATTCATGCGCAGTGCTGATTCCAAAGCTGAGGGGGATTTTTGTAAGTCCTGAACACTGGAGTTACTGTCCAGATTAATACTGAAATTCAAATTCTTCACTATACCAGCACAGCTTCTAATGTACTCTTCATGTTCGTTGTTTATCATCTCCATGAGGAAGAGCTTGAGAATTCCAGCCTATTTTAGGAGCTTGCTATTTTATTGAGAGAAGCACAAGATGTCTACTACACTAGGACAGCGCAGAATACTAGAAAAAGTATTTCTGAAAGAAATCCTTGAATTTAAAGCAAAGAGACCATTTATCTGTATGTTTGTCCTCCAGCTGAAACTTACCCATTATCTAAAAGAATATTTGATGTATTAAAGTGAGGGGCAGTAGAAACAAAATTGGCTCCTAAGGGCAAATTCCCACCAATAATGAGATCACCAGGCCTATAGTAGCTTCCATCTAAGTCGATATAATTCCTGAACACACACATGGTTTGCAGCCTCTTCGCTGTAGTTGGAGCCAGGAGCCAGAAGAGCAGCAACACCAACTGTAACATGACCCCTGCCCAGTCTTTCTTATCACCTTCCGTCCTAGGACAGAAATAAAGGTTTATGCAGAAACTGATTTGAAGGTTGAACTTGAAATTTCACTGAAGCTTTAGCAGATCAGACACCACCTTTGCGACCTGGATGGCCACAGAACAAATTTATAGCAACAATATTTCCTCTTACCTGTGTTTGGGCTGTGATTTTATAGGAAACAAAGATGTGTGAGTCTCTTCAAACCCAGGAGTGAGATCTTTGCAAGACAGGCTAAGGTCTCATCTTCTGCCCCCATCTGGAGAACTCAGACATGTTTTTATAGCTTGGAAGTTTTTGTATATAGAAATCCACAGGGGATACACTAAGAATTACTGTACTTCTGATGATTGCAAGGAAAAACAATTTTCTATCCTTGTAGCAATAGCTTTTCATACACCCAAATGAAAAAAAAAACATATTTGTGTTTCTTGTAATGGCCAGAGCAGATGGAGTTATGCTGAATTTGTGAATTTGACCTCTGTGAAACTGACCCTCTGCAAGTAAGATGGAGTTTGGCCTGTGCCATAGTTGGTCACCTAGTAGAAGTGCTAGTGGAGTTTGGTGGCACATGAGAATCAGAAGTACCCTTGTAACTGTGGTGCAGTCATACCAATGCTTGGATGGAAGAACTGGGTGTTTTTTTATAACAACATGGCAGTGGCTGAAATTAGAACCTGGACTAACAGTTTCTAATCTTGTAATTCTCTCCTTCATCTGATGGTTGGTTCCATTCAATGTTGGTTGTTGGGGAGATATTGAGCTCAATCCAATGACTTTCAGGGTGCCTCTATAAGATCTTCTCAGTCAAGTTTCAGTAACATTCGTATGCTGATGATAATCAGTTGTATAATCACCGAATGACCAAGCAATACTGCCAAGGTTTTTTTTTAGTGCATGAAGGATGTTCGATGGGGTGGGACAGTCATGGTTAAAATCCTAGGCTGCATCAATAGAGGGATAAAGTCAAGATCACATGAAATGTTAATACCACTTTATAATACCTTGGGAAGTCCACACTTGGAATACTGTATCGAGATTTGGTCGCTATGACATAAAAAAAGATATTGAGACTATAGAAAGGGTGAAGAGAAGAGCAACCAGGATGATTAGGGGACTGGAGGCTAAAACATAAAATGAATGGTTGCAAGAACTGGATATGTCTAGTCTAAGAGAGAAGGACTAGTGGTGACATGATAGAAGTCTTCCAATATTTGAGGGGCTGTCACAGAGAAAAGTCTGTCAACCTCTTCTCCAAAGCACCTGAAGGCAGAAGAAGAAGTAATGGAAGGAACCTTATCAAGGATTGATTCAACTAAAACTAAGGAGAAATTTTGTGACAGGACAATGAAGAGAAGAGAAGAGAAGAGAAGAGAAGAGAAGAGAAGAGAAGAGAAGAGAAGAGAAGAGAAGAGAAGAGAAGAGAAGATAGTTCTTTATTGGCCAAGTATAATTGGACACACAAGTAATTTGTCTTGGTGAATATGCTCTCAGTGTACATAAAAGAAAAGATACATTCATCAAGAATCATAGATACAACACTTAATAATAGTCATTGAGTACAATAAGCAATCAAATCATACTAGGAAATAGTTAATAAAAATCATAAGGATACAGGCAGTAAGGTTACAATCAAACAGTCATAAGTGGGAGGAGATGATTGAAAGGAAGAATGAGAAGATTAATAGAAATGGTAATAATAGTGCAGACTTAGTAAATAGTTGGACAGTGTTGAGGGAATTATTCATTTAGCAGAGTGATGGCATTTGGGAAAAAACTGTCCTTCTGTCTAGATATTCTAGTGTTCAGTGCTCTAGTCTATCTCATTATTTTGAGGGTAGGAGTTGAAACAGTTTACAGTATGTTTAGGATGTGAGGGGTCTGTAAATATTTCCATAGCCCTCTTTTTGACTCGTGCAGTATACAGGTCCTCGATGGAAGGCAGGTTGGTAGTAATTGTTCTTTTTCAGTAGAAGGGCTTGCCTCCAGAAGTTGTAGGTGCTCCAACACTGGAGGCTTTTAAGAAGGAACTGGACAACATGGTATGGGGTCTCCTGCTTCAGCAAGGGGTTGGACTAGAAGATCTCTAAGGTCCCTTTCAATTCTGTTATTCTGTTATGTTTATGTTTATTAGATTTTTATACCGCCCCCACTCCCAAAAAAGGGACTCGGGACGATGTACAGCCAGCTAAAACAGAAACAGTCTAAAGTTGTAAAATTAAAAACAATTTAAAATGATTAAATTGGAGGCCGAATATAAAATTAACAAGCATAAAAACTGATAAAAAAATTTAAAATACCAAATTTAAAACCCCACAAATCGTTACTGGGCCAGGCCAGCCTGTTGAAAAAACAGGATCTTTACTGCGCGCCGGAAGGTCTGAATGTCAGTGATGGCCCGTATCTCTGGGGGCAAGTCATTCCAAAGGGAGAGAGCCCCTGCAGAGAAGGTCCGCACCCTCGGGGCCGCCAACCTGCATCGCCCAGCCAGCGGAACCCCGAGGAGGCCGACCCTGTGGGAGCGCACTGGGTGGCGGGAGGCTGTTGGTGGCAGCAGGTGGTCCCGTAAGTACTCAGATCCTGAGCCATGGAGCACTTTAAAGACGATCAATACCACCTTGAATCGGATCCGGAAGGCCACAGGAAGCCAATGCAGCACGCGCAGGAGCGATGTAACATGGGAACTCCGAGGAGTTCTCAAGATCACCCGTGCGGCTGCATTCTGGACCAACTGCAGCCTCTGGACACTCTTCAAGGGGAGCCCCATGTAGAAAGCATTGCAGTAGTCCAAGCGGGAGATGATGAGGGCGGAAGTGACCGTGCGAAGTGCGTCCAGATCCAGAAAGGGCCGCAACTGGTAAATCAGACGAATCTGACAAAAGGTCCCCCTGGCGACAGCCATAATGTGATCTTCTAAAGACAGCCGTACATCTAGGAGGACACCCAGATTGTGAGCCCTTTCCATGGGGGGCAAAATTTCTCCCCCCACGGCTAGCGATGGAATAAGCTGGCTGTATCTGGGTGTAGGAAACCACAGCCACTCGGTTTTGGTCGGGTTGAGACAAAGCCTGTTAAGACCCATCCAACTCCGCACGGCCTCCAGGCACTAGGTCATCACTTCGACGGCTTCGTTGGAGTGGCCCGGGGTAGAGATGTACAGCTGAGTATCATCAGCGTACTGATGGAACTCTACCCCAAAACCAAGGATGATCTCACCCAGCGGCTTCACATAAATGTTGAACAGCAGGGGCGAGAGCACAGACCCCTGGCGCACCCCACATAATAGGGGCCTCGGGGTCGACCTCTGCCCCGCTGTCAACACAATTTGCGAGCGGTCAGAGAGGAAGGAAGAGAACCACCGTAAAATGGTGTCTCCCACTCCCAACCCTCCCAACTGCCGCAATAAGATACTGTGGTCGACAGTATCAAAAACCGCTGAGAGATATAACAGGACCAAGACAGAGGAACAACCCCTGTCTGGGGCCTTCCAGAGATCATCCACCAATGCGACCAATGCCATCTCCATGCTGTGCCCAGGCCTGATACCCGATTGGAGGAGGTCTAGATATACCACTTAATCCAGGTACTGAGGGAGCTGACGTGCCACCACACTCTCAACAACCTTCGCTACACAGCGGAGGTTGGAGACCGGATGATAATTCTACAATAATGCTGGATCCAGGGACGGTTTCTTGAGGAGGGGCCACACCACTGCCTCTTTCAAGGCAGCGGGTAAAAGCCCCTCTCTCAAGGAAGCGTTAATGATCCCTTGGAACCAGCCTCGTGTCACCTCCCGAGTGGCCAAGACCAGCCAGGAGGGGCACAGGTCCAATAAACAGGTGGTGGCATTAAGCCCCCCCAGTATCCTGTCCACTTCCTCCAGGGTAACAGGATCGAACTTATCCCAAATGACCTCACCGAAGTCCGCCCCCGCCCCCCCGCCGGGAGATGCTCAGTCAGAGTCCAGCTCATCCTGGATCTGAGTGATTTTGTCCTGCAGAAACCTAGAAAAGTCCTCGGCCCGTCCCTGCAAGGGATCCTCCCACGCCTCCACTTCCAAAAGGGAGTGGGTCACCCTAAACAGGGCGACCGGGTGATTTTCCGCGGACACAATAAGGGCGGAGAGGTAAAATCGCTTCACCGTCCTTATCGTCACTAAATACGCCCTAATATGGGATCGTAATAGTGTTCAGTCAGATCCGGAGCGGCTGGCCCTCCAACCACTCTCTAGGTGTCTTCTCTGGCACTTCATCTCCCTCAGCTACTTGGAAAACCAAGGAGCCGCTCGGGATAGGCACCTGATCAGAGGCTGCAAGGGCACGACCCGGTCAAGGGCACGACCCGGTCAAGGGCCTCAGCTGCCACCCTATCCCAGGTAGCCACTAAGTCATCGACCGAGTCATGTATGTGAGTCTCGGGAAATGGCCCAAGCTCCATCAAGAACCTATCTGGGTCCAACAGGTGCCTGGGGCGATCGGCCCCGCCTCCCTGTGACGGAGGGGTGCAGAATGGAAGTCGAGTCTAAGGAGCGAATGATCAGTCCATGACAGGGGTTCTATAACAACATCCCCTATACCTAGATCATCCTGCCAGTGATCAGAGACAAAAACCAAATCCAGGATGTGACCCCCCCAAATGAATAGGGTCCCAAATAATTGGGTCAGGTCCATGGCTGTCATGGAAGCCATGAACTCCTGAGCAATCCCCGAGGTCCCGCCGGCAGAAGGCAGGTTGAAATCCCCCATGACCATAAGCCTGGGGATCCCAACCGCCAAGCCGGCTATAACTTCAAGGAGCTCAGGCAGGGCCGATGTCACATAGCAGGGAGCCAGGTATGTGATCAACAGGCCCACCTGAACCCTGGAACCAAACTTCATGAAAAGGGACTCACATCCGGTCGTCTGAGAAACAGTGGATTCCCTAGGACACAGATCTTCCTTAATAACCATTGCAACCCCCCCACCCCTCCCCTGAGCCCTTGGCCGATGAAAGACCCGAAACCCGGGTGGGCACATCTCCACCAGGGAACTCCTCTCTCTTGGCCCAACCAGGTTTCGGTAACACCCGCCAGGTCCGCTCCTCCCTCACAAATAAAATCATAGATGAGGGGGGCCTTGTTAACGATGGACCTGGCATTACACAACATCAGCTGAAGGCCCAGGGCCCGATGACTCAGACCACCCGGGGAACGGGACATGACTAGGGGGTTGGAGCGCGCCACTGCACGCAAGCAGCGGGGGCGCGCTCCCAATATAGGATATGGCCCCCTATAACTGCCAAATCTGCCTCTCCCGCTCACCGTGCCGATAGACTATGTTCCACCCTCCCCGGGACAACCCCCCATCCTCAATATGACCCACCCGATCCCAGCACCTCCTGCCAACGCTCGACCCATGGCCTGGCCCCAGCCTCAGGCGGGTTGTCCCCCAACCCCTGCCTGGCCATCCTCCCTAACCCCAATAAAAATCTAGATAAAAATTTATATAAATAGGAACCCTCCCCCAAGCGTTTCTTGTGGCCACACCATGTCTCTGGATCCCAGGATCTGTCCTCAAGAAATGTTTTCGGAAGTCTAGAGGGCCACTTAAGAGAAAGGGGGACATTTTTCAAGGCCCATAGATCTTCAGAGGCGTATCTCAAAGGCACCCTCAGCTGGGCCTCTACTGACCGATGCTGGCAATGTGGGGGCCCCACTGGCCGGGACCAGGGCCAGGCTTGAAAACGTTCAGCCAACATCCGTGTCCCACCCGGCCACCGTCTTCGCCTCCGCCGCCGACACCAAGGAGACAGCACCAAACATTGTTGTCCCTGTGGCCACCTGGTCACTGCCATCGTCGGGGCCGCCAAAGCCATAACCGCCACCATCGGAACCGCTGCCACCGCCGTCGGATCAGGAAGTCCCAACCGCTGAGGGCACTGTCGCCACCGTCATTGGGGACTCCAAGCCCTCTCCCATGACCGAGGCCAGATGTCATCCACGGCCACCACGGTGCCACCTGTGGCCCCCCCGGTAGTCAGGAGCGGGCTCTTCCCCATGTGACCGCCGCAGCGCCACCCACGACAGTCACAGCGGGCAAAGCCAGTCCCGTGGCCAAAACTCGGTCGGAGTAAGATGTCACCTGTGGCTGCCAAGTCCTCTCCTCCGCGGCCACCACCGTGCCATCTTCAGCCATCACAACGTCCCCCATGGCCGCCGCCGTGCCATCCGCGACAGCTGCCATGGCGAAGTCCAGCCGCAGCAAGGCGGTCCACATCACCGCCGCCCAGAAACCACCCGGGTAACCACCGGGGCAGCCCAGGCGGCCATCCAATGGCGGCCCCACTATCAACCCCGCAGCCCACAGTCTTTCCAGGCCTGTTCTCCAAACTCCGTGGCTTGCAGCCTGTCCCAAGCCTGGCCGCGGCAAGATCGCGACCGCCCGACTCCAGCCGCAACGGTCAAAAGCTGACCACGGCAGGGCCTCCGTCGCCCGAAGACCGCCCGAGCAACAACCCAGGCGGCCCGGGTGGCCGTGAATAGCGGCTCCACCGGCGACTCCACCGGAGGCTCCGTCATTGCTCCCGCAGCCTCTCCAAGGCCACCGCCGCCCAACATCAGCTGCGGCAACTAAAACTCAGCCGCGGCAGGGCCTCCGCCGCTCGAAGATCACCCGGGTGGCTCCAGCTCCGGCTCCGACTTCGACGTCTCCGCGCAGCCTTTCTGGGATCGCCACCTCCCCCCCAGTTCTTTCACCACCTCTGCCACCAGTGGGGACCCGAAATTCGGCCGCCGTGACGGAGCTCCTCTCGGACGCGTCCTCTGGCCGCCATTTTCAAACAAGAAAACATTTTTAGAATGAAGAACAAGAAAACATTTTTAGAATGAAGAACAAGAAAACATTTTTAGAATTGCAAGATTGTGTTAAAACCAAGCAGTTGTGAATAGTTGTTGCTCCCATAAGTGGAACTTTTCATCTTTGATTCTGCATGACAGTTTGCTGTCCCTCTTAGGACTCTTTTGCAATCTAGGAGTTTTGTGGATTATTAGTTTCTGCTCAAGCAGCAACATGGTGGCCATTTCAAGAAAAGACTTTCTAAATGTTGTGTCAGGTGTAAAACATTGAGACCAAATGTGAAGTTCCAATTAGACTGATTTATTATTATTCATGCCTATCCATAGGAAGCTAATAGATGAACGGTTAGTACTATCTTGTTGTTAAATAAGGGTCAACAGAATTCAAGAGGGACTGGACTTAGTCCATTTGTGGTTACATAGAGAGGTTAGGCTGATTCCTCTTTTGACTCCATGCTTCATTTCTGTCATTCCTCCTTACAGCTTCAGTTTGTTAAACAGAATAAAATTGAGCTATAGAGAGTCTAAATGTCCATGAGAGCAACAGAGAGGACAGAGGCAAGAGTGGTGGAAGGTTGGAGGCCGAAAGTCTTCTGTTACTGGGAACAATCCAACAGTTGAAATGAAGCCAGCATGAATCATCCTTGAGAGATGGGATTGTTCTCCTACCTCTGAAGGATGACTCAGTTTGACTCCTACTCAAGGAACAATGGCTGGACCACATCATACTGTACTATTTTGATAGACCCTGGATGAATCCTCATTTCAGTGAGGTTCCAGGATTGGATGTGGGATGGAAATTGTATTGGTTGCACATTTAGATGAACTTAGGAAGGGGCAGGATAAGGGCAGTGCATCCATTCCAGCTCAACATAGTCTCTTGGTAGTCTTTAATATCATCAACTGTCAAGTGCTGGAAATCAAGAGTCCAGGCGACCCAAATGAATATAGGGTTATTGTATGCTACTGATAGGGATGCAGTGGCTCAATGGCTAAGATGCTGAGCTTGTCGATCAGAAAGGTCAGCAGTTCAGCAATTTGAATCCCTAGCCTCGCGTAATGGAGTGAGCTCCCATTACTTGTCCCAGCTTCTGCCAATCTAGCAGTTCAAAAGCACGTAAAAATGCAAGTAGTAAAATTGGGACCACTTTGGTGGGAAGGTAACAGCATTCCATGCGCCTTTGGCATTTAGTCATGCCAGCCACATGACCATGGAGCTTTGTAACGTGATACCATGCTTTGTAATGGAGATGAGTACCATCCCCTAGAGCCAGAAATGACTAGCATGCATGTGCAAAGGGAGCTTTTACCTCTACTATTATGCTAATGGTCTGCACATGAATCAGATCTACTAATGGTGAAAGCAAGTTTGCTACTAAATAAGAGTCAACATATTTGGGCTCTTGGGGACTTGAGAGGAATGGAGCATTTGACCCCTCCATCAAGCTCAGCTTTGTCATCAACTCTGTTTCTATATCAACTCTGGTTTCCTTCTGCATTGGCTGTTTTATAGGCCTTGACAGTTTTTAAGGAACATGATTAGGATTGCAAGTGTGATAAAGATACAAAACAAGAGATATGAAATTGTATCCCAGGGTCCATTGATGGAAAAGAAGTACAGCTTCTTGGGAATGCTGTTCTCTTTGTTAGGAAACTGGACTATTGGCCAGAAGTCACACCAAGCTGCCACTGAAGACTTCGTTTTAAGTATTTTAGGGCCATCAACACTTAGCAAGGTCCTTTAGTCACAAATCAGAAGCTTCTCTCTGTAACCTTCACTGAATGATCGTGAATGTTTGGACTAAGTGCTTCCATGCAGTCATTCAAAAACTTATTTGCTGAGGGCAGCATACTCCTGGTACACAAAGTAGTGATCTGCAGTTGATACTGAACAATTTGGCAGATTCGTTTATGCTTTTCAGCATATTAAGCTAAACAATGCTGAAATAATTTGCTAAGTCAACCCCTGCCAAATACAAAGCCCATAGACCAGGGCTCAATAGTTTCTTCAGCAGGGACCCCCTTTAAATATCTTTTGTGGCCATGGATTTTCAAGACCTAACTCAGGATTTAAATCATAACATTTCTTCTAGCCTTCGCAGACAACATGTGATGATGTTGTGCCCCACCCCCTGCCAGGGTCTTTGGACCATAAAATGAGAAGCAATGCCATAGACCAAAAATCGCTCATGTTGACACCCATCTGAAACTCCACCTAGCATGGGAACTCTGGAGCTTCCTGCAATGCTGCAGAGACCACATGAGGGAAGCCAAATGGATCACTCTGTCAAACAGTTGCATTGCACAATTACAGAAATGGCCACCATTTTGCACGTAGCCACAACTGAATGACGTCACTGGTGGTTGCTTTCAAAATCATATTGGAAGTGTTCACTAAATGAAACTGTTGCAACAATTATGGAAGGACTTCAGTTTTTGTACGCCTTAAAGACCTGCGAATGCTGTCAACGTGATTGGTTGCAAAGCTATTTTTCATCATTGTTGCTCAACAAGTATTATTTGTGAAGCTTATGTGACTGTTGCAAGTGCTTAATCATTCAGGCTCCCTCCATCCCAAAACCACTGTGAATTCAAATGCAGAATAGAAACCAATTGAATCTCATTGCAGTACTGATTTTTAAGAGTGCAACTTGTATAATTCCTTTCCAGAAAATAGTGGGAGGAACTCTTGAAGACCAAAGGTTACACTCATATTTGTACATTTGAGAAAGGAAGAGAAAATGTCAAATGCATAAGAAATAGACGATGTAATAGATGATGTAACCATACCTATTCAGAATTATTAAACCTCTAGTTCTTTCTCCACCTATCTATTGTTACTATCTTCAACGAAAAGAAGATTTCTCTTAATAAAAGAACATATCCGTTACATTGGATTTTGTTAAATGTATTAATGAAAACCAGAGAATTCAAGTTTGCTATTTTATGGGCCAATTCACACATGAGAAATCTGATGGAAATGGAGATGTTATCATCAACATATCAATAGTGCACTATCCAGGACTGGCGGTTCAGCCTTGGTCACTTCTCATTTGGATAATTGCAATGTTTTTGCATTGGGAATACACTTCAAGACCCCTTGAAAACTGTAACTGGTCCAAAATGAAGTAGTTCTTACATATTGGACATTTTTAGGTTCACCCAGGATAGACCACAAGATTCATTGGTTCACAGATTCCTCCAAGGCACCATTGAAAATGCTGGTTATCCACATTTACAATGTGCCACAGGACTGTGTAATTCGCAAATGCCTCCTAACTTTAGTTAGGAAGCTAGGATGACTGTCACACCCTGGTTGACCTTGCAGGGAAAATATACTCATTAAGGAAATTTGATTATGATCCTGGGCATGAGTTGAATTTTTCCTCTGCAGACTCTCCATGTATGGAGATCTCATAGACTATCATCGTTTACCATGGAAGTCCAAGAGAGGAAATATCACGAGAGATTATTAATATATTGCAAACAGTTATGACATACTTTGCTTGTCCAGCTCAGGAAAATTCTAGCTGACATTGACAAGGTAGTATGGAAGATCCAGATGTGAGGGGAATTTAAACTCTATGTTAGCTTTGGAAACTTTATTCTACACTGCCCCATAGCTTGAGAAAGTAGGAGAGGGGTGATTTTAACTGTGTAGCTCTAAATAGACATAATATAATTCTTTTGTTAGTTCAAGGTCATAGAGTGTGGCGCAGGAAAAAAAAGGAACTTACTTTGGGATTGGTTCATGTGATGTGATAATGAGGAAAAGGGGATAGTTTGTAGTTTGGGACATTGTGGGAAGTCCAGGAAACTTTTAGTTTTGAGATTCCACAGATATGCCAGTTGCTATTCTAACAAAGGTACTTTTGAGATGATGTCTGTCTCAGAGTTACTGATTGGAATGGATGTTTGCTGGAATGCTGACACTCTACCATTTCAAAAATAATTGAATAGGCAATTCTATAAAGCCTCAGGTATCTAAGGAAACCACCATATTTGCTTAAAAACTAATATTGAACCCATCTCCTCAAAATACTAACTTGAAAAATGAACTAAATTAAAAGGAATAAAATGAGAAAATGGTCACCTTTTAATAATAAACACATCTTTATCAACAAGTTTGTCAACATTTTTTTTTAAATTATCACATTCTAAACATGCCTCAAAGACAAATATAAATGAGACTGATACTGAGTTAGAATTTCTTCTTTCTTACTATATTTTCTCTACAATTCAGATCTGGCCTCAAAAGAATAATGTAGCATTTTGGGGAAAAAATACAACCCAGGAGAGCAGCTCCAGAGACCAAAATGGAGAAGATCTCCACAGCCACCATGGACTTCCCTTTGGTGCTCAGGTAGGTAGGGAGGAAGGAGATCCAAACACTGCAAAATACCAGCATGCTAAAAGTAATGAACTTGGCTTCATTAAAGCTGTCAGGCAATTTCCTAGCCAGAAAAGCCACTGTAAAACTGACAAGCGCCAAAAATCCTAGGTAGGCAAGGACAGTGTAAAACATTACAGCTGAGCTTTGTTTACATTCCAAGATTGTCTCTCCAAACAAGGAGTGGAAATCTAAATTAGGAAATGGGGGAAAGGTTATCAACCACGCGGCACAAAGAACTGCTTGGATCAGAGGACATACTAAGACAATGGAGTAGTTCAATGGTTTTCCTAAGAGTTTCCTTGTCTTGTTCCCTGGTTTGGTGGCCATGAAGGCCAGAACCACCATGACAGTTTTTGCCAACACAGAGGAAACTGCAAGAGAAAAGAGAATGGCAAAGGCAGATTGTTGGAAGAGACAGGTGAGCTTCCCTGGTCGACCAATGAAAAGGAAGGAGCAGAGGAAGCAAAGCAGAAGTGAGACCAGGAGGATGTAGGTGAGATCTCGGTTGTTGACTTTGACAATTGGTGTGTTATGATGTTTATAGAAAATCATCAGGACTGCAGAAGTGATCGCAGAGAGGAAAAGAGCAAGAAAAACTAAAATATATCCCAGGGTGTCTTGATAGGCAAGGAAGTGGATCTTCTTGGCAATGCATTGGTCCTTGTCCTTGTTGGGAAATTGGTCTTCTGGGCAGTGTTCACAGTGATCTGCATCTGAAATCAAGTCTTTGTCTAAGGTTTTATTGAGCAACTACCATGCACATTATCCCTCCCGCAAAGGTGATACACATGTTGCTTTTATTATTATTATTATTATTATTATTATTATTATTATTATTATTATTATTATTATTATTATTATTATTATTATTATTATTTATTTGATTTATATACCGCCCCCTCTCCCCGAAGGGACTCGGGGCGGTGAACAGCCAATAAAAACACATATAACAAGGTACAAAATATGAGACAACATAGAATATTAAAATTTAAAAACTGAAATATAATATGGCTCTAATAAAATATAAACAAGTATTAAAAAGATTAAAACCCGATTAAAATTTAAAAACCCCTAGGCCAGTCCGGCCTGCCGAAATAAATGCGTTTTGAGCAACCGACGGAAGGCCATGAGATCGGGGGCGGCCCTTACCTCCGGGGGTAATTCATTCCAGAGAGGGGGTGCTCCCAATGAGAAGGCCCGCGCCCTCGGGGTCGCCAGCCGTCCAGCCGGCGGCACCCCGAGGAGGCCCACTCTATGGGAGCGTACCGGTCGGTGGGAAGCCGATGGTGGCAGGAGGCGGTCTCGCAAGTAACCTGGTCCCGAGCCATGGAGCACTTTAAAGATAGTGACCAAGACCTTGAAGCGCACCCGGAGCGCCACCGGGAGCCAATGCAGCGCGCGTAGAAGTGGCATAACATGGGAGCCCCTAGGTGCCCCCATTACCACCCTCGCGGCTGCATTCTGCACCAACTGGAGCCTCCGGATGCTCTTCAAGGGCAGCCCCATGTAGAGAGCATTGGCATAGTCTAGGCGGGAGATCACCAGGGCGGAAGTGACCGTGCGAAGCGCATCCCGATCCAGAAAGGGCCGCAACTGGTAGATCCTACGGAGCTGTCGAAAAGCCCCCCTGGCGACGACCGCCACATGATCTTCCAATGACAGCCGTACATCCAGGAGGACACCCAGATTGCGGGCCCTCTCTGTGGGGGCAAGAATTTCCCCCCCCACAGCCAGCGATGGAACCAGCCGGCTGTATCGGGGTGCCAGTAAGCACAGCCACTCAGTCTTAGATGGGTTGAGCTGAAGCCTGTTCCGCCCCATCCAACACCGCACGGCCTCCAGGCATCGGGCCATCACTTCGACGGCTTCATCGGGGTGGCCCGGGGTAGAGATGTACAGCTGGGTGTCATCAGCGTACTGATGGAACTCTACCCCAAAGCCACGGATGATCTCACCTAGCGGCTTCATATATATGTTGAACAGGAGGGGCGAGAGCTCCGACCCCTGAGGCACCCCGCAAACCAGGGGCCTCGGGGCCGACCTCTGCCCCCCTGCCAACACAAATTGCGAGCGGTCAGAGAGGAAGGAGGAGAACCACCGCATAACGGTGCCTCCCACCCCCAACCCCCCCAGCCGCTGCAATAGGATACTGTGGTCGACAGTATCAAAAGCCGCCGAAAGATCTAGGAGGACCAGGACAGAGGAATAACCCCTGTCACGGGCCCTCCAGAGATCATCCACCAATGCGACCAGCGCCGTCTCTGTGCTGTGCCCGGGCCTGAAGCCCGATTGGCGTGGATCCAAATAGACAGCTTCATCCAGGTGCTGGGGAAACTGTTGTGCCACCACACTCTCAACAACCTTCGCCATAAAACGAAGGTTGGAGACAGGACGATAATTAGATAACAAAGTTGGGTCCAGGGACGGTTTCTTGAGGAGGGGTCTCACCACCGCCTCTTTCAAGGCGGCGGGTAGATATCCCTCACTCAAGGAAGCGTTAATAATGCCCTGGAACCAACCTTGTGTCACCTCCCGGGTGGCCAACACCAGCCAGGAGGGACACGGGTCCAATAAACATGTGGTCGCATTCAGTCCCCGCAGTAACCTGTCCACGTCCTCGGGGGTCACAGGATCAAACTCGTCCCAAATGACTGTTCCAAATTCCACCCCCGATTCCCCACCCAGAGCTGCCCATTCGGAGTCCAAGCCATCCCGGATCTGAGTGATTTTATCCATCAGGAACTGTGAAAAATCCTCAGCCTGTCCCTGCAAGGGGTCCTCCCGCGCTCCCCCTTCTAAGAGGGAGCGGGTCACTCTAAACAGGGCAGCCGGGCGGTTTCCTGCGGACGCAATAAGGGTGGAAAAGTAAAGACGCCTTGCCACCCTTATTGCCACTAAATAGGTCTTAATAAAAGACCGTAAAAGTGTTCGGTCAGGTCTGGAGCGAGTAGTCCTCCAAATACTCTCCAGGCGTCTTTTCCGGCGCTTCATCTCCCTCAGCTCCCCGGAAAACCAGGGGGCCGAGCGAGAGCGGCACCGGGTCAGAGGCCGCAAGGGCACGACCCGGTCCAGGGCCCCAGCCGCCACCCTTTCCCAGGTGGCGACTAGGTCCCCCACCAAGTCGTGAGTCCGAATGTCGGGATATGGCCCAAGCTCCATCAGGAACCTATCTGGATCCATCAGGCGCCTGGGGCGGTACCAACGTATTTGGTCCGCCTCCCTGCGATGGGGAGGAGCGGCCTGGAAGTCTAGCCTAAGGAGCGAATGATCAGTCCATGACAAGGGTTCAACAGAAACATCCCCAACACCTAGATCATCCTGCCACTGTCCAGAGACAAAAACCAGATCCAGAATGTGACCCCCAATATGCGTGGGTTCCTTAATTAATTGGGTCAGGCCCAAGGCTGTCATGGAAGCCAAGAACTCCTGAGCAGTCCCCGAGGCCCCACCGGCCGAAGGCAGGTTGAGATCCCCCATGACCATCAGCCTGGGGGTCTCAACCGCCAGACCGGCTATGACCTCGAGGAGCTCAGGCAGGGCCGATGTCACATAGCAGGGAGCCAGGTATGTGATCAATAGGCCCATCTGAACCCCGGAACCACACTTAACAAACAGGGACTCACATCCGGTCGTCTGAGGAACAGTGGATTCCCTAGGATCTAGATCCTCCCGAATAATTACCGCAACCCCCCCCACCCCTCCCCTCGGCCCTCGGCCGATGAAAGACCCGAAACCCGGCTGGGCACATCTCCACCAGAGGGACACCCCCCTCCTGTCCCAGCCAGGTCTCGGTAACGCCCGCCAGGTCCGCACCCCCCTCCGCTATATAGGTCTGCTATTGACCTACCCACAAAGGGAGTAATGAAATAATCCCCTGTACTATTTATGGGGCTTCAAAAAGAGCAAACCGTTCTTCATTTATGATGATCCAGAGGATAGATTAGCCGGAGACAAGGATTTGTTCAATTCCACCTATCCATTCACTGTGGACTTCATGAATAATGTGGCTTTTAGTCTAAGATTCTGCCTGTTCCCACCCCACCCCCACTTTATAATGGAACCCACAGAAGATTGATAGACATATTATCCAGCAATGCTGCTGTTTTGTTTATGTGCACATTATCCCTGCTTTGAACTGTCTGCTTTGTACTTCAGATCTGTTCATTCAGACTCTTTTTGCTCCCTCCTACTCTAACCAAGAGACATAGATAGATAGAGCTTCTCTTTCTCTGGCAGGTCTCTTTCTTCTGAGATTGATACTGCTGACAGAAGAAGCACTCTCTAAATGATAAAAATTAAAACTTCCTCAGAAAAGATTGGAAGTTGGTTCTCCCAATTGGATGTTAGGAGTGGAAACGTAAGTTAGAAATTCATAAATTCTTCCCTGAAACTGTCCTGCTTGGAATTGTTGAGGATGGAGGAAAGTGTAGCCTTTCTGTATTCAGGGCAGTTTAGATCTGTAAACTGAAGGTTTCTGCTGAAAAGTCTGAGTGCATGTCAATCTTATAAAAAATGTCAATGACAAAAAAAATTATTAATGTCATCCTTGATCCTAGAAGATCTTCATTTGAAGTTTGCTCTACCTGTCTTGTTAGAAGTGGTCCCTTCTGGACAAGCATCACACTGGTAGCAGCAAACCGGCTCACCCTCTGGAACTCTTCTCCTTTCTCCTGCCTGGCACCTCTTCTTGCCACACCTGGCAAAGGGCACTTTCTGAAAGAGAAAAGAGAAATACCTGAGAAGGTCTATTCAATGATCATGTATCATTAAATCTCCACACTGACATCCTCATCTTCAAAAGATCTTCAGAAGAACCGATTCACCATAGTGCTGAGCCTGGTAAAAAGGATAGCCTGAAAGAGAAATACTTGAGATGACCTAGCAATGAACCTGTTGCATTCATTCTATTCCCATTCCTATTTTCCTCCCTTTTTCCTACTTCTAAGTTCAGAATCTCTTCTTTTGACACCATCTATCAGGAATATGGAACAGCTCCTGAGGAATTCAGGTCAGTGGCATTCCTGTCACACCCATGGATGTGGGAGATTGGAACTGGAAACAGCCTGCAGAGGAAGAATTGTGACTGAACTACAATGTTGCTAAAAGAAAGAACTATAAGGATATAACAGGGCAGAAATGGTCCATGGCAATCACTGTTGCTTGTTGTAATTACAACCTGCATTTCAAGCATTTGTTCCCAAGCCTAACCTTTTGTGAAAAGACACAAATCAGACATCAAGTATGTTATTTGCAAAGCAGATTTTTCACCAAATGACTGCCATAATTTCTGACTTGATTGTTTTTTTTTTAATTACATTTATATGCCACCCTTCTCCGGAGACTCAGGGCGGCTTACAGTCTATAGAGCACCATACTAAGTGCTCGGCAATAGCCTTCATTCCAATGTATATGCCTGCTTATTACTAGGGCTTTTTGGGCCCCCCAAGCAGCATTTTTACAAAGTCAGCTTATTGCCCCCAACAATCTTGGGTCCTCAATTTACCTACCCCAAGAGGATGGAAGGCTGAGTCAACCTTGAGCCTGGTGGGATTCGAGCCTGCACTAATTGCAGGCAGCTTGCACTAAGTGCTAGATGATTAACAGCCTGCACCACCAAGGCCCTTTTCAACTTAGAAAGATATTCCTCATCTCAGGAAAATCTCATCTCTTGTTTCCCTAAATTTACAATACTTCCTAATAGCTCACCTCTGTGGCCCAGACGATTCCATCTGATTTAATGGTGAAATCTTGGCTGGGGGGAGCCTCAGGATTTACTTGCCCAACCTTCATGGGGACAAAAGATCGATTGGGGAGGAGAACCCAATTGAGGAGATCATAATGTGCAGTTCCCAGTCCATTTTCTGAGAAGGAGACTTCCTCTCTAGCACTGTTGTTGAAGTGGACATTCCTCAAATAGGCAAGAATCTGAAAGAAAGGAGACCTTCAGAAATGGGGGCTTTGGAGCTAGAGCTACAAATGAGACATCATGGTTTCTATCAGACCATGGTGACCATCTTAGAAGATGGGGCTTTTTTGTCTGAGAAGCTAGAGGTGTTCTCTTGGTGGAGATATGAGGAATCAGGAGTAACACCAAATATTTAACTCTGAAACTACAAAAGTTTCCCTTTATTACAGGACATAGTTTCCAACTCAAGTTTAATCAAAATACAAGATATACAAAAAATTTACATTCCAAATTTAATTATAGAGTTTTCCCTCTTTTGATACTTGGCTACATGCTCTTTCAAATAGTTCCTTTGGTCCAAGGTCTTATTAACTGATAAATGAATGTTTGAAATGAATACATGATTTCTATCAGAACCATGGAAAATTCCACTGGTTTTCTTTAGCTCTTTGTCAAAGGCTGCAGAACGCAGGAACCAAATCTGACCAAGTGGGGCCATGTGGAAGGAAGCACCTGCCCAGGTTGGTCAGTTCAATGTCCAGAGACGTCCAACAATTAACCTCTGATACTGAAAAATCAAATCATTGATTACCGCTTTGAATCCTGTTGTGTGCTGTGGTTGACAGAGGCTGCTTTCACACAACAAGGTGACTAGGGCAATAAATGGTAAACTAAACAAACAGGATGGGGCAACACTGAATACTAATCCATGGAAACATAAAAACATTAAAATGAATTGAGTGTACTTTTACGAGTTGGATTCGGGGCACATTCTGAGTAAAACTGAGATTGTTCTGCATAGATGTCCTCTAAGATTTCAACTGACCTACTTAAATATGTTGCACAAACACACCCAGATTTCTATCTTGCTTTGGGCTGACACCTCTTTCTTGGAATGGAACTCACCCTCTGAAATTTCAACTGTTGAAGGTCATTCAGGACTTTATGTGGATATTATGGACCCCTGGTTTGGCTTACTTCTCTTTCCCCCCTCTATCCTCTTTCTATAAAATATGGTTTTTAACCTTTTTAAATAATTGGTGTTTTAATATCGTTTTAGATGGACTGTTATGGGAGCATGTGGACATTTAATCATAGCTGAAGAAATTGATATGGGGAGTTTCCTCTCTAAGTATCTATACTCTGAGTAAAAAGCCACAATTATTACCTGCCATGATTGGACAATTGCAATCCTTTTTCCAAGCCTCATCATGGTCAGTCGGGCTCTGGATTCATACATTGTATGTAATGCATGCGCCAGAGCATAAACGGAATTGTAGATATTGTAACTTTCACCTGTCATACTCCTTTCAAAAGTGTAATGGGGCAGATTCTGCAAATTCTCCTTTCCTGTATATGTTTTCCCCTCCTTTGGAGGGATCTTTCCATCTTTGTGTATCTTGCAGTGAAATATACCTTCCCACCATAGAGGGAGAAAGATGTCTCTTTGGAGGTTCAAGGGGTCTAAAGACAGGAGGAAATGGCTGAATCCTGGGACATCCCTGGAGTGGTCCCTCAAATGCAAGGCCCCATGGAAAACCTTTATATATGGCAATGTGCCTTGAGATTCCTTCATGCTAAGTTTCCAATGGGAAGTTAAGATCCAAACTTTCCAAAATGATATCCTTTCAATTTTTTCATAGATAGCAACAGCCAGTTGTATACTGGTAGTCACAGTGGAATCTCCAAACAGGATAAACACTTCTATTTTAGACCATCTTTGGAAAATGTGAAATAATTTTTTCATCGTAATATGAATACCATCCAATTTCAACATCCCGGTGAAGGCCAAGCAGATCTCCTTCTCCTTGAGCATTGGAACCACAACTGAGAAGAAATGCTCTCCACTGTCATTTTCAGGGCCCACCAGCCCAACCCAGTTCCACTGGAAATACAGGAGCAGCTGGACTAAACCCACATACTGACAAGATTCCTTGGGATTAATCTGGAAGAAGGAAGGATAAACTCTTCTCTCTCCCTGAGAGAACTCAAAGCCAACACCGAGCTGGAATAAAAGAGATTCTTCTTTCAAAGACAAAGTAAAGGTTGATGTTGACTTTGGAGTCATCATTGTGTGGTTTATGGCCCCAGCAATCATGCTGACTCAGTTTTAATGGCAAACTAAAGCTTCTTCCCTTCTTGGGAAGAGCTGCAAGTTATCCATTTTGATTGGTTGTGGTACCTCAGAAGACAAGAGAAGAAACCATCACCTGATACAGAGAATAAATGGCAGGAAAATGATGACAACCCTTTTATCACATATAAATTAAGAGTCACAAGCTCATGATATGTCCTTGTTCCTGAAAAGTACCTTTGGTTCTAACTCTTCTTCTTCTTCTTCTTCTTCTTCTTCTTCTTCTTCTTCTTCTTCTTCTTCTTCTTCTTCTTCTTCTTCTTCTTCTTCTTCTTCTTCTTCTTCTTCTTCTTCTTCTTCTTCTTCTTCTTCTTCTTCTTCTTCTTCTTCTTCTTCTTCTTCTTCTTCTTCTTCTTCTTCTTCTTCTTCTTCTTCTTCTTCTTCTTCTTCTCCTCCTCCTCCTTCTTAATTTTGCATTTTACAATAATTTCATTTCATTTCAATTGATTGTCGACTGGGTACGTATATCTTGTCCTTACTTTTCTTACCAATATAACAATAATCACATTTTCTTATAACTATTATTTAATATATCTATTATTTTCTTAACAACCTTAACTTATTACTCTAATCCATTTTAATTTAATTTATTTTCCAACCATTGATAAAATAAATCCCATACCATATAATATTCCATCTCTTCCTTTTCCCTGATTACTAATATTAACCTGTTCATCTCTGCACATTCAAATATTTTCTCAAATACTTTTCCCTCTATTGGTATCTTATCACTTTTCCAATTCTGAGCAAATACAATTCTATCTGCTGTTAATACATGTATAATTAAGTATGTTTTTTCTTTACTATAACCTTCAAGTACCATTCCTAATAAAATATTTTACATTTCAAATCTTTATGTTGTTTTATCACTTTTTCCAAACGTGTGTATGGTAATCTGTTTCAGGTATCTGGTGGCACTTCCAGCATTTAGCAGATTTATCTTTGAACATCTTAGCTAATTTTGCTGGTACAAAGTGCCATCTATAAAACATCTTATACAAGTTTTCTTTATATGTTGTTGATATTGTTAATTTATAATTTCTATCCCATAGCTTCTATCATTTATCTAATTCTATAGCATATCCAAAAAAATTTGCCCATGCTATGATTGTTTCCTTATTTTGTTCTTCTAATTTAACACCTAGCAAATAGCAATGTAATCTTTTAATCAACTTATCTTCCATTCCTGTTAATATTTTATCCAATTCTGTCAACTCCTTTTGAATCTCTTCAGCTTTAATATATTTTCCATATCTTGATTGTATTTGCGTATATGAATACCAATTAATTTCCAACCCTTGTTCATTCAATTCTTGTTTAGTTTTGGGCGTCTAACTATGCTTCTGATCTTTGTGTATTCCATAGTTATCCATCTTACCTGTGGGACCTTAAAGATGCTGAAGATGGAGGCCATCAGCCTTGAGAATTTGGCATTGAGGCCACCAATGACAGACAGCAGAGTGTCCTGCTGATCACATTTGTAACCTGGAACCACTTGGCCTCGTGAGGTGAGCATGGAGAGGCTGTTTAAGGAAGTAAATATCTCCTTCTGGAAATGGCCATAGATGTGAAAGCCAAGGGTGATGTTGGGGAGCAGAAGAAAATCCTTATTGACCTCAGACACAGCAAACATCAATGCAAGGAACTGCTGGTAGTTATTGGGGATGAGCCTATACTGAGTAAAAAAATTGGGGAACATTACATGAAAACCTGTGTGTGTTGGTATAGTTTGCTTCATTGTTATTTTTTTTTGGGGGGGGGAATTTTGGAGGTAGCAACCCCTAAATTTCATTGGGTTCTTTATATATATAAAGGATCTACTTGGCTAAACCTGGATGACTTTGTGAGGAAGGAGACAAGCCTTTCCATCCATATCATGGACTGTTTCCTAGCCCTCTATCATCCCTCCCATCTTCACTTTGCTCTAGTGGTTGCAGTCCTTCCCAACTTTCCTCTTTCATCCTATGCCAGCACAGTGTCTACTGTACCCTTCATGTTTGTTTTTTCATCATCTCCCTGAGGAAGAGGTTGAGAATTGCAGCCTATTGTAAGAGCTTTGCACTTTATTGAGAGAAGCACAGAATGTGAACTACACTAGGACAGTGCAAAATAGAAGAAAGGGGTCCCAGAATTTAAAGCAAAGAGAACATTGATCTACATATTTCCCCTCCAGCTGAAACTTACATATTATGTACAAGAAGATCCAATGTGTTAAAGTCTGGGACAGGAGATTTTAAAATGGTTCCCAAGGGCAAATTCCCACCAATAATGCCATCACCAGGCCTATAGTAGCATTCCTCTAATGGGATATAATCTCTGAACACACACATGGTTCGCAGCCTCTTCGCTGTAGTTGGAGCCAGGAGCCAGAAGAGCAGCAACAACATCAACCACAGCATGATTCCTGCCCACTCAGTCTTATCACCTTCCCTCCTAGAACAGAAATCAAGGTTTATGCAGAAACTGATTTGAAGGTTGCTTCTGAAATCTCAGCAGGGCTTTAGCAGAGTAGGCACCACCTGTGTCACCTGGATGGCCCTGGACAAATTTATATGGACAATGTTTCCTCCTACCTGTCTTTGGGTTGTGACCAAAGAGGCAACAAAGGCATGTGAGTTTCTTCAAGCCCAGGAGGGAGTTTTTGTAAAACCAGCTAAGGTGACATATCCTGCCCCCATTTGGACAATTCAGAGATGTTTTTTAAGGAAGGTTTCATCTTGAAATATTTTTGTGCTAGAAATCCACAGGGGATACATTAAGAATTACGGTTCTTCAGATAATTGCAAGGAAAAGCCATTGTCCTACCCACTTCGCAAAAGGTTCTCGTCATACAGCAGAGTGGAAAACATGTTTGTGTCTCTTGTAATTCGCAGGGCAGATGGAGTCATGGGGAAGTTGAGTATTTGACCTATATGAAACTGAGCCCCTGTACACAAGAGGGATTTTTGGCTTATGCCATAGTTGGGTCAGATAATATGAGTGCTAATTTATTTATTTATTTATTTATTTGTTCATGCTTCTATACCGCTCCCTCTCCCAAAAAGGGACTCGGGGCGGTGCACATTCAACAACGAAAACAGTACAGGTAACGGAGATGAAATAAATAAAAATCTAAAATGGTTAAGAACAACACCCAACAGAAAGATTATCTAAAATTTAATTTAACCCGAATGATTCAATTGGCTAGACCGGCCTGCTTGAACAACAAGGTCTTGACTGTGCGCCGGAAGGTGAGGATATCCGACATGGCTCGTGTCTCCGAGGGGAGACAATTCCAGAGGGATGGGGCTCCCACAGAGAAAGCACGAAGTCTCGGGGCTGCCAGTCGGCAGTGATTTAGTGGTGGGACCCCGAGCAT
Organism: Bungarus multicinctus; assembly: GCA_023653725.1. Taxonomy (NCBI): domain Eukaryota; kingdom Metazoa; phylum Chordata; class Lepidosauria; order Squamata; family Elapidae; genus Bungarus; species Bungarus multicinctus. The sequence continues at coordinate 167,386,673 of CM042838.1, forward strand.
GGCGACTCTGTGGGAGCGTACTGGGCGGCGGGAGGTTGTTGGTGGCAGAAGGCGGTCCCGTAAGTAATGGGGTAGAAGGCAGAAATGCAACTTTAGAAAGTATCTCAGAGAAGATATTAAGTCAGGAGTGTCAAAGTCACATCATCACGGTGGCATCATGTGACGTATCAAGACTTTTCCTCCCTTTGCTAAACTGGTGTGTGGGCATGGCCAGTACATGACACATCCTGTCTGCAGGCCGGGAGTTTAACAGCTCTCTACTAAGTGCATTTTTTTTTTGCAAGACTTGCAAGCTTCTGTTACTATAGCCTAAGGGTAGCAATTGTCAATATGGAGTCTCTTTTGGGCTTCTGGGATGCTGTTCCCCAAGTTGCTGAGTCTGAGACTCTGTTTTTGAAGATTCAAAAAAAAAAGTCAAAAGAGTCATCAAACTATATGTACCAATAACTCCCAAAATCAGAAAAAACAAATTACCCAAAACAATAAGGAAGCTTCATTTCAAAAAGAAATCACTTTGGTGGAAAAACAAATCTGGTCACGTTGCCAACTTCAAAAGCCGATACAAAAATTTATGCCACCAGATAAAAACTGAATGCACCAATTATCACATTAAAAAAGAGGAAAACCTTCTACGCACCAATTCCACCCGTGCTTTCTACAATTTTGTAAACAAAAAACTAAAAGACTCAAGGTCCATCCCATCCCTGAAAAGACCTAATGGTAAAGATTGCAACGACAACACTATTAAAGCCAACCTCTTTAACACATTCTTTGGCTCAGTATTTGTAAACAACAATGGATCATGCCCAGTATTTCCTAGTTGAACCACAGACAACTACAATGATCTAATACATATCAATTTTACAGAAAAAGCACTACGCAATCTAAAACCATCTCTATCTATTGGACTGGAAGAAATATGTGCCTACTTCTTAAAAAAGCTATCCACTGCCATAGCAGAACCTCTAAGCATAATCTTTGAAAAATCTTTCAGGACCAGCTCCTTGCCAAAACTATGGTCACAAGCCACGGTCATCCCCATCTTCAAAAAGGGAGACCCCAGCCTAGCTGAAAACTACAGACCAATCTCTTTATGCTGCGTCACCTGTAAAGTCATGGAATCAATTATTAACTAATTCATTTTTCTCCACTTAGAAACAACCTACTCTCTAATAAACAATTTGGTTTTAGGAAAAAAAACTATCATGTAATCTGCAACTCTTACATTGCAAAAACATATGGACTACTCAACTCGATCAGGTCAAAGCAATAGATGCAATCTACATAGACTTCTGTAAAGCCTTTGATTCAGTGGTATATGACAAACTATTCCTAAAATTAAAATCTTACGGTATCTCTGGACACCTGCATAACTGGATAGAAGCATTCCTGTCAAACAGATAACAAATGGTCAAAATTGGGAGTGTCCTATCAAATTCTGTACCTGTCAATAGTGGTGTCCTCCAAGGCAGTGTTCTAGGACCAACTCTTTTCATACTCTACATAAATGACCTCTGTGATCATATTAAGAGCAACTATGTTCTCTTCGCTGATGATATAAAGCTATTCAACACCACAGACAATACTGCTACCCTTTAAAAAGATCTTGACTATGTATCAGAATGGCCAAACAAATGGCAAATTCAAATCTCAACAAATAAATACTCTGTCCTGCATATTGGCAAAAAAAATCAGAAAATAAAATACAGGCTGAATAGCTGCCAAGGATCTTGGAGTACTCGTCTCAAATGACATAAGTGCTAGAGCCCACTGTAACTACATAGCCAAAAAGGCGTTAAGTGTTGTTAATCTAATCTTACGTAGACTTTTCTCTGGTAATATTACACTAATAACTAGAGCATACAAAACATTTGCTAGACCAATACTTGAATACAGCTCATCAGTCTGGAACCCACGTTACGTATCTGATATTAACACAGTTGACAAAGTCCAGAAATATTTCACAAGAAGAGTTCTCCACTCCTCTACTCATTGCAGAATACCTTATGCCACCAGACTTGAAATTCTAGACGTAGAAAACCTAGAATTATGCCACCTTCGGTCCGATCTAAGTATAGTATATAAAATCATACATTGCAATGTCCTACCTGTCAATGAATATTTCAGCTTCAATCATAACAACACAAGAGCAAAAAATAGATACAAACTCAAGGTTAATCGCACCAAACTTGATTGCAGAAAATACGACTTCAGCAACAGATTGGTCAATGTCTGGAATACTCTACCTGACTCTGTGGTTTCTTCCCCAAACCCCAAAAACTTTAACCTTAAACTGTCTACTATTGACCTCACCCCTTTCCTAAAAGGTCTGTAGTGGGCGTGCATAAGCGCACCAACGTCCCTGTCCTATTGTTTCTTTTATATTTTATTTTTCTTATATGTATCCATGTATTCATAACTATGTTTTACTTATACCTATTAACTTGTAAGCAATTGACAAATAAATAAATAAATAAATAAATAAATAAATAAATAAATAAATAGGACTAGTTGGGATCGTTGCTATTGCTCCCTGCTGCACAGTACCCTCCATGCTTGGGCCTCTAGAGGGCATCTCACGGTTGGCTGTGGGATTCCTTAGACTTATGGTCTTGAGGGATGTCAATTTGCAATCTTGATGACAAACCTTGGAGGCATCTCACCATGGCCACCATCATTCTTGGCTGTGATTCAGTGATGACACACCCAACATAATTTTCTTGAAAGACCACTAGCCATGTGACCTGTCAACCCTGCAGCCATCTTTGAACATCTTCAAGGTTGCCAAAACAAGGCTGGATGGAACTGTGGGAAAGAGAGGGTGGAGTAGAGATAACGTTCTTTCCTCTGGGAACCGAGGACATTCTCATCAGCACCTGGAGGGGCGTGGATGGGAGACTCCAGAATAGGAAGAGAAACCTGATTGGGGCAAGTGATGGTTGTGTGTAATGGGAGGAAGAACTTTGGACTTTGAATTGGGTAGGGAAAACCCAGAATCTTCAGAGTCTGATTTTCACCAGATGTGCCAATATGACATGCGTAATCTATATATATAAAAAGCGAAATACCACTCATGCATCATCACAAAATCTCCAGAACTGTAGAATCTACAAACTTGAAATTTGGCATGTATGTTCCTCTCGGTTTCTAGGTGCTCAATAAGAAAGGATTTTTCTAAATGACCATCAGAGCATTAGTATTTCCTATATTATTATTAACATGCTCTGATGCTAAGGAGTTCTACTCCCCCTCCCCACCTGAAAAGAAATCTCTTCCAAATGCAAAACACAAGCAGAGGAGTGGAGTTTCAGTTTAAATTTCACACTACCAAACATCTTTTGTACAAAACAGTTGAGCTAAGCCATCCCCAGGCTCCTTGCTGTCTCCTTTTTGCTTACACAGCAAATACTGTTTCAGTTTCCAAACAGCCCTCACCTCTCTCACACACAGGATGCTAGCCAGATGATTACTGATGGATGCTGGTAAGCACAATTTTTCCCCATATTTTCCTCCCCAAAAACTAAGCATGACCATATAGTTTCGTAGCGAAGCACAGGTATCGAGCTAGTGAATCTATACTTTCAGAAAGCCTGTGGCCTTGGAGTTTTGATTTCATCTGGGCTGTTACTTGGAATTGTGGCACTGTCCTTGTCCCCTCTGTCCTGGCCAGATCACGGACTGATAACTTTGAGATTCATTTATGCTGCCTCTCTCTGCAGGGAGGCAGGAACTATTTGACCGGTCCAGCCTTAGTGACTTGATAGACCTGATGGGGTTCCAAAGGCAACTGAGGATTATACCTCAGGCTCTGATGCATGGTCCTACTGAGGCCATGGTTACTGTCTAGAATATGAAAGTTACTAAGGTCTTGGATAAGATCACTCCCATGCAACCTCTCTTGATCCACTGATCCCAACGTCCTGTTGAATTGAGGGAGCCAAAAAGGATCAAGAGACATCTAGAGCTCTATTGAAGAAAGAAGAGGGATGAATCTTACTAGACATGAGCTAGAGCTTCTATTAAGGCCTACCTCATGGCAGGAGAAGCTGCAAAACGTCAACATTTCTCCATTCTTGTTGCACTGAGTTCTACCCCAAGGTCTTTTTAAAAAATATCCAGAACCTTCTGAGTAAAGCTCACATATAGGTTCACAGAGATCTCACAGAGGAATTCTCTGTGCATCTAGTTGATAAAATTGCTTGGATCTGTTCCCACTTGAAGGCCAACCATGGTGTATATCCTATGGAGATGGCTGGGGAAAGGTCTTACCCAGTTCTCTAGGAACAGTTTGATCCTATCAAACTCAAGGAAGTTGAGACTAGTGAACTCATTATTATGGGAATTTGTCCTTGGAAGCTATTTTAAAGTCTCTTGTCCCAGACTTTAATGCACAGAATACGTAAATTTCAGCTGGAGAGGAAACATGGTGCAATTACAGAAGCAGCCACCATATTCCATGTGGCCACAACTGAACGAGGCCACTGGTGGCCTCTACCAATATAATGCTGGAAGTGCTTGCTAAGTGAATCTGTCCCAACACTTATGGAACAACACCAGTTTTTTATGCTTTATAGACCTGTGAACATTATCAATGTGTAGTCTAGGATAATTGGCTACAGCCGCTTCATTCCAGGCCCCTCACCCCAGCTGGCCCATGGGATTCACCCCTCCCTAGCTGCTATGGTTCACGCACCCCTCTTTGCAAAGTGGATAACCCAGGGCATGGCAGGAGTGATTATGCTTGCCTTTCAACTCCCTGTGAGTTGCCCAACTTTGGTGGATGTGCATAGGGTGATCACATGGGTCAGACAGCTTCTGTCACCACCATGTGGCAGTCAATCCAGAGCTTCAGTTTGGTGACCAATTCTGTGGCTTGGGGTGTCTAGTTTGCAAAGCTGTAGCCTACTGCTAATGCAGGGCAGGACCTTACTCTCCATACAACTATCTGTGGGGAGAAAATTCACAATCACTTCTGGAGTAACAGAACCTCTAATTTAGGAAGCATCATCTATGGATCTCCAGTTGGGCCTAATGGTTGCATAATGCCTTTGCTGGCCTTGCTGGTGGACAGAATGTCAGGCCTGTCCCAGCTTAGACATTGAGGAGAGAAAAACCATTGACTCTTATTTGTAGAGTTGGGTATACTTTTACTAAAAGTCAAGTGGTTACAGCATAATCAAAGCCAGATCTGAAGATCCCTACATAAACCATGTAAATTTCCCTTCTCCCAGGTGCTCCCCAGAGGACATCTTGCTAGTGTCCAATAAGGTTAAAATTAGCTGTTTTGGTTTCTAAAGTTTGGAGCCTGTTTGGTGGGCCTTTGCATTCGGTTTCCATGCCTGTGTCCTTGGATCGTTCAATTGTTGTCTCTGGCTGGCGCTTCTGTTTCCTGCCATTCCTCCCTTCCCTATCTCCCCCCTCTTATCCTTTATGGCAGATCTGACTTAGAGCCTCTTACTGTCCCCTGGCCCCAATCCCTATGCGCTGAGAGTGATTCCTATGCGGGAGGCGATGGAAAAAAATGGGGAATGGACCCCAATTCCTGGAGTCAGTAGAGGAGGAGGAGGAGGTTCATGCAGTGGGAAGGACCTTCTGGGAGTGGTTTTGGTCTGGGAACAATTGAGACATGCAGAGATAACAGTCCCACAAGTTGCAAATCTCCCAGGACAATTTGTACTGCAGTGAATCCCCTGGAGTGAGGCAGTGGAGGAGGGGTGGCTGGGGAGGATCAGCTGGGGGGATTATAGGGAGGAGCTACCCGGGAGGGACTGAAAGGGAAGGGTGCCCATGGTGGGTTCGCTGAAATGAGGAGGCTAGGGTAAGATGGCCGGGGCAAGGCGACTGCAGACAATTGTCTCATTCCCATCTACGAGATGGGTGGCAAAGTTACTATTTCATCTTTTTTGCTAAACAAGCACTATCTGTAATGTTTCTTTAGCTATTACATCTGCTTAATCCTTCAGACTTCAAAGGCAGGACCAAAAAGCAATAATCAAGTCTCAAAGCAGTATTGCTTGTTAAGAGTGTGCCCAGGATAAATTTTCTCCAGGGAATAGTGGGAGGAACTCTTGAAGACCAAAGGATGCACTCATATTATACATTTGAGAAAGAAGGAGAAAATGATGAAAATGAAAACCCTTATACATTCTGGAAAACCGATCCGGTGTTAAATGCTAGCAATACATCAACCGCCTCCTGCCGCCCAGTGCGCTCCCACAGGGTTGGCCTCCTCGGGGTTTCGCCGCCTGGTCGTTGCCGGTTGGTGGCCCCGAGGGTGCGGGCCTTCTCTGTGGGGGCCCCCTCCCTGTGGAACGATTTGCCCCTGGAGATGCGGGCCATTACTGACATTCAGACCTTCCAGCATGCAGTAAAGACCCTGTTTTTTCAACAGGCTAACCTGGCCCAGTAACGATTTTTAGGGTTTTTAATTAGATATCTTAAATTTTTTAAATTTTAAATTTGTATTAGTTTTACATTTTAAATTGTATTTTGGCCTATGATGAAATTGTTTTAATTTGTTTTTAATTGTATATATTGTTTGTTTTTAGTTGGCTGTGCACCGTCCCAAGTCCCTTTTTTGGGAGAAGAGGCGGAATAGAAATTTAATAAATAAATAATAAAAATAAATAATACATCATCTTATAAATTTCTTTCTTTTAAATAATAGTTTAGTGTAAACTTTAAACCTCTCTTATTTTCCCATTGTTCAAACATCACATTATATCCAAAATTTCTTGCCCACTGAATCATACAATGTTTTACAAGCTTACTTTCCAAATTCAATTTCAACAACATTTTATAAATCTTAGCAATAATATCACTATCACACAGTAATATTTCCAATTCATATTTAGCAAAATCAAACCTGCAACTCTTTTTTATCTGATTTAAACCATTCTTTCAGTATTTGATATGTAAAGCAACAGTAAACATAATCTTCTAATTCAAGTTCTTTCCTCAACTTTAATATAGATTCACCAGAGTTGAAAGATAATGTGTTACAATATGTCCATCAGTCTGGCTTCACCACCAATTATTTTCTTTAAAAAAAGCTTCTTGATGGGACATCAAAAGAGGCAACTTCGTATAGAACCTTGTTTTATATTTATTCCAAACTCTTAGTATGGCATGTCTAACAAAGTGATTATTAAAATCAACATTAACTTTAAATTTAATCATACCATATATAACCATATCATCCAAACTTTAATTCGTGGCCCTCTAATTCAAGTAGCCTCTTATTCTGGAGGATCACCCACTCTGTTAACCAGGCCAGACAACTTGCCTCAAAATACAATTTCAGATCTGGTAATCCCAACCACCTTTTCTCTTTAGCATCTTGCAGTAGTTTGTATCTAATTTGGTTTTTTTCTTTTGCCATATAAACTTCAAAATATCTGAAATAATAAACAAATCTTTAATAACCAGTTTTCTTTCCATACAGGACACTGGACCTCACTAAGGACACTTTGAAAACATGAAAAACAAAAGACTTACCATGGGCATATTGTAAGCAGTTGCAGAGCTTGATAAGGAATTCTTTTATGGACAAATTCCTCCTTCACGTCATCATTTGTTACAAATCATATCACATTCTAAACATGCCACAAAGATTAATATAAATGAGGCAACTCCTTGCATTAGTTAGAAATTCTTGTTTCTTACTATATTTTCTCTACAATTCAGATCAGGCCTCAGCAGAATAATGTAGCATTTGGGGGAAAAAATGCAAACCAAGAGAGCAGCTGCAGAGGCCAAAATGGAGAAAATCTTCACAGCCACCATGGACTTCCCTTTGGTGCTCAGGTAGGTGGGGAGGAAGGAGACCCAAACACTGCAAAAGACCAGCATGCTGAAAGTAATGAACTTGGCTTCATTAAAGCTGTCAGGCAATTTCCTAGCTAGAAAGGCTACTGTGAAACTGACCAGGGCCAAAAGTCCTAGGTAAGAGAGGACACTGTAAAACATGACAGCTGAGCCTTGCTTACATTCTAAGATGATCTCTCCAAACAAGGAGTGAAAGTCAAAGTTAAGAAACGGGGGGGAGGTTCCTAGCCAGGTGGCACAAAGGACTGCTTGGATCAGGGGACAGGCTATGACAATGGAGTTGGTCAGTGGTTTTCCTAAGAGTTTCCTTGTCTTGTTCCCTGGCTTGGTGGCCATGAAGGCCAGAACCACCATGACAGTTTTTGCCAACACAGAGGAAACTGCAAGGGCAAAGAGAATGGCAAAGGCAGATTGTTGGAAGAGACAGGTGAGCTTCCTGGGTTGACCAATGAAGAGGAAGGAGCAGAGGAAGCAGAACAGTAGGGAGAGTAGAAGGATGTAAGTGAGATCTCGGTTGTTGGCCTTGACGATCGGTGTGTCGTGATGTTTAAGGAAAATTGCAAGAACTGCTATTGTGATCCCAGAAAGAAAAACAGCAAGTAAAACTAAAGTGTATCCCAGGGTGTCTTGATAGGCAAGGAAATGGATCATCTTGGCAATGCACTGGTCCTTGTCCTTGTTGGGAAATTGATCTTCTGGGCAGGATTCACAGTGAGATGCATCTGAAATCAAAAGTTTTTGTCTAAGGATTTCTTGAGGAACTACCATGCACATTATCCTTCCCGCAAAGGTGATACACGTGTTGCCTTTCTGCTATTGACCTACCTACAAAGGGAGTAATGAAACAATCCCCTGTGCTATTTATGGGGCATCAAAAAGAGCAATCCATCCTTCATTTAGGATGGTCCTGGGGACAGATTAGCCAAAGACAAGGATTTGTTCCGTTCTAGCTATCCATTCACTCTACTCTTCCATGAGTAATATGGCTTTCAGTCTGAGGTTCCTGCCTGTTTTTTCTCCCATTTTATAATGGAACCCACAGAAGAGTGATAGGTCTGTTATCCAGAAACATTGATGTTTTGTTTGTGTGTACATTATCTGTTAACCTTGTAGCCTTAACCTCTCTGCTTGGTACATCAAATCTGTTCATTCAGATGTTTTTTGCTCCCTCCTGCTCTATCAAATTGACATAGATAGATGACTGTCCTCTCTCCCTGATCTATTTCCTCAGAGGTTGATAGTGCTGATGCAAGGAGTATGTTCTGAATAATGAAAAGTAAAGGTTGGACCGCTCATCCCACTACCTCAGGAAAAATTGGAAGATGTTTTTTGCAATTGGATGTTAGAGTAGCAGTGGAAATCCAAGTTGGACATTCATAAATTCTGCCCTAAAACTATCCTGCATGGAACTTCTGAGAATTGGGAAAGATGGGCTCTGTGGCCAGGGCAGTTTAGTTTGGTAAACTGAAAGGTTTTGCTGAAAGATATGATTTCATGTCAATCTTATAAAAATGATAATAATCTTATAAAAATGATAATAACAAAAAATGACTTAATGCATTTCTTTTTTTATCCTTGAAAATTTACATTTTAAGTCTTGTCTACCTGTCTGATTAGAAAACATCCCTTCTGGACAAGCATCACACTGGTAGCAGCAAACCTGCTGGCCCTCTGGAACTCTTCTCCTCTCTCCTGCGTGGCATCTCTTCATGCCACACCTGGCAAAGGGCACCTTCTGAAAGAGAAAAGAAAAATACTTGGGATGACTTGAGCAACTAACTTGCTACATTCATTCTTTTCCCCTTTTCTGTCTTCCTCCCTTTCTTATTCCTACTTCTATGCTCAGATTGTCTTCTAAAGAAATATATTGCCATTGTCAGAAATCAAAAACAGTCCTGAGATAATCAGTAAGGGACATTCCTGACATACCATGGATGTGGGAGATTGGGTCAGTAATCTCAACCTGCAGAGAAAGGCTTGTGACTAAAAGACAGCATTTCTTAAAAAAAAGAACCATGAGGATACAACTAAGTGGAAATGGTCCAGCAAAATCATTGTTGCTGGATATAATTGAATCCTGCATTTCAAGCAGATATTGTTCTCAAACCTAACCCTTTGTTGAATGCCTCAAATCAAATGTGTTACATGCACAGTAGATTTTTTACCAAATGATTGCCGTGATTTCTGGCTCAATTGGTTATTTGTCAAGTTAGAAAGATGTCCTGCATCTCAGGAAGAGAATGAATCTTTCCCTGAAATTACAGCATTTCCTTGCAGCTCACCTTTGTGGCCCAGATGATTCCATCAGAGTTAATAGTGAAATCCTGGCCTTGGGGAGCTTCAGGATTTACTTGCCCAACATTTATGGGGACAAAAGATTGATTGGGGAGGAAAACCCAGTTGAGAAGGTCATAACAAGCAGATCCCAGTCCATCTTCTGAGAAGGAGACTTCATCTCCAGCACTGTTGTTGAATTGCACGTTGCTCAAATAGGCAAGAATCTGAAAGAAAGGAGATATTTAGAATTTGAGTATTTGGGGCCTAGCGCTACAAATGAGACATCATGGCTTCTATCATCACATAATGGCCATTTTGAGAAGATGGCTTTATATTTGAGAAGCTAGTTCCATCTCTTGGTGTCAATCTGAGGAATAGTGTTTCACCAAATATTTAACTCTGAAACTAAACGTTTTCGCTTTATCTCTGGGCATGATTTCCAACTCAAATTTCATCAAAACTGAAGAATTTTAGTTCCACAATCTAATTTAATTCAATTTCATTCAATCAATTTAATTTTAGGATTTTCCTCTTGTAATACTTGGCTACATGCACTTTCCAATGGTTACTTTGGCACAAGGTCTTGTTAACTGATAAATTAATATTTGAGATAAATCAATGATTTCTATCAGAACCATGGAAAATTCCAATGTTTTTCTCTAGCTCATTGTCAAAGGCTGCAGAATGCAGGAACCAGGTTTGATTAACTGGGCCATGCGGATGGAAGCATCTGACCTGGTTGGTCACTTCACTATTCACAGAGGTCCAACATTATAGCTTTTGATGCAGGAAATTCTGATGAATTTAGGACCAGGAACCCATTAGGACCACTTTGAATTTTGCTCTGTGCAGTGGTTGTCATAGAAACAGAATCACTGCATTGGAAGGGACATTGGAGGTCTTCTAGTCCAACCTTCTGCTCAAGCCACAGACCCTCTACAGTTTTAGACAAGTGGCTGCTCTTTCTCTTCTTAAATAACTCCAACAATGGTGCACCCATGACTTCGAAAGGTAAACCGTTCCTTAAGAAATTACTCCAAAGTTTTAGGTTTCTTCTTTCCTTGGTTAGTTTCCATCCATTGTTAATGAGAAGCTCTTTTCACACAGCAAGCTGAGTAGCACAACAAATGGTAAACTAAAAAATAAGGGCAGGGTCTCAGATGAATTGATATGGGAGTATGCAGACATTTAATCAGGACAGAATAAATTCATATGAGGAGCTTCCAATCTAAATGTCTGTGGACTGAGTCAAAAGCCACAGAATTTACCTGCCATGACAGGACATTTGAGGTCCTTTTTCCAAGCCTCATCATGGTTGGTCGAACTCTGGATCCATACATTGCATGTAAAGCATGTGCCAGAGCAAAAACAGCATTGTAGATATTGTAACTTTCTCCTGTCATTCTTGTTTCAAAAGTATAATTTGGTAGATTCTGCACATTCTCCTTTCCTGTACATTGTTTTTCCCCCTTTGGAGGGATCTTCCCTGATTGATGGATCTTGCAGCCAAAGACTATTTCCCACCATGGAGGGAGAAAGAAATCTCCCTGGGGGTTCAAGGGGTCTAAAGACAGGAGGAAGTGGCTGAATTCTGAGACATCCCCGGAGTGGTCTCTAAAATGCAAGACCCCATGGAAAAGCTTTATATATTGCAATGTGGATTCAGATTCTTTCACTCCAATTTTCCAATGGGAAGTGAAAATGCAAACTTTCCTAAATGAAAGTTTTACAGCTTTTTGAAAAGAATGTACTGCCCCTATTACAGTGCTAATAACAGCTGAGTCTCCAAACATAATAAAGACTTCTGCCTTAGACCAGGTATCGACACTGAGAATAAAATTTTTCAGAGTGATTTGAAAATTATCCAATTTCAGCATTAGGGTGAAGGCCAGGCAGATCTCCTTCTCCTGGAGCATTGGCATCAGAGTTGATATGAAATGTTCTCCCCTGTCATCTTCAGGGGCCAGAAGCCCAACCCAGTTCCACTGGAAATACAGGAGCATCTGGACTAAACCCACATACTGAAAAGATTCCTTGGGATTAATCCGGAAGAAGGAAGGATAAACTCTTCTCTCTCCCTGAGAAAACTCAAAGCCAACACCGAGCTGGAGAAAGAGAGATTTTTTTTCAACGACAAAGTAAAAGTCTTATGTTGACTTTATTAGCAACTATTATGTGATTGGTGGCCCTCACAATCAGGCTGACTCACTTTGACTGGCAAACTTAATCTTCCCTTCTTAGCCATTTTTATTGGTTTTGGTACATCAGAAGACAAGAGAAGAAGCCATCAACCTGATACAGAGAATAAATGGAACTAAAATGATGGCTTCTCTTTAATAAAGTATTATCTAAGAGTCACAAACTCATTATATGCTCTCCCCTGAACAAAAAAAAAAACTACTTTTAGATTCATCTTTGGCTTCTGTGCTTCCTTTTGATCTTCATCTATATCCAACGGAGCTCTCTTACCTGTGGAACCTTAAAAATGCTGAAGATTGAGGCCATCAGCCTTGAGGACTTGGCACTGAGACCACCAATGACAGACAGCAGAGTGTCCTGCTGGCCACATTTGTAACCTGGAATCACTTGGCCTCGTGAGGAGAGCATGGAGAGGCTCTTCAAAGAAATATACCATTCCCTCTGGAAATGGCCATAGATGTTGAAGCCAAGGGTGATGTTGGGGAGCAGAAGAAAATCCTTATTGACCTCAGAGACAGCAAATACCAATGCAAGGAACTGCTGGTAGTTACTGATGGTTAATCTGTAGTGAGAAAAATATTGGGGAATATTACAGGAAAGCTTGTGCATGGCTGTAGAATTGGGCTTCACTTTTTGAGGGGACTTTTGAGGGCAAAAATTATCAGATTTGATTGGCCTTGGGTTTTTTTTCCAAAGGTTTTCCCTTGGCTAAACTTGGATGAGTTTGTGAGAAAGGAGTCAAGCCTTCCCATAGACATTATGGACTGTTTTATACTCTCAATCATTCCTGCCATATTCACTTTGCTGCAGTGGCTGAAATCCTTTCCAACTGCTCCTCTTTCAACGTAATTAATTTAAGGTCTCTCTTGGAGCAGCTTCTTCAGGTGGGGTGAGGATTGCTGAGCCCAGGACTACAGTGGGGGTCACCTTCATGGATTTACTGAAGGCCATTATTCATCAGCAATGCTGATTCCAACACTGAGAGAGATTTTTGTAACTCTTGAACACTGGAAGAGTCCATTGTGAAGAGCTTTTATTTGTATTTTCTACCACAAGTGACTGTTCAGATTAATATTATAATTTGACTTTTTCACTAGACCAACACAGTTTCCCTCTTCAATTTTGTTTTTTAGCATCTTCCTGATGAGGAGATTGAGAATTCCAGCCCATTTTAACATCTTGCTAATTTATTGAGAAAAGCACAAAATGTGCACTACACCAGGACAAGTCAAATACTAGAAGTATTTCTGAAAAAAGTCCCCCATTGTAAAGAAAAGAGAACAATTATCTGCATGTGTCCCCTCCAGTTGAAACTTACGTATTATTTAAAGCAAGGTTTGGTGTATTAAAGTCAAAGACAGGAGACTGAAAAATGTTTCCCAAGGGAAAATTCCCACCAATAATGAGATCACCAGGTCTATAATAGTTTTCATGTGATCCGAAATAAGTCCAGAACACACAAATGGTTTGCAGCCTCTTTGCTATCATTGGAGCCTGGAGCCAGAAAAGTATCAGAAGCATCAGAAGTAGCATGACTCCTGTCCAATCATTCTTATCACCTTCCCTCCTAGAACAGAAATCAAGGTTTATGCAGAAACTGATTTGAAGGTTCCTGAAATCTCACTGGAACTTTAGCAGATCAGATACTATCTGTGCCACCTGGATGGCCATAGAACAAATTTATAGCAACAATATTTCCTCTTACCTGTGTTTGGGCTGTGATTTTATAGGAAACAAAGATGTGTGAGTCTCTTCAAACCCAGGAGTGAGCTCTTTGCAAGACAGGCTAAGGTGACATGTTCTGCCCTCCAGCTGGTGAACTCAGAGATATTTTTTAAAGCAGATTTTATCCTGGAAGATCTTTGTATCTAGAAATCCACAGGGAATATATGAAGAATGACTGTTCTTCTGATAATTGCAGGGAAAAGTTACTGTCCTATCCACTGAGCAACAGCTTCTCATCATGCAGCACAATGGGAAAACATGTTTGTGTCTCTTGTAATTCACAGAGCAGATGGAGCTATGGGGAAAGTTGTGTCTTTGACCTGCATGAAAGAGATCCCTGAACACAAGAGGAATTTTTTTCTTATGCCCCAGTTTGGTCAGATTACATGAATGCTACTTGGGAATAGTGGCCCAAGGCAGAAATGGAATTTGAGGAAGAATCTCAGGGTATTAACAGCCATTTTTTTGGCAAGACTTGCAAAATTCTGTTGCTGTAGCTTAAGGGTAGGAATTGTCATCCGGATGTTTCTTTTAGTCTTTTGGGGTGCTGCTCCCCCAATTTCCAGGTCTGAAATTCTTTTCTTAGAGATTCATTCATAGGAACAGTTGGGATTGGTAGTAGTGAACCAGCCTTCCTACTGCATGGCAACTTCTGTGTCTGATCCTCTGGAGGGCATTTCACAGTTGACTGTGGGGTTACCCAGACTTATGGTCTTGAAGGATGTCTATTTGACATCCCCGGAGCAGGCCTTAGAGATAGCTCACCATGGCCACCATCGTTCTTGGCTCAACTTGAAATAGACCACTTCCAACATGATCTGAGGAGGAGCTATCCAGGTCCCCTTTGTCCTGGCCAGATCATGGTCTGATGACTTTGAGATTCTTTTATGCTGCCCTTCTCTGCAAGGAGACAGGATCTATTTTACTGATCCACCCTTAGTAACTTGATAGACCTGATGGAGTTCCAAAGGGAACTGAGGATTATACCTGAGGCTCTGATGCAAATTCTGCTGAGGCCTTGGTTACTGCCTGAAATAGGAAAGCTATTGTGGCCTTGGATAGGATCATTTGCATGCAACCTCTCCTGATCCATTGCTCCTAACATGCCCCATGATTCAGTAGAGGGAATCAAAAAGGATCAAGAGACATTTAGAGCTCTGCTGGAGGAAGACGAGGGATGAATCTGACTGAATGAGCTACAGCTTCTATTAAGGCCTACCTCATAGCAGGAGAAGTTGCAAAATGTCTATATTTCTCCATTCTTGTTGCACTTTTTATTGCCCTGAGTGACACCTTATGACCTTTTAAAAGTTGTTCCAGAACTGTCTGGGTAGGGGTCACATGAAGGTTTTCCTTCCAACCTCACCAAAGAATTTTCTGTGCATCTGATTGATAAAATTGCTTGGATCTGTTCCCTGATGTAGGTCAAGCATGATATAAATCCTAAGGAGATGGATGTGGAAAGGACCTACCCCGATATCTAGGAACAGATCGATCCAGTTGAACCCAAGGAGCTCATCTTTGGGATGCAGATGTGATAACACCAGTTTTTGTATGCTTTATAAACCTATGAATATTATCAATATAGGGTCTGCCCCAATTATCTGCATCTACCTCACCCTGCACACCTCACTGTACCACCCACCCCAATCAACCCATGGTATCCCCCTTTCCCTGGCTGCCCATCCCTGGTGTCCCTTCCCATCCACCCCTCTCTCACTGCCTCTCCCTGGGTGATTCACCATGGGACAATTGCCTTGACAAATTTACTACATTGGACAATTAGCAATGCATATCTCAATTCTTATGAGACCACCTGTCCCAGAAGGTCCTTCCCACCACACCAACCTCCTCCTCTTCTGCCGTCTGCTGGAATTAAGATCCTTTCCCCATTCTTTTTATCTTCTCCCACATAAAGATTCCCTAGATGAAGAGGGATTGGGGCCAGGTGGGCTGGAGTAAGTAAAGGACTCTGTCTCCCAGGAAAGCCAGAAAATGGCAGAGTTGATTGGTGGTCCCAGTGGACACACCTGTACAGGGTGCATGCTAGATTAGAGGCTCTTTCCATAGAGGAGGCACCCTTTGACTCCTTGTGAGCTGCCCTGCTTCACTCTCGTCTCCTTCCCTCCAGGAGTGATTGAGAATTTGCTCCCCACATATAGCTGTATGGAGAGCACAATCCTGCCCAGCACCCTCAATGGGCTACAGCTCACACACCCTTCTTTGCAAACTGGACACATTGGGCCATAGCAGGAGTGATCATGCTTGTCCCTTAACTCCCTATGAGCTGCCCCTCCTTGTTTGAGGTGAATGGGATGTGCACGAGGGCAGGCAAGGTTTTGTCCCCACCTCACAGTACTCAACCAACAGCTTCCATTTGAATGAATGAATGACACAGAGTGTCCAGTTTGCAAAGAGGGGCACGTGAGCTGTCATCCACTTATGGGTGAAGGGCAGGACTGCGCTCTCCTTACAACTACCTGATGGGAATTAATTCTTGATTGGTCCTGGAGGGTTGGAGCTGAGATGGAAGTGGGGCAAATCACAGGGCATTCAAGAAGGCCCTTCTCTGGAAGGAGACTCTAATCTAGGAAGCCCTCTATATCAGTCTCCATCTGAGACTAGCAGTCACGTCCTGCCTTTGCTGGCCTTGCTGGTGGACAGAGCCTCTTTCTCGCTGCAGTCCGTCTAGCCCCAAGTCTTCTTTTGCCAAGAGCAACTGTCAGCTGGGAGGAGATGAAAATGGGGAAGAGGCCCCAATTCCAGGAGATGGTGAAAGAGGAGGAGGGGGTCAATGCAGTGGGAAGGACCTTCTGGGACCAGTTTTACTCTGGGAACAGATGAGACAGACATGGCTAATAGTTCCATATGACAAATCGGCCAGATCAAATTGTACTGGAGCATAGCAACATGGGAGGGGTGGTGGGGAGGGGTGACTGGGGAGAAGCACCAAGGAGGAGGGGGAGGGGCTGACAGAGAAGGGTGGCTGTGATTGGTTGACTAGGATGGGGTTGACTAGGATGGGGTTGGTGGTAACTAGGGCAAGGTGACTGCGGCCAATTGTCCCATTCCCATCAGTCTGAAGTATTACAAATTTACTATTTCATCCTTGTTGCTAAGAAAGGATTGTCTGTCATGTTTATGTGACTGTTACAACTACTTAATCCTTAATCCTCCCAAAACCACAGTGAAGTCAAATGCAGGACTAAAAACCGATAACCAGGCCTCACAGCAGAATTATTTCTTAAGAGTGCACCCTGGATAAACAAGACTCCGTACTGGCGACAGGAAGGGCATATGACCAGTAAACACTATACTAGCTCCATTCAGTTGCCCAGACTCCACCGCTTATGGGGTCATTAAAAGAAGATGAGAATGATGAGTTCACCCTGGATAAATTCACTCTACAGAATAGTGGGAGGAACTCTTGAAGACCAAATGATGCACTGAAATTTGTATATTTGAGAAAGGAGGAGGAAATGATTTATGCATAGGAAATAGAGGATGTAATCATACATATTCATAACTGACAGTCTGTTATTTCCCCACTAATCTGCTGTTACGATTGTCAATAGAGAAGCAATCTCTTAGTCAAGAACCTACCAGTTACATTACCTTACATTGCCATAGACATTTTTGTTTTTGTTTTTAATATAAATTTTATTTGGGTTTTCACAAAACATAATATAAATAAAACATCTTTTTTTAGAATAGCATGATCCCGGGTTATCACTTCTCCATACAGACACAAACTCAATTTCATATTCGTCTTTGTGTTCTATTCCATCTCTTATTGCTATTTTAACATTTTCTCCATTATTTTTCCCCTCCCTTAGTTTTCTCAACATTTTTAAAATTATCTCATACCTATCTACATTCAATTATATATCTTTTTCTAAGTTTCAATGTCTTTCTAATCATTATATTTATATTTTTGTCTGTCCTGTTTCAATTTCATATTTTCTTTTCTCATTAAATAAATTTTCCCCTGTAGTTACTAATTGGAGTATGACACCTTTGTATCTTTTAATTTTGTCCATTCAACTCTTATTTAAACTTCAATTTATGCCTTTACAATTATAACATTCAATATAACACATAACTTCCAATCTGTTATCTGTTAATTTCTACCCCTTGTCTGTAATCACATAAAATCTATTCCATATCAGGTAATATTCTGTGTCCTCTTTATCTTTTATTTTAACTTCAATCTGTCCATTTCGGCACAATCTAAAATTTTCCAAATTATATCCTCCTCTGATGGGGTATTCTCGTTATTACTAATATTTTGCAAATACTATTCTTGCTGCTGTCAAGTAGCTTTTCATCCACACAGGGACCTGGAAAAGACAAGGTTACTTTGAAGACATGATAAATGAAAGGCTGTATGATTGTTGCTGAAAGCAGGAATATTGTCACCAATTTCAGCACTAGAAAAGCAATTCTTTTATGGACAAATTTCTCCTTCATGTTTTTCTGAAATCTTATCACATTCTAAACATGTCTCAAAGATAAATATAAATGAAGCCAGCTGTTGCATTAATTAGAAATTCTTGTTTTAACTATATTTTCTCTACAATTCAGATCAGGCCTCAGCAGAATAATGTAGCATTTGGGGAAAAAGATACAAGCCAAGAGAGCAGCTCCAGAGGCCAAAATGGAGAAGATCTCCACAGCCACCATGGACTTCCCTTTGGTGCTCAGGTAGGTGGGGAGGAAAGAGATCCAAACACTGCAAAAGACCAGCATGCTAAAAGTAATGAACTTAGCTTCATTAAAACTATCAGGTAATTTCCTAGCTAGAAAGGCCACTGTGAAGCTGATGATGGCCAGAAAACCTAGGTAGGCAAGGGCAGTGTAAAACATTAAAGCTGAGCCCTGCTTACATTCCAAAATAGCCTCTCCATACACAGAATGAAAGTCCAAATTAGGAAACGGGGGAGAGGTTACCAACCAGGTGGCACAAAGAAGGACCTGGACTAGAGGACATACTAAGATAATAGAGTTAGTTAATGGTTTTCCTAAGAGTTTCCTTGTCCTGTTCCCTGGCTTGGTGGCCATGAAAGCCAGAACCACCATGACAGTTTTTGCCAACACAGAGGAAACTGCCAGGGAAAAGAGAATGGCAAAGGCAGATTGTTGGAAGAGACAGGTGATCTTCCCTGGTTGACCAATGAAGAGGAAGGAACAGAGGAAGCAAAGCAGGAGGGAGACTAGGAGGATGTAGGTGAGATCTCGGTTGTTGGCCTTGACAATCGGTGTGTCATGATGTTTGTAGAAAATCACCAGGACTGCAAAAGTGATCACAGAAAGGAAAAAAGCAAGAAAAACCAAAATGTATCCCAGAGTGTCTTGATAAGCAAGGAAGTGGATCTTCTTAGCAATGCATTGGTCCTTGTCCTTGTTGGGAAATTGGTCTTCTAGGCAGGGTTCGCAGTCAGTTGCATCTGAAATCAAAAGTGTTGTCTAAGTAATTCTTGAGCAACTACCATGCACATTATCCCTCCCACAAAGGTGAAAGGTGTGTTTCCTTTCTGCTGGTGACCAACTCATAAAGAGAGTGATGAAAGAACTCACTGTGCAATTTATGGGGCAGAAAAAGAACAAATCATCCTTCATTTATGATGATCCTGGGGCTAGATTAGCCAGAGACAAGAATTGAGTTCCAACTATCCATTCACTGTGCACTTCCAGGAGTAATGCGGCTTTCAGTCTAACATTCCTGCCTGTTTTTTCCCCCATTTTCCCCATTTTATGATGGAACCCACAGAAGATCAATAGATCTGTACTCCAGGAATGTTGCTGGATGTTGAATATTGCTGCTTTCTTTGTGAGTATATTTTCCCTGTCTTAACCTCTCTGCTTTGTATCTCAAATCTGTTTGTTCATATGTTTTTGTCCCTCCTGCTCTATCAAAGAGCCATAAATAGATGAATCTCCTATGGACTGCATATCCCCTTCCTCAGAAAAATATTGGAACTTGGTTTACCAATTGGATGTGAAAGTAAAAGCAAAAATGGATTTGGGGGACTCATAAACGGTGCCCTCAAACTATCCTTGCTGAGGATCAAGAAAGGTGGCCTCTGTGGCCAGGGTAATTTATATTTGAAAATGTAAACTGAAAGGTTCTATGACTGCATGTCAATCACATCAAAAATGACACAATAACAAAAACATATTGATTTATTGAATGTCTTCCTAGATTGTAGAAGATCTACTTTTGAAGTCTGCTCTACCTGTTTGATTAGAAATGGTCCCTTCTGGACAAGCGTCACACTGGTAGCAGCAAACCGGCTTGCCTTCTGGAACTCTTCTCCTCTCTCCTGCCTGGCACCTCTTCTTTCCACACCTGGCAGAGGGGATGGTCTGAAAGAGAAATACTTGAAATTACTTTAGCAATAACCCAGGTGCATTAATTCCCCCCCATATTCATATTCCTACTTGTATGATTAGATTTTTTTTCCCTAAAGAAATAGATTGCCACCGTCTTTCAGAAATCAGGAAGAGCTCCAGAGGGATTCATGCCACTGGCATTCCTGACAGACCTATGGATGTGGGATATTGAAACTAGGATCTCAGCCTGGAGAAAAAGAGTTGTGACTAAACTATAGAATTTATAAAAGGAAGAACCATGAGAATATAACTGAGCAGAAATGGTCCATAGAAATCACTGTTGCCTGCTCTAATTAATTGCACACTGCGTTTCAAGCAGATGATGTTCCCAAGCCTAACACTTTGTGGAGTGACACAAATCAAACATGTTACATGCAAAGCAGATTTCTCATGAAATGACTAACACGATTTCGGAGTCAATTGGTTATTTGTCAAGTTAGAAAGATGTTCTGCATCTCAGGAAGAGAATGAATCTTTCCCTGAAATTACAGCATTTCCTTGCAGCTCACCTTTGTGGCCCAGATGATTCCATCAGAGTTAATAGTGAAATCCTGGCCTTGGGGAGCCTCAGGATTTACTTGCCCAACCTTCATGGGGACAAAGGATTGATTCGGGAGGAGAACCCAATTGAGAAGATCGTAACGAGCAGATCCCAGTCCATCTTCTGAAAAGGAGACTTCATCTCCAGCACTGTTGTTAAACTGCACATTGCTCATATAGGCAAGAATCTGAAAGAAAGGAGACCTTCAAGAATTGGAATATTTGAGCTGGAGCTATGAGGCATCGTGCTTTCTATCAATATATGATGGCCATATTGAGAAGATGGGTTTATATTTGAGTAGCTAGTTCCATCTCTTGGTGGCCATCTGAGGAATCAGGTGTATTTAACTCTGAAACTAAACATTTTCTCTTTATCACTGGGCATGGTTTCAAACTCTAATTTCATCAAAACACAAGAATTTTAGTTCCACAATCTAAATTTAATTTTAGGATTTTCCTCTTGTGATACTTGGTTATGTGCAGTTTCCAATATTTATTTTGATACAAGGTCTTATTAACTGATAAATGAATGTTTGCACACAACAAGCTGAGTAGTACAACACATGGTAAACAAAAAATGGGGGGCAGGGTCTCAGATGAATTGGAATGGGAGTACGTAAGCATTTAATCACTAACAGAAGAAAGTCATATGTGAGGAGCTTCCAATCTAAGTGTCTGTGGACTGAGTCAAAAGCCTCAGAACTTACCTGCCATGACTTCACATTTGAGGTCCTCCTTCCAAACCTGATCATGGTTGGTTGAACTCTGGATCCATACATCACATGTAAAGCGTGTGCCAGAGCATAAACAGCATTGTAGATATTGTAACTGTCACCTATCATGCTCCTTCCAAAAGTGTAATTTGGCAGATTTTGCAGATTCTCCTTTCCTGTACATTGTTTTTCCCCCTTTGGAGGGATCTTTCCTGATTGATGGATCTTGCAGCCAAAGATAAATTCCCACCATGGAGGCAGAAAGACATCTCCTTGGGGGTTCAAGGGGTCTAAAGACAGGAGGAAGTGGCTGAAATCTGTGATGTCCCCAGAGTGGTCCCTAAATTGCAAGACCCCATGGAAAAGCTTTATAGCTTGCAATTTGTCTTCAGATTGTCCCATGCCAAGTTTCCAATGGGAAGTATAGATACAAACTTTCCTTAAAGATACTTTCATGAATTTTTCAGAAAAACGTAGTGCCACTGCTACGCTGACAGTAACACCTAAGTCTGCAAACAGAATAAACACTTCTGTTGACCAAGTTTGGAAAATGTGAACTAATGTTTTCACTGTAATTTCAAAATCATCCACTTTTATCATTTTGGCGAAGGCCAGGCAGATCTCCTTCTCCTGGAGCATTGGCATCAGAGTTGAGATGAAACCTTCTCCCCTGTCATCTTCAGGGGCCATAAGCCCAACCCAGTTCCACTGGAAATACAGGAGCATCTGGACTAAACCCACATACTGAGGAGATTCCTTGGGATTAATCCGGAAGAAGGAAGGATAAACTCTTCTCTCTCCTTGAGAGAACTCAAAGCCGACACCGAGCTGGAGAAAGTGAAATTCTTTTTTCAAAGACAAAGTAAAATTTTAATGCTGACTTTAGTAGTTCCCATTGTTTGGTTGATGGACTTCACAGTTAGGCTGACTCTCTTTGACTGGCAAACTTCTTCCCTTCTTAGCCATTTTTATTGGTTGTGGTATGTCAGAAAACGAGAGAAGAAACCAATAACCTATTATAGAAAATAAACACCACTAAAATGATGGCTACCCTTTAATAAAGAAGAAACTTAGAGTCACAAGCTCATTATATGCCCCCCCAAAACTACTTGTAGTTTCATTTTGGCTTCCGTGTGTCTTTTGATCTCTGTCTACACCATACTGTATCCAAGAGAGCTCCCTTACCTGTGGGATCTTAAAGATGTTGAAGATGGAGGCCATCTGCCTTGAGGACTTGGCACTGAGACCACCAATGACAGACAGCAGAGTGTCCTGCTGGTGACATTTGTAACCTGGAACCACTTGGCCTCTTGAAGAGAGCATGGAGAGGCTGTTTAAGGAAATAACTATCTCCCTCTGGAAATGTCCATAGATGTGGAAGCCAAGGGTGATGTTGGGGA
Source organism: Bungarus multicinctus (assembly GCA_023653725.1). Classification (NCBI taxonomy): domain Eukaryota; kingdom Metazoa; phylum Chordata; class Lepidosauria; order Squamata; family Elapidae; genus Bungarus; species Bungarus multicinctus. Next base: position 167,409,747 of record CM042838.1, read on the forward strand.
GCAGAAGAAAATCCTTATTGATCTTGGAGACAGCAAACATCAATGCAAGGAACTGCTGGTAGTTGCCAGGATAGAATCTGCAATGAGGGAAACATTGGAGAACATTATAGGAAAGCTTGTGTATGTCTGTAGAATTTGCATTATTGTTTGGGGGGACTTTTGAGAGCAAAAACTCCCAAATTTCATTGGGTTTGAGGTTTTTTTCAAAGGATTCCCCTTGATGAAATTGAATGACTTTGTGGGAAAGGAGACAAGCCTTCCCACAGACATCATAGACTGTTTTGTACTCTTTATCATCCCTGCCATATTCACTTGGCTCCAGTCATTGTAATCCTTTCCAACTGTTCCTCTTTCACTGTTAATATTTAAGGTCTCTCTTGGAGCAGCTTTTTAAGGTGGGGTAAAGATTGCTGAGCACAGAACTACAATGGGGGTCACATCATAGATTTAATCAACACCATTATTCATCAGCAATTCAGATTCCAAAACTTTGAAACTCCTGAACACTTGAAGAGTGTTGAGCTTCTTTAAAAATTTTCTCCCATAAGTTACTGGTCAGATTAATATTACAATTTGACTTCTTCACTAGGCCAGCACAGCTTCCTCTTCATTTTGGTTGTTTATCATCTTCCTGATGAGGAAATTCAGAATTCTAGTCTATTTGAAGAGTTTGCTATTTTATTGAGAAAAGCACAAAATGTGCACTACACCTGGACAGTTCAATACACTAGGAGAAGTATTTCTGAAAGGTGTCCCTGAATTTAAAACAAAGAGAATAATTATCTGCATGTTTCCCCTCCAGCTGAAACTGACGTAGAAGAAAATTCTCTATTTCTACTGTACTCTTCGTGTTTGTTTTTCATCATCTCCCTGAGAAAGAGGTTGAGAATTGCAGCCTATTGTAAGAGTTTGGCATGTTATTGAGAGAAGCATAGAATGTGAACTACACTAGGACAGTGCAAAATACTACAAGAACTATTTCTGAAAGGGATCCCAGTATTTAAAGAAAAGAAGTTATTTACTGTGTGTTTCTCCTTTAGCTGAAACTTACACATTATTTAAAAGAAAATCCAGTGTTTTAAATTCCAGGAAAGGAGACTTTGCAATGATTCCCAAAGGCAAAATCCCACCAATAATGAGATCACCAGGCCTGAAGTAGCTTTCCTTTAAATTGATATAATCCTTTAACAAACATATGGTTTGCAACCTCTTCGGTGTAGTTGGAGCCAGGAGCCAGAAGAATATCAGCATCAGCAATAGCATGACTCCTGTCTGGTCATTCTTATCACCTTCCCTCCTAGAACAGAAATCAAGGTTTATGCAGAAACTGATTTGAAGGTTGCTCCTGAAATCTCACTGGATCTTTTGCAGTGCAGACACTGCCTGTGCCTCCTGGATGGCACCAGGACAAATTTATAGCAACAACATTTCCTCTTACCTGTCACCATAGAGGAAACAAAGGCATTTGAGTCTCCTGAAACCCAGGAATTAACTGGTTTGCAAGACAGGCTCCCATCTGGAGAACTCAGATATATTTATTTATAGCAGGTTTTATCTTGGATTTTTTGTACCTAGAAATCCACAGGAGATACACTAAGAATTACTATACTTCTGATAATTGCAAGGAAAAGTAATTGTTCCTCCATGTAGCAAAAGCTTCTCACACACCACAATGGAAAAACATGTTTGTGTTTCTTGTAACATACCGAGCAGATGGAGTCATAGTGAAGTTGGGAATTTGACCTCCATGGAACTGACTCCCTGCAAACAAGATGGAGTTTGGCCTGGACATAGTTGGTCAGCTAGTATGAGTGCTAATTGGGTTTGGTGGCACATGAGACTCAGCTGAACCCTTGAAACTATGAGCTATGCTTGGGTGAAATAACTAGTTTATTTGAAACCACATGGCAGTAGATGAAATTAGAAACTGGAGTAACAGAGAATGGCTGAATATTGTTCTGTGGTTCTCTCTTTCATCAGAAGGGATTGCATTCAGTGTTGGCTGGTGGAGAGAGATTGAGCCAAATCCATTGACGTTCAGGGTGCATCTGGAAAGCCTTCTCAGTCGAGGTCAGGTATCATTCATAGGCTGATGATATTCAGTTGTACAACCACTGATTGACCAAGCAGTGCTATCAAGGTTTTGCATTCATGCATGAAAGTTAGATGGGAAGGAAGAGTCTCAGATTGAATCCTAGCAGAAACAAGCAGCTGTGCATGATGGGTTCTCCCAGAAGTGGAATTTTTTTTCTTTGGTTCTGCATGACATTGCACTGCAATGCTTGGATTGGAAAAAAGCTGATATGGTTCCCATCTTCAAAAAAGGAAAAAAAATAAAATAAACAGACCCAGGAAACTACAAACCAATCAGCCTAACATCAATATCCGAGAAGATACTGGAAAAGATAATAAAAAAAAAATCTGCCAACATCTAGAAACAAGTAAAGTAATAACTAGCAGTCAGCATGGGTTTGTTAAAAACAGATCATGCCAAACCAATCTTATTTCATTCTTCAACACAGTGACTAAATTAGTAGATCACCAAAATGCTGTGGTCATAATATATTTAGAGTTCAGCAAGGCATTTGACAAAGTAGACCACAACCTACTTCCTAGTAAGCTAGAAAAAAATGGAATAGATGGACCACTAGATGGACTCCCAACTGGCTGGCAAACCATATTCAACGAATAGTCCTTAATGGGTCTAAATCTACATGGAGGGAAGTAAGCAGTGGGGTGCCACAAGGTTCCGTTTTAGGTCCAGTACTCGTCAATATCTTCATTAATGACTTAGATGAGGGAATAGAAGGGGAACTTACCAAATTTGCAGATGATACTAAGCTGGCAGGAATAGCTAACATCCAAGAAGATAGGCTCAAGATCGAGATGGATCTTGACAGACTAGAACACTGGGCCATATTTAATAAAATGAAATTCAATGTAGACAAAAGTAAAGTCCTACACTTAGGCAAGAAAAACCAAAAGTACACATATAGACTGGGTGAAACCAAGCTCAATAGCAGTAACTGTGAGAGGGATCTTGTCTTAGTGGACAACCAGCTAAATAGGAGCCAGCCGTGTGCAGCAGCAGCCAAAAAAGCTAATGCAATCCTAAATTGTATTAACAGAGGGATACAATCAAGATCAAGGGAAGTACTAATACCACTCTATAAAACCTTAGTAAGACCACACCTAGAGTACTGCATCCAGTTTTGTTCACCACATTATAAAAAAGATGTTGAGACTCTAGAAAAAGTACAGAGAAGAGCAACCAGGATGATTAGGGGACTGGACATATATTGAACAGTTGCAGGAACTGGGCTTGGCTAGTCTACTAAAGAGAAGGACCAGGGGAGACATGATAGCAGTCTTCCAGTATTTGAGGGGCTGCCACAGGGAGGAAGGGGTCAAGCTATTTTTTAAAGCGCTTTTAGGCCAGACAAGGAATAATGGATGGAAACTGAACAAGGAGAGATTCAACCTGGAAATAAGGAGAAACTTTCTGACAGTGAGAACAATCAATCAATGGAACAGCTTGCTCTCGGAAGTTGTGGGAGCGCCATCACTTGAGACTTTCAAGAAGAGATTGGACTGCCATTTGTCAAAAATGGTGTAGGGTGTCCTGTTTGGGCGGGGGGTTGGACTAGATTTATTTATTTATTTACTTATTTATTTACAAGATGTATATACCATCCCCTCTCCTGCGGGACTCGGGGAGGTGTACAGCCATTAAAAAATACAATAACAACACAATAATTAAAAACAATGAAAAAGATTAAAAATCGTAGCTGAATAATAAAAAGGAGACAAGGGTTTAAAAATGAGGACTAAAACCAATTAAAACCAAATGTCAGCCTTCAAGATTTCTTCCTTTATTTCTTTTCTCCGCTATGCATCTTTCGGCTGCCATAAGTAACGGGAGGGGGGAAATGGGCTATGATATATTTGGGAAGCGTGCTGGAGTGTGTAGGAAACGAAACTGTATATCTAGGGGAGGGGGAGTTGTACTTAAGTTTCTATTCCTTGCTTTTCTATTCCTTGCTATGCGCAACTGCGACTCCTTATCAAACTATGCCAAGGTCAACGGACAGAGGCCTCATCACCACCTGAAGATGCCCACATGATGCTATGCATACTTCCTCATTGGAGGAGCAATATGGACTGTTGGGGGTGGGAACGTTGCCATCACTTTGTATATGTGGTTTTCGCGCTCATTTCTTCAGATTCAGAATTCTTTTGTTGCTACCACTTTGATTTCCAGTAAAAGATATCTTTACTCTAACAAAATGGAGTTTAAGTGTTTCTTACTTGGATATTGAATGGAGCACCAGCTGACACCAAATTTAAAACACTATAAAACCCTAGGCCTGACCGGCTTGATAAAATAAATGAGTTTTCAATGCGCGCCGGAAGGTCAAAAGGTCAGGGATGATCCTCATCTCTGGGGGTAATTCATTCCAGAGGGAGGGTGCCCCCAATGAGAAGGCCCGCACCCTCGGAGTCACCAGCCGTCCAGCCGGTGGCACCCCGAGGAGATCCACTCTATGGGAGCACACTGGCCAATGGGAGATCGATGGTGGCAGTAGGCGGTCCCGTAAATACCCAGGTCCCAAGCCATGGAGCGTTTTAAAGATGGTAACTAACATCTTGAAACACACCCGAAAGACCACCGGGAGCCAATGCAGCTCATGCAAAAGTGGTGTAACATGACACCTCCGAGAAGTCCCCAAAACCACCTGCGCGGCCGCATTCTGCACAGTTGGAGCCCTCGGGTGCTCTTCAAGGGGAGCCCCATGTAGAGAGCATTGCAATAGTCTAGGTGGGAGATAACGAGGGCGGATGTGACTGTGTGAAGCGCATCCCAATCCAGAAAGGGCCGCAACTGGTAGATCCTATGGAACTGATAAAAAAAACCCTAGCGACGGCCGCTATATATTCTTCTAATGACAGCCGTACATCCAGGAGGACACCCAGATTGCGTGCCCTCTCTGGGGGCAAGAATTCCCCCCCCCCACAGCCAATGATGGAACTAGCTGGCAGTATCGGGGTGCCGGGAAGCACAGTCATTTGGTCTTGGCTGGGTTGAGCTGAAGCCTGTTCCACCCCATTCAACCCCGCACTGCCTCCAGGCACCGGGCCATCACTTCCACAGCTTCATCGGGATGGCCTGGGGTAGAAATGTACAGCTGAGTATCATCAGCATACTGATGAAACTCTAGCCCAAAGCCACGGATGATCTCACCCAGCGGCTTCATATAAATGTTGAACAGCAGGGGCGAGAGCACCGACCCCTGAGGAACCCTGCAGATCAGGGGCCTCGGGGTTGATCTCTGCCCCCCTGCCAACACAAATTGCGAATGGTCAGAGAGAAAGGAAGAGAACCACCGCAAAACAGTGCCCCCACTCCCAACACCCCCAGCCGCCATAATAAGATACTGTAGTTGACAGTATCAAAAGCTGCCAAGAGATCTAACAGGACCAGGACAGAGGAATAACCTCTGTCATGGGCCCTCCAGAGATCACCCTCCAGAGACCTACAAGTTCCCTTCCAACTCTGATTATCTGTTATTTGCTTAAGATTGATATTTTCCTGGACTATTAATTTTTAATAATTTTTTCTCAAGCAGTGATATGGTGGCTACCTCAAGAAAAGTCCATAAATGGTGTAGAAGGTGCAAAATATTGAGACCACGCAGGAAGTTCCAATTAGATTTATTTAGCATTAGTCATGCCTATGTATAGAAAGCTAATAAAATAATGATTAGTACTATCATGGTATTAGATAAGGGTCAACAGAATCCAAGAGGGATTGGACTTAGTCCATTTGTGATTACATAGAGACAGGGGTGGAATTCAACCAGTGTAATAACCGGTTTGGAGAGCATGCGATTCTCATGCATGTGCAACAGTTGCAACTCATCTTCTGCTGCAACCACTTTGTGTAAAACAGTTGACGACCAGCAACCTGCTGTGCCACTTGAATCAGCTGAGCTGGAAAACCTGGAAATAAAGCTCTAGCACCGGTGGGAATGTGGGCCCAACAGCTGATCTTCGGCATGAACTGATTTGTTCACAGCTGATTTTCAGGGCTACCAGTTTGTCGGAACCGGGACGAACCAGTAGAATCCCATCCTTGCATTAAAAGTTTAGGCTGATTCCTCTTTTGACTCCACGCCCAAGTTCTGTCTCTTCTCCTACAGCTTCAGTTTGTTAAACAAAATAAAATTGAGCTGTGGAGAGTCTGAATGTGCACTAGAGCACCACAGAGGACAGAGGCAAGAGTAGTGGAAAAGTGGAGGCAGAAAATATTCTGTTATTGGGAACAAACCCACAGTTGAGATGCAGCCAGCAGGAAATCATCCTTGAGAAAGAGGGTTGTTCCCTTACCTATGAAGGACAATTCCATTCCACTCCTACTCAAGAAACAATTCTTATCACATTCTAAATATGCCTGAAAGACAAATATAAAAGAGGCAAATCCTTGCATTAGTTAGACATTTTAGTTTCTTACTATATTTCTCTACAATTCAGATCAGGCCTCAGCAGAATAATGTAGCATTTGGGGAAAAAGATACAAGCCAAGAGAGCAGCTCCAGAGGCCAAAATGGAGAAGATCTCCACAGCCACCATGGACTTTCCTTTGGTGCTCAGGTAGGTAGGGAGGAAAGAGATCCAAACACTGCAAAAGACCAGCATGCTGAAAGTAATGAACTTGGCTTCATTGAAACTATCAGGCAATTTCCTAGCCAGAAAGGCCACTGTGAAACTGACAAGGGCCAAAATTCCTAGGTAAGAGAGGACACCATAAAACATTACAGCTGAGCCTTGCTTACATTCCAAGATGATCTCTCCAAACAAGGAGTGGAAGTCCAAGTTAAGAAATGGGGGAGAGGTTCCCAGCCAGGCGGCACAAAGAAGTGCTTGCATCAGGGGACAAGTTAAGATGATGGAGTTGGTCAGTGGTTTTCCTAAAAGGTTCCTCGTCTTGTTCCCTGGCTTGGTGGCCATGAAGGCCAGAACCACCATGACAGTCTTTGCCAACACCGAGGAAACTGCAAGGGCAAAGAGAATGGCAAAGGCAGATTGTTGGAAGAGGCAGGTGACTGTCCCTGGTTGACCAATGAAAAGGAAGGAGCAGAGGAAGCAGAGCAGGAGGGAGACCAGGAGGATGTAGGTGACATCTCGGTTATTGGCCTTGACAATCGGTGTGTCATGATATTTATAGAAAATCACCAGGACTGCAGAAGTGATCACAAAGAGGAAAAGAGCAAGAAAAACTAAAATGTATCCCAGGGTGTCTTGATAGTCAAGGAAGTGGATCTTCTTGGCAATGCATTGGTCGTTGTCCTTGTTGGGAAATTGGTCTTCTGGGCAGGGTTCACAGTGAGTTGCATCTGAAATGAAGAGTATTTGTCTAAGGATTTATTGAGCAGCAACCATGGACATTATCCCTCCAACAAAGGTGATACACGTCTTGCCTTTCTTTTGGTGACCTACCCACAGAGGCAGTGATGAAAAAATCCCCTGTGCTATTTATGGTGTATCAAAAAGAGTGAATAATCCTTCATTTATGATGATACTGTTTAGCCAGTGATGAGGATATGTTCAGTTCCAGCTATCCATTCACTGGGGCAATTCCATGGGTAATGTGGCTTTCAGATTAAGATTACTACCTGTTTTCTTCCTCACTTTATAATGGATCCCATACAAGACCGACAGATCTGTCATCCAGGAATGCGATTATTTTGTTTGTGTACATATTATCCCTACCTCTCTGCTTTGTACTTCAGATCTGTTCATTCACACTTATTTTATCCCTCCTGCTATATCTGGCAGGTCTATTTCCTAAGAGGTTGATAGTGCTGATGAAAGAAGAATGCACTAAATGATAAAAATTAAAGCTCTGGACCACACACCACATTTCCTCAGGAAAAGATTGGAAGTTGGTTTTCCCAACTGGATGTCAGAGTAGGAGTGGAAATGCATGTTGGGGATTCACAAATTCTGCCCTAAATCTATCCTAAAAGCAATTGCTGAGGATTAGGAAAAGTGTCCTCTGTGGTAGAGCAATTTACTGAAATATTCTACTGAAAAGTCTGAGTGGATGTCAATCTCATGAGAAATAACAACAAGAACAAAAATAGTTTGATTTAATGAATGTCGTCCTTTGATTCTGGACGATTAAGATTTAAAGTCTGGTCTACCTGTCTGATTAGAAAAGGTCCCTTCTGGACAAGCGTCACACTGGTAGCAGCAAACCTGCTTGCCCTCTGGAACTCTCCTTCTCTCTCCTGCATTGCACCTCTTCCTTCCACACCTGGCAAAGGGGATGGTCTGAAAGAGAAATACCAATGAATTCTTTAACTGTTTCCACATTCCTATTTCTATTCCACTTCCCCGTTTCTATGCTCAGAATTTCTTCTAAACAAATTGTTCACCATCGTCTATCAAAAACCAGGAATAGCTGTTGGGGGATTCAGGTCAGTCACACTCCCAACCTTCCAATAGATGCTGGAGATTGGAACTGGGGTTTCATCCTGCAAAGGAAGGCTTGTGACTGAACCACAGCATTTCTGAAAGAAAGAACCCTGAAGATGCAATTAAGCAGAAATTGTGTATGGAAATCACTGTGTCTTGCTGTAATTTCATCCTGCGTTTCAAGCAGACTAGTCAGGTTTCCAAGTAATGAAATCCATGTTAAAAGGAAAATAACAATGTCCATCTTCAAAAAGATTTATTTTATTTAGGAAAGCATCAAATTGGCAAAGTCCATGGTAATTCCGGATCTGACCCAACCTGGAATTACCCCACAATATTAGAAGTTAGAAAAAAACCCCAAAAGTCACATGCTCCAATAGAAGTAATTCAACGTTGCTTGATGACATAAATCTCCACCTCCAGAGCCCCAAACCCATACAGCTGATTTCCCACAGGAAAGAAGAACCACCTAGCCATAACACTTTCTTTATCTCCACTCCTCCCCGCTTAGGAATGTGTCAAGCCCGAAATCACTTCCCCCCATTACTGCCACAGAGAAAATAAGAAAAAGAATATATACTTAAGGACAAACTAAAATGGCTACACTTATGACAATTTCGGGCTTGACCCAGATGTTGTTTCCTGTGTGGAATGACACAAATCAGACCTCAAATGTGTCACATGCAAAGCAGATTTTTCACCAAATGACTGCCATGATTTCTGACTCAACTGATTATCTTTCATATTAGGAAGATGTTCTGCATTTCAGGAAGAAAATGAACCTTTCCCTGAATTTACAACATTACCTTGCAGCTCACCTTTGTGGCCCAGACAATTCCATCAGAGTTAATGGTGAAATCCTGACCTGGGGGAGCCTCAGGATTTACTTGCCCAACCTTCATGGGGACAAAGGATCGATTGGGGAGGAGAATCCAGTTGAGAAGATCATAACGAGCAGATCCCAGTCCATCTTCTGAGAAGGAGACCTCATCTCCAACACTGTTGTTGAACTGCACATTCCTCAAATAGGCAAGAATCTGGAAAAAAAAGAGACCTTTAGAAATATGAGAACCAATAGAGACTGAACAAATAATATTGCAAGAAATGGAAAAAATTGCTGAAGTGGCAGGATTCAAAATAAATAAAAAGAAAACCAAAATGATAGTTAAAAACTGTTCTGAAACACAGAAAACAGAACTAGAAAACAAAATGGGATTACAGAGTGCAAAAAAATGAAATATTTGGGAATATGGCTGTCTTCTAGATGCCTGTCAATTAAAGATGAAAATTATACTAAATTAATTAAACAAATTAGGGAAGAATTAGAATTATGGGGAAAATTATAACTATCACTATTAAGGAGAATTGCAGTATTGAAAATGAATACTCTACCAAAATTAATGTACCTATTTCAGATGATTCCGATAAAGTTAGGGAAACCCTTTATTACTGAATTAAATAAAATAACAACTAAATTTGTATGATTGGGGAAGAATCCACGTATTAAATTAAATAGTAGGAGCAGAGGTGGTTTTGGACTACCAGAGTGGGAACTTTATTATCAGGCAGCAGTACTAAATTGGATTAAAGATTGGCTTAAATTAAAAGACAAGAGAATATTAACATTAGAAGGTCATGACCTCCAGATAGGTTGACATGCATTTTTGTGGGAGAAAAATGGTAAGGCACATCCTATTTCAAATAAGAGATTCACTTATCCAAATATGGAACAGATTAAAAAAACATTATATGAAGATACCACATTGGTTGTCAACCATGGAGGCCATGATACACCTGAATAGATTAGATTTAGGTAAAATGATAAACTATAATGAATTATTAGACATCCAAGGGAAATTAAAATCAAACCAAGAGCTCAAAGAACAGGGAATTACCATTGATTGGTGGCCATACCTACAAATTCAAAAGAGATATAACAAAGACTCAGAAAAATTCGGATTTGATAAGGGGCAATATCAACTAGATAACATTTTAATTGGACCAGAACAAAAATTAATACCCAAAACATGTTAGATACCTGTTAGACTTTAAAATGGAAGAAGAAATTGTGAAGAGTACCATGATAGCATGGGCACAGAACTTTGGATATAACATAGACTTAGAAGAATGGGAAAAATTATGGAGTACAAACTATAAATTAAGAACAGCCTCGGCATATAAAGAAAATCTATACAAAATGTTTTATCGGTGGCACTCAGCCCTGGCAAGACTGACCAAAATATACCCAAACACTAGCCCCAAATGTTGGAAATGCCAACAAGCTGATGGTACTTTCTATCATAAGTGATGGTTATGCCCCAAAACCAGGACTTATTGGATCAAAATTAAAGATTGAATACAGGAAATTACAGGATATCAAATTGAACCCAAACCAGAATTCTTCCTATTGGGAATAATCAAAGATCAATACCCAAAAAGGATAAAATATACTATTTTACATATTTAACAGCAGCCAGGATAGCTTTTGCACAAATGTGGAAAAAGGACCTAATTCTTCAAGAGAGGACTTAGTTCTACAAAAAATAATAGAATGTGCAGAAATGGACATGCTTACGTTAAAAATGAAAGAAAAGGAGGATTCTGACTATTACTCAATTTGGCACCAATGGTACAAATGGTTAGAAAATAGAGATAAGAAATAAGTGAAGATTAACCAGAAGATACCTTAAAAAAATGATGTGTAAATATGTAAAATATACAAGTATACAAATTAATAATAATATATAGATACAGTTATTGGTTGATATATGTAAAATATTGTAGAAACTATTTGACATCTATTTCTAGATGTCAAAACTCTGTTGAAACTGTGAATATGTTTGTATTGGTAGAAAACACAATAAAAATTTAATAAAAAAGAAAAAAGAAATATTAGTATTTGATTAGAGCTATGATTATGGCTTCTATCAGAACATGGTGGCTATTTTGAGAAGATGAATATATGTCTGAAAAGCTAGAGGATTCCCTTGGTGGAGAACTGAGGAATCTGCAGTAACACCAAATATTTAACTCTGAAACGACAAAAAAAAAAATCTTTATCGTTGTTCATCTGTATCATGGTTTCTTCAAATCAAGCTATATTAGAATAAGTACATTAAAAGATTTCAGTGCCACATTACAAAATTAAAAAATTAATCATGTGCGTTTTCCTCCTGTGATATTTGATTACATGTAGTTTTAAATATTGACTTTGTCCTGAGGTCTTGTAACTGATAAACTCACTTTAGCAACGATTAAATGATTAGTATGACAACAGAATACAATTCCTCTGATTTTTTCTATCTGAGAATTGAATAGAGCACAATGCAGGAACCATGCTTGATGAAATGGAGTCAAGGAAAAGGAAGTGCTTGCCCTGGTTTGTCTCTTCACTATTCAGAGAAGTTAAACAGTCTATCCAATAAAGCAGAAAAGTCTGATGGGTTTGAGACAAACAACCCCTTAAAGCTCTTTTGAGTCCTGCTTTATGTGCTCAGGTGGACCAAACACTGGCTGCATTCACACAACAAGCTGAGCAGTGCAATAAATGTAAAACTGAATAAATTGGAAGTCGGTGGGTCACATAGGATGCTAAACTATAAAAACATAAACCAAAGTTAAAACAAATTGAGTGTGTTTCTTTAAGTTGGATTTGGGTTACATGCTGAGAGAAACTGAGGTTGTTCTGCAAATATGCCAACTAGGACTTCTACTGACTTCTTGAAGCTTCTTTCTCAAACATGGCCAGATGGTTGTTTTAGGTCTCAGTTGACTTTCTACTCCCTGTCATGGTTACCTCCTGAAACCCAGGCAAAGATTGAAGCTTTTCAGGACATTACAAAAGTCTTTCTTCTTTTTGTAATAAATTTTATTAATTTTCTATTAATTACATTTCTTAGTGCTTAATAAACATTATGTTCTCAGGAAATTTAATTTGCTTAACAATACAGATTCCATTTTTACTCTCCAACCACTGGTAAAATAAGTTCCATGTCTGATCATATTCTGTGTTTTTTTCCTGTTTAATTTTAAGCGTAAGTCTATCCATTCCTGCACAGTCTAGTATCTTCTTAACTATCTCTTCCTCTTGTGATCTTTTTTCATCTTTTCAATGTTGTACAAATATAATCCTCACTGCTGTTAAGACATATAATATAAACTTTTCTGGTCAAATGTTTTGGGTATCATTCCTAATAAAAACAGTTCAGCTATAAAATCTACATGTTTCCCTATTACCGTTTCTAGCCATCTGTGTATTTTTGCTCAGAATTTTTTTTATTTTACCACAAGGCCACTACATAGGATAAAATATGCCCATCTTTTGATTACATTTCCAACATTAGCTAGACATACTTTTAAACATTTTAACTAACCTTCACTTCTCTTTTCCCCTCTCTCTAACCTCTTCCAACAAAACATTCTTAATTCATATTTTTCTAATAATTGCTTTTAATATGCATTGAAATGATAACATGCGGATATTGAATAAGTAACTGAAGAAACGCAGGTGGGAAACTTCCTCTCTGAGAAGCCACAGAAATTACCTGCCATGACTGGATATTTAGGCATCCTCTTTCCAAATCTCATCACGGTCGGTCGGGCTCTGGATCCATACATTGCATGTAATGCATGTGCCACAGCATAAACGGCATTGTAGATATTGTAACTTTCTCCTGTCATTCTCGTTTCAAAAATATAATTAGGGCAGATTCTGCACATTCTCCTTTCCTGTACATTGTTTTTCCCCCTTTGGAGGGATCTCTCCTGATTTATGGATCTTGCAGTCAAAGACTATTTCCCACCATAGAGGGAGGAAGACATCTCCTTGGGGGTTCAAGGGGTCTAAAGACAGAACAAAATGATTGAAATCTGAGACATCCCCGGAGTGGCTCCCTGAAATGCAAGACTCCATGGAAAGACTTTAGCAATAGCAATGTGTCTTCAGTTTCCTCCACACTAAGTTTCCAATGGGAGGTTAAGATCCAAACATTCTGAAATGTTGTGTTGCTCTATTTTTATAGAGAAGCAAAAGTGTCTGTACACTTAAACTACAATCATAGTCTCCAAAAAGAAGAATCACTTCAGTTTTTGACCAAGTCTCAAAACTGAGAACTAATTTTTTCATTATAATCTCAAAATCATGTGATTTCAACCATTCAGAGAAAGCCAGGCAGATGTCCTTCTGCTGGAGCATTGGGGTCAGAGTTGAGATGAAACTGTTCTCCCCTCTCATCTTCAGGGGCCATAAGCCCAACCCAGTTCCACTGGAAATACAGGAGCAGCTGGACTAAACCCACATATTGAAGAGATTCCTTGGGATTAATCCAGAAGAAGGAAGGATAAACTCTTCTCTCTCCCTGAGAGAACTCAAAGCCAACACCGAGCTGGAGAAAATGACATTATTTTTTCAAAGACAAAGTAAAAGTTGATGTTCACTTTAGGGTCACCATTGTGAGGTTGATGGCCCCAGCAGTCAGGCTGACTCATGTTAAGTACCAACCTTAATCTGTTTCCCATCTTCAGAAGAGCAACTAGTTACACATTTACTGGTTGAGGTATGTGAGAAGACAGGAGAAAAAAACTATCAATCTGATACAGAGAATAAATGGCACTAAAAAGATGGCCACCTTGTAATAAAGAATTAACTAAGAGTCACATGCTCATGATGTACCCCCACAAAAAGCCCACCTCTTTGCTTTTGAGTAACCTTCTGATCTCTGTCTACTCCATACTGTATCCAAGAGAGCTCTCTTACCTGTGGGACCTTAAAAATGCTGAAGATGGAGTCCATCTGCCTTGAGGATTTGGGATTGAGATCACCAATGATGGAGAGCAGAGTGTCTTTCTGATCACATTTGTAACCTGGAACCACTTGGCCTCGGGAGGTGAGCATGGAGAGGCTGTTTAAGGAAATAACTATCTCCATCTGGCAATGGCCATAGATGTTGAAGCCAAGGGTGATGTTGGGGAGCAGAAGAAAATCCTTATTGACCTCAGGAAATAGCAAATCTTAATGCAAGGATCTGCTGGTAGTTACTGGGGATGAGCCTATAATGAGGAAAACACGGGGAACATTACAGTTATGGTTGTTTGCATATAGAGTTTGTTTCAGTGTTTGTGGGGGGCAGCAACATCCAAATTTTATTAGGTTTGGGGTTTTTTTAAGGATCTTTCTCGGCTGAACCTGAATAGGTTTGTGAGAAAACAGACAAGCCTTTCCATCCATATCATTGGGCTGTTTTATACCCTCTATTATTCCTCCCATCTTTACTTTGCTTCCAATAGTTGTAATACTTCCCATCCACTCTCTTTCATGCTAATAATTTAGGGTATCTCTTGGAGCAAATTCTTCTTTTTATATATACATATATGTTTTTCTTCAGGGGTGGTAAACATTGCTGAGCACAGGACTACAGTGGGAATCACCTCATAGATGTACTGAAGGCCATTATTGATCAGCACTGCCTGATTCTAAAGCTGAGAGGGATTTTTGGAACTCCTGAACACTGGAGTTACTGTCCAGATTAATATTGAAATTCATATTCTTCACTATGCCAGCACAGCTTCTAATGTACTCTTCATGTTTGTTCTTTATCATCTCCATGAGGAAGAGATTGAGAATTCCAGCCTATTTTAGAAGCTTGCTACTTTATTGAGATAAGCACAAGATGTCTACTACACTAGTACATTGAAGAATACTAGAAGGAGTATTTCTGAAAGAGGTCCTAGAATTTAAAGCAAAGAGACCATTTACCTGTATGTCTGTCCTCCAGCTGAAACTTACCCATTATCTAAAAGAAGATTTGATGTATTAAAGTGAGGGGCTGTAGAATCCACATTGTCTCCCAAGGGCAAATTTCCACCAATAATGAGATCACCAGGCTTATAGTAGCTTTCCTCTAATGGGATATAATCCCTGAACACACACATGGTTTGCAGCCTCTTCGCTATAGTTGGATCCAGGAGCCAGAAGAGCAACAACATCAACCGTAGCATGACTCCTGCACATTCTTGTCTTCTTCCCTTCTAGAAAAGAAATCAAGGTTTATGCAGAAACTGATTTGAAGGTTGCTATCAGCATTCCAGCAACCCTCCATTCCACCCAATAACTCCGAGACAGACATCTTCTCAAAGGTTCCTTTTTATTTGGATAGTAACTGGCACAACTGGGGAATCCCAAATCTGAAAGTTCCGGGCTTTCTTATAATAAGTAAAAACTACAAATCCATCCCCTGCACCCATCATCACATCACATGGCCCCATCACCATCCCACCCAAGTTAAGACTTCCTCTCACTTATATGCAACACAACCTGACCTTGAATTAGAAAAAAGAATGTTATTATGTCTAACTAGATATACTCCAAGAAATTCCACACTCCCACTTTCCCAGGCTCAAATGTGGCAGTGTGGGAGCATCTGATCTCTATTTGGCTTCCAAAGCTGACAGTTGCTTCGGAAATCTCACTGGAACTTTAGCAGATCAGATACTAACTGTGCCACCTGGATGGCCTCAGGACAAATTTATAGCAACCATGCTTCCTCTTACCTGTGTTTGGGCTGTGATTATAAAGGAAAGAAAGACATGTGAGTCTCTTCAAACCCAGGAGTGAGATCTTTGCAAGACAGGCTAAGGTCTCATCTTCTGCCCCCATCTGGAGAACTCAAGCATGTTTTTATAGCTTGGAAGTTTTTGTACCTAGAAATCCACAGGGAATACACTAAGAATTACTGTACTTCTGATGATTGCAAGGAAAAGCAATTTTCTATCCTTGTATGAATAGCTTCTCATACACCCAAATGGGAAAAAAAACATGTTTGTATTTCTTGTAATGCCCAGAACAGATGGAGTCATGCTGAAGTTGTGAATTTGACCGCTGTGAAACTGACCCTCTGCAAGCAAGATGGAGTTTGGCCTGGGCAATAGTTGGTCAGCTAATAAGAGTGCCAATGGGGTTTGGTGGCACATGAGAATCAATTGTACCCTTGTAACTTTGAGCAGTCATGCCAATGCTTGGATGGAAGAACTGGGTGTTTTTTTATAACAACGTGGCAGTGGCTGGAATTAAAACCTGGAGTAACAGTTTCTAATCTTGTGATTCTCTCCTTCATCTGATGGTTGTTCCATTCAGTGTTGGTTGTTGGGAAGATATTGAGCTCATACCAATGACTTTCAGGGTGTCT
The DNA here is from genome assembly GCA_023653725.1 of Bungarus multicinctus. NCBI lineage: Eukaryota > Metazoa > Chordata > Lepidosauria > Squamata > Elapidae > Bungarus > Bungarus multicinctus. The sequence goes on from CM042838.1 coordinate 167,426,408, forward strand.
CTATAAGACCTTCTCATTCAAGGTCAAATATCATTCGTATGCTGATGATATTCAGTTGTTTAATCACTGATTGACCTAGCAATACTGCCAAGGTTTTGTCCTTAGTGCATGAAGGATGTTCTATGGGGAGGGACAGCCATGATTTAAATCCTAGGCTGCATCAACAGAGGGATAATATGAAGATCAGATGAAATGTTAGTACCAGTTTATAAAACCTTGGGAAGTCGACACTTGGAATCCTGCATCAAGATTTGGTCACTGTGACATAAAAAAGATGTTGAGACTCTAGAAAAGGTGAAGAGAAGAGCAACAAAGATGATGAGGGGGCTGGAAGCTAAAAACATATGAAGAACAGTTGCATGAAGTGGGTATGTCTAGTCTAAGAGAGAAGGACTAGGGGTGACATGATAACAGTCTTCCAATATTTGAGGGGCTGTGACAGAGAAAAGTCTGTCAACCTCTTCTCCAAAGCACCTGAAGGCAGGAGAAGAAGTAATGGATGGAACCTTATCAGGGAATCATCCAACTAGAACTAAGGAGAAATTTCCTGACAGGACAATTAATAGAACAGAACATAACAGAATAGAACAGAACAGAACAGGGATGGAAATGATATTGATTGCATGTTTAGATGAACTTAGGAAGGAGCAGATTGAGGGCAGTGCATCCATTCCAGCTTAATGTGGCCTCTTGGTAGACTTTAATGTCATCAACTATCAAGCATTGGAAATCAGGTGACCGAAATGAATATAGGGTTATTGTATGCTAATCATCTCCAGAAGAATCTGATCTACTAACAGTGAAAGTAAATTTGGCAGTAAGTAAGAGTCAACAGAATTCAAGGTGGGCTGGACTTAAATCAGGGGTGGGATTCAAATTTCTTAACAACCAGTTCTGTGGGCATGGCTTAATTTGTGGGTGTGGCTTGGTGGCTGGGCATGGCTTGGTGGTCACGTGACTGGCTGGGCATGACTTGGTCGTCATAGTGACTGGGTGGGTGTGGACAACCGAATGTCATTCACATCAAGGGATGCCTCACCTGGTCCCTCCCCTCCCAGCCATTCCTTGTCACATCCAGCCTCAACTTATCAATAGTTCTGTAAAAATGTTGTTCCCCAGTTTTTGACTTTATTATTTTCTAATTGTACTTTCATGGACCACTGAAAGGAGGAAATGGCTCACATGCTTTGCTCAAGAGTGTGATAGGCAACAGGCTTTTAAGGGGCTGCCAGAAAGAGGGGGGAGCAATATATTTTCCAAAGCACCAGGAAGGCAAACAAGAAGCAATGGATAGAAATTGAACAAAGAGAGAAGTAAATTAAGACTAAGGAGAAACTTCCTGACAGTGACAACAATTAACCAGTGCAACTGCTTGCCACCAGAACCTCTGGGTGCTCCAACACTGGAGGTTTTTAAGTAAAGACTGGACAGCCATTTCTCTGAACCATTCCCAGGACCTCTACTCAGAGTTTGGCTTCTTCAGTTTTTCTGCTTGAGCAGGGGGTTGGACTAGAAGACCTCCAAAGTCCCCTTCAACTCTGTTAAACACACCTGTATTTATGCTCTTGACTATAGACATTCAATGCATGTATTGTAAACCCTGAAAAATACCTGGGCAAAAGAAAAGCAGTAAAATCATTCTAGTTGAAGGAAGGAACAGTCCAAAATATTAATATATGATAAATAATGGAACAATTAAAAATAGCACAGAGTTTTCTCTCCCACCCTTCTTTCCTATTTCTTTCTTTCTTTTTCTTTCTCCTCCTTCCTCTTTCTTACTCTCTTTCTTTCCCCCTTCCTCTTTCTTTCTTTCTCTCCCTTCCTCTTTTTCTTGTTTTCTTTCTCTTTCTCTCTTTCTTTCTCTCTTTCTTTCTCTCCCTTCTCTCTCTCTCTATTTCTTTCTTCTCTTTCTTTCTTGCTCTTTCTTGCTTTCTTCTCTTCTCTCTCTCTCTCTCTCTCTCTCTCTCTCTCTCTCTCTCTCTCACACACACACACACACACACATACCTGGTCTGGGATGAACTTGAATGATCTGGCAAGCTCCAGTCAGCAACTGGCAGCGGGAAAAGGAAGAAAGGGTGGGGTGGGGATGTGCGGCTGCAGTCCTCCCAAATGCAAAGCACCTCTGCATGCAGTGGCAATGGCAGTAGCAGGGCCTTGAGCACCCCGCCAGGCCGCAGCCCTCCCAAAACACCTCCGCGGGTGGTAGAGGTGGCGGACCTGGCTCTGGCTGCCTCCTGTAAGCTGCTCTGGCCTGCAAGAGAAGCAAGCAAGCACAGGGAAAAGCTCTGGTTGGTGCCACAATCTCCCGCTTGCTTCCCAAGCCAAAATACCTCTGTGTGTGGCAGCGAGAGCAACGGGGCCTTGAGCACTCCCCCCGGCCCTCTCAAAGTACCTCCACATGCGGCGGCGGCGGCAGTGGCCCTGCTTACCGGAGGCACCCGGGTCCACCGCTGCATGTGGAGGTACTTTGGGAGGGCCAGGGGGGCTGCTGAATCTCACTGTGCCCAGCCACCACGTGGTAGGAAGATAGCCACATAGTGGCTTAGCCAGCCAGCTGAGCCCAGGGATGCAAGGGCAGGTAGGTAGGCTGGGTGAAGCCTGGGGAGCCCCAGAAATGGCCACAGAAGGCCTGGGGAGCCCTGGAGATGGCCATGGGAATCCTGGGGAGCTTGAAATATGACCGCAGAAGGCCTAGGGAGCCCCAGGGATGGCTGCGTGTGGCCTGAGGAGCCCCAGAAATGGCCAGGGGAGGCCCAGGGAGACCTGGGGACAGTGGGGGAGGGGCTAGTGTGACTCGCAGGCTTACCTGTGAGCAGACAGGAGCCATTTCCCAAAGGGAGGGTCTGGTGACTTGCAAGCTTTTCGCTCTGTCACAGCAAAAGGCAGGCAGCAATAGCTGGCCTGGCAGGCAGGTAAATGTAAGTTGCAGGCATGTCATGCATACGCATGATGTTGCGCATGAGCAATAGGGACTGACTGGGCAGGGAGAAAAGAAGCGGGCAGATGGGGGGCAAGGCCAGCTAGAGGCCCGATTTACCAGTTCTCTGAACTACCAGGAACCATAACGACCAGTTCTACTGAACTGGTGCATACTTGTAGAATCCCACCCCTGACTTAGATCTCTTGAAAACTTGAGACGAATGGAGCATTTGACCCCTCCATCAAGCTCAGCCTTGTCATCTCCTATATCATCTCAGGTTTCCATCTGTATTGGTTCTCTTCTAGGTCTTGACAGTCCTCAAGGAAGATGATCAGCACTGCAGATAAACACTGATATTGAACCCAATCCTTTAAAACACTATCTCAAAAATAAATTAAATAGAATAAGGAACAAAATAACAAAATCCTTGAAATAATAACCACATCTTTTTTCCAGTTTAACATTTTTTATTACGTTATAAGATAAAATACAAAATACAAAAGTAAATAGGAAGACACAGTGGGGGGGGGGGAAGGGGGAGAGAAATTGGGAAAAAGAAAAGAAGAAACATTGAGTTTCTACTCCCTCTGTTGTAGTAAAATAAAGCATTAACGTGAAACCACAACTTTTGTTTTTCCATAATAATATAAACTAGCAATTTCTAGAAAAACATATCAATCTAATTGATAAAACCCCAAATCAAAATTTCATTTTTTTCCACTTCAACTTCACAAACAGTCTCCATGTGGAAACAAACTACATATATTTTTTCCTTTAACCAAAATGGTCAATGTAGCCATTCCTGCCAACTTCATCAGCTTCTGTAGCCATTCATCCATAGTGGGAATCAAAGTGTCCTTCCATTTTTGTGTGTCAACATACATAAGATAAAAATTCCAAATTTTTTCTCCAAGTTTCCAAATCCAAAAGAAAAGTTTCTGGTTTCATTTTTATTTTCATTTTAAGAATTTTCTGAATTATAATATGAATTTACTCCAAAATTTCTTTGCTTATCACATGTCCATTATAAATGGGAAAAAGTTCCTTCTTTCTTTGACACTTCCAAAATTCATTTGAAATACCCTTATACATTTCGGATAATTTCTCATCTTATATCATCTTATACATCATAAAATTTTTCTTTGAAATTATAGTTTACTGTATTTCATCCACATATTTTCACCTTGTTCAAGCATCACATTATATCCCAAAATTCCTTGCCAACTGAATCATACAGTGTTTTACATGTTCACTTTCCAAATTCAATTTCAACAACATTTTCATAAATCTTAGCAATAATATCCTCATCACTACTAACATTAATATTAACAATTGATAAGTATTAGCAGAGTGACCTTGGTAACAAGGATTATGCAACAAACGAAGGCAGTGTGCAAAGATGTAGCAATGTTCACAAAGTTACACAACCACAGAAGGTAAAGGGTATAAAGGTAAAGGTTTTATATACAAGATATAAGCACGGTCCAATATTCAATGTCAAGCAATAGTTCAATAAGTCATACACAGTTAAGCAGTCAATACAGTAGAAACTAACCAGGATAATCAGCAAGCAAAATCGCAACACCGCAGCTCAAATACAAGAATGGAGAGAGAGAGGTTTTCTCTGGCTTCCTGCTTTATAGTAAGCCTGCTTTTTGCAGCCAATCAGATCCTGGCTTCAGTAATTGCAATGAGACATCATGGTTTACAGCCATATGTGGTAAACCAATTGTTTGGGTTCTTAAGTAAACCCTAACATTCTCCCCTTTGCTTTACTATATATATATCCAATATGTACACATCCACAAAGTTACATTGCATATTTATAGTGTTACAGTGTTAAACCATATTTCTTACAACAATCACTGTGTTTTTGAAAACCTTGTGCCTTCGTGAAATTATCAGCTATATTCTGTTCACTCTCACAATACCTTAGCACGATCAGTTTGTTTTCCACACATTGCCGTACATTCAGATACCTTAAATCAGTGTGTTTTGATCTTGTTTTAACAGCAATATTGGTTGCCAATTTTATAGCAGCTTGGTTATCTTCGTACACAGTAAATGGTTTAGTTACATCCAACTCGATATCTAAACAGAGTTGTTTGAAATAAATCAGCTTTGTACATAGCAAGGATAAGCAAGAAAATTCAGCTTCCATTGTTGAAAGACTGATATGTTGCTGCCTAATGGACTGTCATTCTATCAATGCGTTCCCTAGCATTATTACCAGACCAGATGTTGATTTCCTTGTTTTGACATTGTTTGCAAAACTTGCATCAGCATACGCAGTGAACTTAATTCCTTATCGGGTTCTAAATACAAGGCATAATTCAAAGTGTTCTTCAAATATCTAAGTATTCGCTTTGCAGCCTGCCAATGTTTAACATTGGGTTCTATAGTGTATCTGGCTAATTGATTGACACTATAAACTATACCCAGCCTTGACCAATTTCCCAGATATGACAAACTACCTCTTAAGGACTGATAAATCTCCTTATCAAATATAGGACTATCAGTGTTATCATTGTTAAACTCCTTCCCCATAGGAGTTTTGGAAATTTTGCATTGGTCCATGTTATACCTTTTTAATAAAGCGGTGATTTTATCCACCTGTGATATCTTGAACCCTTTTTGTGTCTTACATATATCAAGTCCAAGATAGTATCTAATTTCCCCTAGTGTTCTTATCTTGAACTTTGCTTGCAAACTGCCCATTATATCCTCAGTTTCCTGCATAGTCTTAGTGATTATGGCAATATCATCGGTAAACAGTAATAAAAATGCTAACACCCCATTCTTTTTTCTTTTTAACAGACATGGGTCCGCCAAACCACTCTCAAAACCTATTTTGTTTAGTTCTTTTACTATGCATTTGTTCCACTCATGGCCTGATTGTTTAAGTCCATATAGGCTTTTCTTTAATAACCAAACAGTTTCCTTCTTATTATCATCTATCCCCAGAGGCTTTTTCATGTATATAGTATGTTGTAACAATGCATGTAGTTATGCCGTTTCAACATCTACATGGTTCACTACGTATCTGTTTTTTGCTGCCCATACTAGTGCTGCTCTTAAAGTGCTAGCCTTTAGGCTAGGAGCAAAGACTTTGTCATAGTCTAATTTTGTTTGAGTGAAACCCTGGGCGACTAGGCGTGCCTTATAGGTCACATTTCCTTCATACCCTTTTTAAGTTTGTAAACCCATCTGCACCCAATTGCCTTTTCACCTTTTGGAAATTTGACTTCATCAAATACCTTCAATGCAGTCAATGACTTTAGTTCCTTTTTCATACTTCATTCCAAGCTACTGGTTCTTTTTCAGAGTAAGACTTAATGTCTTCATAGCTAGAAGGTTCAGGACCGATTTGCTGAACTACATTAGCCTGGTACCTATTAGGAGGTCATGACACTCTGGTAGTCCTTCTGGGCAATACTGGACTAGTCACCTGAATAAACTCCTCTTTTACCTCCCCTATCAAGCTCTCCTCTACTTCTTCCTCTTTCACGGAGACAGAGGACTCCTCTATATCTGAATCCTCACTTGGTATCTCTACAGGTTCATTATTATCGTTATTCTTAATTGGTACCTTTGATTCTACAATGACATAATCCTGGTCTATTTTCTCCCATCCTATGTGCTCTAGGAACTTCACATTCACACTATGATAAATCTTAGTTGTGCCCGGTTCCCAAAATCTGAATGACCTGTGGTTGGATTTGTATCCTACAAAAAACAGTTTTTTAGCCTTAGGTTGCTCCTTGTGTCTCAGCTGAGCTGGGATATATACCCATGCAGGGGCCCCAAACACATGGAGATAACTGACCTCTGGTTGTCTACCATGCCAGCGAACAAACGGCAATTTGTTTGTTGCTGTGTGGACTACATTATTTAGGATATGGTTAGCACATTTGGTAGCCTCCCCAAAGTTTCTTGTGCAAACCTGAATCACTGAACATAGCTCTAACCATGGCTTGTAATGTCTGACCTCTCCGTTTGCAATAGGCATTATGTTGAGGTCTATAAGGCGCAGACTGCTTATGGTCTATCCCTGCCTTCTTCAACATAGCTACAAACTTATTGTTAGTGAATTCTGACCCATTATCAGTCACTAATATCATGACTTTACATTTTGTCTTTGGTTCCACAAACCACAACCAATTGGTAAAATTCTGACATGTTTCAGCCTTGCTTTTCATTAGATAACAAAACCCATATCGAGAATATAGATCTACAATACTTAATTAATACCTCATTCCCCCAAAACTGGGTTCCTTTGGACCGATCAAGTCTGTTGCTACCACTTGTAGAGGCTCACTGGCTTTAAAACCATTTGTTCTATTAGCAGGAGTTATTTTACTCTTTTCCTTGTTGCAAACATTGCAATCTACATAGTGATTACAGGGTTTTATCCTGATACCTTTTGATAATTCCACAGTTCACCTAAACACTCTAAAATTAACATGCCACATACATCTGTGTAATAGGTGAATGCATTCATCATGTGGCTTTCTGTTCTCAAACCCCACCTTAGTGTTTAGAACTGGGTTACCTTGTAACATAAACAAGCCATTATCAAGTCTAGCGATAACACACTTCCCTTGTTTCTCTAGCACACATTCTAACCCTTTGAATGTTACCGTATACCCCGCTTTTATCAGTACACTCACTGATAACAATTGATACCTCGCGCTAGGCACATATAGCATGGGCAACTCCTCATTTAGACATGAACAGAATGCATTACCTTGTCCTGAAGCCTTGAGCTTCCAGCCATTAGCCAGCGAAATACTTTGAGCACTGTGCTCCATCTGAACCAACTTTTGCTTTCCATTAGTAATACATTGTGATGCTCCACTATTCACAACCCATTTATCATGGTTTCCTGTTGAACCAGTATTACATACAGCTAAATTATTGCTTTTCTTTTTCAACTGTCTACCCTGTGTATTTTTCTTCTTGCAATTTCTAGCCAAATGATCCTTAGCCCCACATGTATAACATTTTTTAACAACATAAACTATAGCTCGTTCCTCAGCCATAGATTGGTCATCTTGTCTCAGCTGTAGTATGTCCTTTTGCCATCTTGACTCTTCTATTAGCCTCCTTGTTATGTTAGTCAAAGTCATTTCTTCCTTGTCTAACACTTCAAGTGAAGATACATAGTCATCATAAGAGTCATCTAAAGAGGAAAGGATGATATAGACTTGATGAAGTTTGGAGAAAATCAGCTCCTGTTCATGAAGTTGTTGCAGAGCTCTCTTCATGTACTCCAAATGAGCAAGCATATCACCTCCCTTATGCATACGTGCTCTAAACAGCTTTCGTGTTAGATTAATATGAGAACCAACGCTGTCTCTAACATAGAGCTTCTTGAGGGTCTTCCAGCACTTGGCCGCAGATTCCACACCACAAACATGCACAAGCTGTGAATCACCAAGAGTAAGTTCGATAACGCACAAAGCTCTCTCGTTGTCTCTGGCAAAATCATCTAGCTTCTTCCAGTCAGCATCGTTCGAGGCATCCAAAGCATCTACATCCAGTGAATCGACAACAGCATTCCATAGCCCTTCTCTCCTCAAGAGCAAACTGCGCTTGGTGGACCAGGTAACCTAGTTGGTGCCATCCAACTGGGTAATCATAGCTAATCTGGACATATGTTTTTGTGCCATCTTTACATCAACCATATACCATAATGAACCTTCTGTATAGTGACTCACTCAGTTCACGCTAACCACCTTTGACACTGGGTCTGGGCCCATAACCAATGATAAGTATTAGCAGAGCGACCTTGGTAACAAGGATTACGCAACAAACGAAGGCAGTGTGCAAAGATGTAGCAATGTTCACAAAGTTACACAACCATAGAAGGTAAAGGGTATAAAGGTAAAGGTTTTATATACAAGATGTAGGCACAGTCCAATATTCAATGTCAAGCAATAGTTCAACAAGTCATACACAGTTAAGCAGTCAATACAGTAGAAACTAACCAGGATAATCAGCAAGCAAAATAGCAACATCGGAGCTCAAATACAGCAAGGGAGAGAGAGAGAGGTGCTCTCTGGCTTCCTACTTTATAGTAAGCTTGCTTTTTGCAGCCAATCAGGATCCTGGCTTCAGTAATTGCAATGAGACATCATGGTTTGCAGCCATATATGGTAAACCAACCGTTTGGGTTCTTAAGTAAACCCTAATAACAATTCATTTTTAGCAAAACCAAACTCACAACTCTTTTTTATCTGATTTAAATCAGCCTTTCAGTATTTGATATGAAAAGCAACAGTAAACATAACTTTCTAAGTCAATTTCTTCTGTCAACTTTAATGTAGGTTCACCAGAGTTGAAAGATAGTATTAGTTACCATACGTCCACCAGTCTGGCTTCGCCACCATTTCTTTTCTAAAAAGAAATGGGCGGGGGGGAGGGGACATCCAAAGAGGCAACTTCATGTAGAACCTTGTTTTATATTTATTCCAAACTCTTAGTATGGTATGTCTAGCAAAGTGATTATTAAAATCAACAACTTTAACTTTACTATACCATAAATAACTGTGACAACCAAACCCTATTCGTGGCCCTCTAATTCTAGTAGCTTCTTATTCTAGAGATTTACCCACTCTTTTAACCAGGCCAGACAACATGACTCAAAATACAATTTCAGATCTTGTAAACAAAACCCTGCTTTTTCCTTAGCATTTTGCTGTAGTTTGTATCTAATTCTTTGTTTTTTCTTTTGCCATATAAACAAAAGATTGACCACATGAATATTGTAAGCAGTTGCAGAACTTGATAAGGAATTCTTTTATGAACAAATTCCTCTTTCACGGCATCATTTATTAGAAATCTTATCACATTCTAAACATTCCTCAAAGACAAATATCAATGAGGCAACTCCTTGCATTACTTAGACATTTCTGTTTCTTACTATATTTTCTCTACAATTCAGATCAGGCCTCAGCAGAATAATGTAGCATTTGGGGAAAAAGATACCAGGTTCGCCTGATACGCCAGATGCGGCCCTTTCTCGATCGGGACACCTTACGCACAGTCACCCATGCCCTGGTCACCTCCCGTCTGGACTACTGTAATGCCCTCTACATGGGCCTCCCTGCGGGGAGCACCCGGAGGCTTCAACTGGTACAAAATGCGGCCGCGCGGGTAGTTATGGGGGCGTCGAGATATTCTCACGTGACGCCCCTCCTGCGCGAGCTGCATTGGTTGCCGGTGGCCTTCCGGGTTCGCTTTAAAGTATTGGTTTTGGTCTTTAAAGCGCTCCATGGCATCGGACCAGGATACTTACAAGACCGCATTCTGCCAGTAGTCTCCCACCGACCGGTGCGCTCCCACAGAGAGGGTCTCCTTTGGGTCCCGACGCCTTCTATGTGCCGCCTGGTGACCCCGAGGAATAGAGCCTTCTCTGTGGGGGCACCCGCCCTTTGGAACGGGATGCCCCCGGGGCTACGAACGACCACTGACCTGAGGGCGTTCAGACGTGACCTGAAGACCTGGCTCTTTGAGCAGGCTGGCCTGAGCTGACTCAAATGGGATTTTAAATGGGGTTTTAGATTAGTTGGGGTGGGGTACAAAAGTTTTAATTTATTTTAATCGGGGGTTTTAGATTTTTATTGGGGCAGCCTATAATTTAATTCTTTTTTAATTATATTTATCTCTGTTTATATATATTTTAGTTGGCTGTTCACCGCCCTGAGTCCTTCGGGAGAAGGGCGGTATATTAAATTTATGAAATAAATAAAAAATAAATAAATACAAGCCAAGAGAGCAGCTCCAGAGGCCAAAATGGAGAAGATCTCCACAGCCACCATGGACTTTCCTTTAGTGCTCAGGTAGGGAGGGAGGAAAGAGATCCAAACACTGCAAAAGACCAGCATGCTAAAAGTAATGAACTTGGCTTCATTAAAACTATTGGGCAATTTCCTAGCTAGAAAAGCCACTGTGAAACTGACAAGGGCCAAAAATCCTAGGTAAGAGATAACACCGTAAAACATTACAGCTGACCCTTGCTTACATTCCAAGATGACCTCTCCAAACAAGGAGTAGAAGTCCATGTTAAGAAATGGAGGAGAGGTTCTTAGCCAGGTGGCACAAAGGACTACTTGGATCAGTGGACAGGTTATGACAATGGAGTTGGTCAGTGGTTTTCCTAAGAGTTTCCTTGTCCTGTTCCCTGGCTTGGTGAGATTACTGAGGAGATTCCTTGGGATTAATCCGTAAGAAGGAAGGATAAACTCTTCTCTCTCCCTGAGAGACCTCAAAGCCAATACCGAGCTGGAGAAAAAGAGATTTTTTTTCAAAGACAAAGTAAAAGTTTTATGTTGACTTTAGTAGTAACCATTGTGTGCTTGAAGGCCCTTGCAGTCAGGCTGACTCTCTTTGACTGGCAAACTTCATCTTCTTCCCTTCTTAGCCATTTTTTATTGGTTGTGGTATGTCAGAAGACAAGAGAGGAAATCATCAACCTGATACAGAGAATAATGCCACTAAAATAATGGTTACCCTTTAATAAAGACTAAACTAAGAGTCATAAGCTCCTTATGTCCCCCACCCCCAACAAAAAATTACTTTTAACTTCATCTTTGTCAACTGTATGTGCTTTTGACCTTTATCTGTATCCAAGAGAGTTCTCTTACCTGTGGGACCTTAAAGATGCTGAAGATGGAGGCCAACTGCCTTGAGGACTTGGCACTGAGACCACCAATGATGGACAGTAGAGTGTCCTGCTGGTCACATTTGTAACCTGGAACCACTTTGCCTCTTGAGGAGAGCATGGAGAGGCTGTTTAAGGAAATAAATATCTCACTCTGGAAATGGCCATAGATGTGGAAGCCAAGGGTGATGTTGGGGAGCAGAAGAAAAATCTTATTGACCTCAGAGATGGCAGGTTTACTTATTCGGCAGCCGAATTGTGGGCCCTGAGGAATGCCCCCCTTTCTCAGGTCTGGCCCTCAGACCTTTCCCTGTCATACCTCGAGGATGGTTCTTGGGTACCAGAGAGGAGACACGGCACAGCTGGGGTTTTTAATTATATGGATTTTAAGGGTTCTTTTAAATTATTTAAATTCTTGACAAAATTTTTAATGGGGTTAGGGAAAGGGAATTTATTATTGGGGTTAGGGAGGGGGTCCGGACTGGGTTTGGGGGACAACCCATCTGGGAATTAGGCCAGACCGGGGCATGCCTGCGACCGGGAGGTCTCGGGATCGGTCGATTCGAAGATGGGGGCTTCTTCTGGGGAGGGGGATGAAAGGGCTATCCTTACGATCGGTGGAAGAGGCAGGTATGGTGCTGACAGGGGGTCTTATCAAGTTATGGGAGCCCGCCCCCGCTGTTTACAAGCGGTGGGGTGCTCCGGCCCCCAGGTCACGTCTCGCCCCCTGAGTTTTTTGAATGATCGGGCCCCAGGCCTCCGGCTGATGCTTTGCAATGCCAGGTCCATAGTGAATAAAGCCCCCCTTGTTCACGATCTCGTCACGGAGGGGGGTGCGGACCTGGCGGGCATTACCGAGACCTGGCTGGGACAGGAGGGGGGTGTCCCTCTAGTGGAGATATGCCCAGCCGGGTTTCGGGTCTTTCATCGGCCGAGGGCCGAGGGGAGGGGTGGGGGGGTTGCGGTAATTATTCGGGAGGATCTAGATCCTAGGGAATCCACTGTTCCTCAGACGACCGGATGTGAGTCCCTGTTTGTTAAGTGTGGTTCCGGGGTTCAGATGGGCCTATTGATCACATACCTGGCTCCCTGCTATGTGACATCGGCCCTGCCTGAGCTCCTCGAGGTCATAGCCGGTCTGGCGGTTGAGACCCCCAGGCTGATGGTCATGGGGGATCTCAACCTGCCTTCGGCCGGTGGGGCCTCGGGGATTGCCCAGGAGTTCTTGGCTTCCATGACAGCCTTGGGCCTGACCCAATTAATTAAGGAACCCACGCATACTGGGGGTCACATCCTGGATCTGGTTTTTGTCTCTGGACTGTGGCAGGATGATCTGGGTGTTGGGGATGTTTTTTGTTGAACCCTTGTCATGGTCAGATCATTCGCTCCTTAGGCTGGACTTCCAGGCCGCTCCTCCCATCGCAGGGAGGTGGACCAATTACGTTGGTACTGCCCCAGGCGCCTAATGGATCCAGATAGGTTCCTGATGGAGCTTGGGCCATATCCCGTCATTCGAACTCACGGCTCGGTGGGGGACCTGGTCGCCACCTGGGAAAGGGTGGTGGCTGGGACCCTGGACCGGATCGTGCCCTTGCAGCCTCTGACCTGGTGCTGCTCTTGCTCGGCCCCCTGGTTTTCCGGGGAGCTGAGGGAGATGAAGCGCCGGAAAAGACGCCTGGAGAGTATTTGGAGGACTACTCGCTCCGGACTCGACCGAACACATTTACGGTCTTATATCAAGACCTATTTAGTGGCGATAAGGGTGGCAAAATGTTTTTTCTTTTCCACCCTTATTGCATCCGCAGGAAACTGCCCGGCCGCCCTGTTTAGAGTGACCCGCTCCCTCTTGGAAGGGGGAGCGCGGGAGGACCCCTTGCAGGGACAGGCTGAGGATTTTTCAAAGTTCCTGGTGGATAAAATCGCTCGGATCCGGGATGGGTTGGACTCTGAATGGGCGGCTCTGGGTGGGGGATCGGGGGCGGAACTTGAAACAGTCATTTGGGACGAGTTTGATCCCATGACTCCCGAAGACGTGGACAGGTTGCTGCGGGGACTGAATGCGACCACATGTTTATTGGACCCGTGTCCCTCCTGGCTGGTGTTGGCCACCTGGGAAGTGACACGAGGTTGGTTTCAGGCTATTATTAACGCTTCCTTGAGTGAGGGATATCTACCCCCCGCCTTGAAAGAGGCGGTGGTGAGACCCTTCCTCAAGAAACCGTCCCTGGACCCAACTTTATTATCTAATTATCGTCCTGTCTCCAACCTTCGTTTTATGGCAAAGGTTGTTGAGAGTGTGGTGGCACAACAGTTTCCCCAGCACCTGGATGAAGCTGTCTATTTGGATCCATGCCAATCGGGCTTCAGGCCTGGGCACAGCACAGAGACAGTGTTGGTCGCATTGGTGGATGATCTCTGGAGGGCCCGTGACAGACGTTATTCCTCTGTCCTGGTCCTCTTAGATCTCTCGGCGGCTTTTGATACTGTCGAACACAGTATCCTATTGCAGCGGCTGGAGGGGTTGGGAGTGGGAGGCACCGTTATGCGATGGTTCTCCTCCTTCCTCTCTGACCGCTCACAATTTGTGTTGGCAGGGGGGCAGAGGTCGGCCACGAGGCCCCTGGTTTGCAGGGTGCCTCAGGGGTCAGTGCTCTCGCCCCTTCTGTTCAATGTTTATATGAAGCCGCTAGGTGAGATCATCCGTGGCTTTGGGGTAGAGTTCCATCAGTACGCTGATGATACTCAACTGTACATTTCTACCCCGGGCCTGATGAAGCCGTTGAAGTGATGACCCGGTGCCTGGAGGCCGTGCGGTGTTGGATGGGACGAAACAGGCTTCAGCTCAACCCATCTAAGACTGAGTGGCTGTGTTTCCCAGCACCCTGGCACAGCCAGCTGGTTCCATCGCTGGCTGGGGGGGGGGGAATTCTTGCCCCCACAGAGAGAGCCCGCAATCTGGGTGTCCTCCTGGATGTGCGGCTGTCATTGGAAGACCATGTGGCGGCCATCGCCAGGGGGGCTTTTGGCCAGGTCCGTAGGATCTATCAGTTGCGGCCCTTTCTGGATCGGGATGCGCTTTGCACGGTCACTTCCGCCCTGGTGACCTCCCGCCTAGACTATACCAATGCTCTCTATATGGGGCTCCCTTTGAAGAGCATCTGGAGGCTCCAATTGGTGCAGAATGCAGCCGCGAGGGTGGTAATGGGAGCTCCTCAGGGCTCCCATGTTATGCCACTTCTGCGCGCACTGCATTGGCTCCCGGTGGCCCTCCGGGTGCGCTTCAAAGTCTTGGTTACTATCTTTAAAGCGCTCCATGGCTCGGGACCGGGATACTTGCGAGACCGCCTCCTGCCACCATCGGCCTCCCACCGACTGGTACGCTCCCATAGAGTCGGTCTCCTCGGGGTGCCGCTAGCTGGACGGCTGGCGACCCCGAGGGCGCGGGCCTTATCATTGGGAGCACCCCCTCTCTGGAATGAATTACCCCCAGAGGTAAGGGCCGCCCCTGATCTCATGGCCTTCCGTCGGTTACTTAAAACTCACCTATTTTGGCAAGCCGGACTGGCCTAGGGGTCTTTTAAATTGAGAATTCCAGCCCATTTTAACAGTTTGCTAATTTATTGTGAAAAGCACAAAATGTGCACTAAAGCAGGACAGTGCAAATACTAGAAGTATTTCTGAAAAAACTCCCAAATTTTGAACAAAACAATTATCTTCTTGTTTCCCCTCCAGCTGAAACTTACAAATTATGTAAAAGACGATCCAATGTATTAAAGTCTAGGACAGGAGACTTTGCAATGGTTCCCAAGGCAAATTCCCTCCAACAATAAGATCACCAGTTCTATAGTAGCTTTTCCTTAAATTGATATAATCCATGAACATACAAATGGTTTGCAGCCTCTTTGCTGTAGTTGGAGCCAGGAGCCAGAAAAGCATCAGCATCAACAGTAGCATGACTCCTGCCCAGTCAGTCTTCTCACCTTCCCTCCTAGAACAGAAATCAAGGTTTATGCAGAAACTGATTTGAAGGTTGCTCCTGAAATTCCACTGGAACTTTAGCAGATCAAATACCACTTGTGCTACCTGAATTTATAGCAACCATGCTTCCTCTTCCCTGTGTTTTGGTCAGGACCACAGAGGAAACAAAGGCACGCGAGTCTCTTCAAGCCCAGGAGTGAGTTCTTTGCAAGACAGGCTAAGGTGTCACGTTCTGCCCCCCAGCTGGTGAACTCAGAGGTATTTTTAAAGCAAGTTTTATTCTGGAAGATCTTTGTGTCTAGAAATCCACAGTGGATACATGAAGAATGCCTGTTCTTCTGATAATTGCAGGGAAAAGCCACTGTCCTATCCCCTTAGCAACAGCTTTTCTTCATGCAGCCGAATGGAAAACATGTTTGTGTCTCTTCTTGTAATTCACAGAGCAGATGGAGTCATGGGGAAGTTGTCTAGTTGACCTATATGAAAGTGATCCCTGCACACACGATGGATTTTTGGTTTATGCCCCAGCTTGGTCAGATAATAGGAGTGCTATTTGGGTTTGGTGGCACAAGGCAGAAATGGAATTTGAGGAAGAACCTCAGGCTATTAACTGCATTTTTTTGGCAAGACTTGCAAATTTCTGTTGCTGAGGCCAAAGGGTAGTAATTGTCATCCAGGTGTCTCTTTTGATCTTTTGGGGTGCTGCTCCCCAAATTGCCAAGTCTGAAACACTTTTCCTCAAGATTCATTCCCAGGACTAGTTGGGATCGTTACTAGTGTACTGTTACTACTTGACCATCATTCTCTCACCATTTCCTGTGCATGCACTGGGGTGGGATGGGCCTTGTGTTTGACATATCTGAACTAGAGCTTCTATTAAGGCCTACCTCATGGCAGTACAACCACAAAATGTCAATATTTCTCCATTCTTAATGCACTTCTTATAACACTGTGAGACATCCATGGCCTTTTTAAAGATTATCTGGCACCTTCTGGGTAAGGTTCAAATGTAAGTTTTCCTCAGAGAGGAATTCTTTGTGCATCCAGTTAACAAAATGGCTTGGATCTGTTCCCAGTTGGAGGCCAAGCATGGTGTAGATCCTATGAAGAAGACTAGGGAAAGGGCTTAGCCAGTTATCTAGGAACAGTTTAATCCAGTTGATCCCCAGGAAGTCAACAGAATCCTTGGGATGTAGTTGTGACCCCCTGTAAACTAGATCCATGCCTCCCTTGGCTGGTCAAGGCCACCTGGGAGGTGACATGTGGGTGGATTCTAATGATGGTTAATTCATCCTTGAGGGAAGAATGTCTTCCCAGCATCCTTTAAAGAGTTTCTGTTATGCCCTCTCCTCAAGAAACCTTTGCTGGACCTCACTATGCTGATTATTTCACCCAGTCTCCCACTTCCTCTTTTAAAAAAGGCCATAGAGGAAATGGTAGGGCTGCACCTTGAGAGGATCCTGGATTAAGTGGATTATCTAGACTCCATCCAGCCAGGTTTCAAGCCTGATAAGGGACAGTGACATCATTGGTCATGCTTTTGTATGATGTCCGGAAGAAGTGAGAGGGAGGTCATGCATCCATTCTGGTCCTTGCAATCTTTTCCATGGTTTTGGGTTTTTTTTTGCTGGTTCATCTCCTTCCTCCATGGCTAATTGATCTCAAGGGAAATGTGAGGTCCACCAGGCAGCCTCTTTGTAAGGTGCCACAAGACTTGGTGCCCTCTCTGTTCCTGTTTAACATCTACATGTTACCATAGAATGAGATATATCTCTTTTTGCAGGTGATACCCTGTTGTGTATCTGTGTCCAGATGAACTAACAGGTACTATGGATGTTCCTTCATGGTGCCTGGATCCTGTGGGGATCTGGATGGGGAACAACAGGCTTCAACTGAAAGTTAGTAGGATGGAGTGGTTGTGGTTGTGTGGGGGGCTTCTCTATATGAGTGTTTATCATCTTTGGACATTAAGAGGTTGCAATGTCTTACACTGAGCTGGTGTGTAATCTGAGGGCCCTCCTGTTCTCACAACTCTTCCTTGAGGAAAAGGTAACAGTTGTGACTATGTGGCCCTTTGTGTAAATTCTTATAGTGTGTCAGTTGGACATTTTCCGGGATCATGAGTGCAAGTACTCAGTCACTCATGCCCTGATGACTTCTCATTTGAATTAATGCCATGTGCTCTACATAGGGATACCTCTACATAGGGATAGCATTCGGAAGCTACAGCTGGTGCTGAATACATCAGGGTGGACAATGTTATCTAACTGTAAAATGGCACGTGTAATAGCCCTGTTATAGAAGCTGCATTGGTTTCTGGTTTGCATCCAGATCCAATTCAAGGCTTGGGTTATTACATTGAAAGTCCCACATGGCAATGGACCAAAATAACTAAATTACCATATTGCCATGATACAAAAAGATGCTGAGACCCTAGAAAGAGTACAGAGAAGAGCAACGAAGATGATAAGCAGTCCAGACATGTATTTGTACAATGAATGGCTACGGGAATTATGTATGTCTACATGAACCAAGAGAAGGATTATTATTGAAATGATAGCAAAAAGGTAAAGGTTTCCTTTTCAGTTATGTGTGACTCTTGGGCATGATGTTCATCTCTGTTTCTTGGTCAAGGAAACCAGTATTGTCTGAAAATGATTTCCACGGTGATGTTGCCAGCATGGCTATACCCCAAAGATGCATAGATAGCACTCTTCCAATATTTGAGGGATTGTCACAGGGAAGAGGGGATCTTTGTAGGAATGACAAGAAGTAAAGGCTGGAACTTATCAAAGAGTGACCCAATCTAGAATGGGGTATTAATTTTCTGAAAGAGAGAATAATTAATCAGTGGAACAGCTTTTCCCAGAGGTTGTGGCTACTCCATCACTGGGGTTTCTTAAGAAGAGACTGGGAAGTCCTTGATCCAGGATGTATAAGGACTCCTGCCTTGGGCAAGAGGTTGGATGACAACACCTCCAAGGTCCCTTCCCTATGAAAGAATCCCTATGATACTTTGATTCTACCTGAGGAACCTTCTCACCCCAATGATATTCGCCCATCCCACTTGATTCGGCAGAAGGGCCATACTGCAGGCCTTCTTGGTCAGAGTTTCAGCTTGCAGGGTCTCAAAGGAGAATCTTTTCTGTCACGGAATATCTTGCCACCTGAGATGAGGACTCTTCCTTCTCATCTTGACTCATATGTCCTTTTCACCCTTTCCCTGGGCAGGAAGGGGCATGACTCCCCATGGCAGAATCAAGTTCAGGTGCCTCCTCCAGTCTCAAGTCAGCTGAGGACACCCATAGCCACTTGATTTGCTCCAAGTAGTCCTCCTCAGAGATACCCCCAATTGCCATCTTCTCCTCTTGTCCTCTTCTCTTGCCCCTAAAGGCAAGAAGCTTTCGTCTTCCATGATCTGAGCTGTGGATGCCCAGACCGTAACTTTCTGGACCTCAAATGATATACAATGTTTTAAAGAGAGCTTTAAATTCCTTCTGGCTTTAATTTTTAAATTTGTTATATAGTTCTTGAATTTGTTTTTAAATTTAGATCAATATACTAGCTTTAAATAACATATTCTCTCCTTTTAATGCATTATGTCCTGGACTCAGAAAATAAAATAAAATACACAAAATCACTGTTGTTGACCCCACCTGAAACTCCACCTTCACTGAAGCTCCAGAATTTTCTGAGATGCTGCACAAGCAGCCAGAGGGAAGCAGAACGAATTGCTTAGTCACACATGATGCAATGACAGAAGTGGCTACCATATTCCAAGTGACCACAACTGAATGAGGCCACTGGTGGCTGCTCCCAAAATTATGCTGGAATTGTTTGGTAAGCAAAAGTGTCCTAACACTTATGGAATGACATCAGTTTTCATATGCTTTATAGACCTGTGAATATTGTCAATATAGGGTCCTCCACAATTTCCTGCAGCCCTAACCTCATCCTGCCACCCACCCCAATGAATCCTTTCCCTGGCTACCAAACCCCAGGCTCCCATCCCTGGTAGACCTTCCCATCCACCCCTGCCTCTCCCTAGACAATTCACGGTGGGACAATTGCCCAAACAGATTTACCATGGGAGATAATTAGTCTCACAGCAGAATGATTTGTTAAGAGTGTGCCCTGGATATACAAGACTCCTCATTGGTGACAGGAAGGGCATCTGGCCAGTAAATAGCTCCATTCAGTTGCCCAGACTCCCACCGCTTATGGGGTCATTACAAGAAGATGAGGATGATGAGTTCACCCTGGATAAATTCACTCCAGAGAATAGTGGGAGGAATTCTTGAAGACCAAAGGATGCACTCAGATTTGTACATTTGAGAAAGGAGGAGAAAATGATTTATGCATAAGAAATAGAGGATGTAATCATACATATTCATAATTAACAGCCTGTTATTTATCCCACTAATCTACTGTTACTATTGTCAACAAAGGAGCATTCTCTTAACCAAAGAACATATCAGTTACATTACCTTGCATTGCCATAGACATTTTGTTAAAGTTTACTAAAAGCCAGAGAATTCAAGTTTGCTATTTTATGAGTCAGTTAGCACACACTCTTTCTATGTTTCTTTCTCTCACATGACAGAGGATTTGAAGGAAAGGGAGATGTTATGAAAAGTAGCTTAATACTGATAGAAAATTCCATGAAGTCTCAGACATCTAAGGAAACATCCATACATGCTTAGAAAAACAGTTACTGAACCAAACCCTTTAAAAAACTACATTAAAAGATAACTAAATTAAAAAGATTAAAATGAGAAAATTTCCTCTTTGAAATAATATTTTTAAATAATTAGCTAATATCATTATCATTTTATTCATAAATATTTTGAACATATACACGGTATATCATTTACAGAAGCAAGGTAAAGCAATACATACATACACACACACACATATATGTATACCTGTATATATATATACACACACACATAAACTGTAATATAACATAGTAATATAATGTAGTAATACAACAAAGTAGTTTTAGCTAAATTTCTCTTTATATTGGCTTATTTGTACTTCTGTTGATTATATTGTTGTATTTGTAATTATGAATCATCTTTATATTTAATTCATACATAGCAATGATGTTTCTTCATCTAATTTCTACTTCTTGTCTCTAAACACTCATAAAATCTTTTCCATATCAGGCAAAGGTGGGATGCTACCAGTTCTGCCTGTCAACTAGCTTTTCATTCACACAGGGACCTGGAGAAGACAAGGTTACTTTGAAGACGTGATAAACAAATGGTTGGGTGATTGTTGCTGAAAGCAGACATATTGTTACCAGTTGCAGCACTTGAAAAGCAATTCTTTTATTGACAAATTTGTCCTTCGTGTCATGAATTTTTTTCTGAAATCTTATCACATTCTAAACATGCCTCAAATACAAATATCAATGAGACCAGCTGTTGCATTAGTTAGAAATTCTTGTTTCTTACTATATTCTGTCTACAATTCAGATCTGGCCTCAGCAGAATAATGTAGCATTTGGGGGAAAAGATACAAGCCAAGAGAGCAGCCCCAGAGGCCAAAATGGAGAAGATCTCAACAGCCACCATGGACTTCCCTTTGGTGCTCAGGTAGGTAGGGAGAAAGGAGATCCAAACACTGCAAAAGACCAACATGCTAAAAGTAATGAACTTGGCTTCATTAAAACTATCAGGCAATTTCCTAGCCAGAAATGCCACTGTGAAACTGACAAGGGCCAAAAGTCCTAGGTAAGAGAGGACACCGTAAAACATGACAGCTGAGCCTTGCTTACATTCCAAGATGATCTCTCCAAACAAAGAGTGAAAGTCCAAGTTAAGAAATGGGGGAGAGGTTCCTATCCAGGTGGCACAAAGGACTGCTTGGATCAGGGGACAGGCTATGACAATGGAGTTGGTCAATGGTTTTCCCAAGAGTTTCCTTGTCTTGTTTCCTGGCTTGGTGGCCATGAAGGCCAGAACCACCATGACAGTCTTTGCCAAAATAGAGGAAACTGAAAGGGAGAAGAGAACAGCAAAGGTAGATTGTTGGAAGAGACAGGTGATCTTCCCTGGTTGACCAATAAAGAGGAAGGAGCAGAGGAAGCAAAGCAGGAGGGAGACCAGGAGGATATAGGTGAGATCTCGGTTGTTGGCCTTGACAATTGGTGTTTCATGATGTTTATGGAAAATCAGCAGGACTGCAGAAGTGATCACAGAGAGGAAAAGAGCAAGAAAAACTAAGATGTATCCCAGGGTGTCTTGATAGGCAAGGAAATGGATCATCTTGGCAATGCATTGGTCCTTGTCCTTGTTGGGAAATTGGTCTTCTGGGCAGGGTTCACAGTGAGCTGCATCTGAAATCAAAAGTCTTTGTCTAAGGATTTCTTGAGCAACTACCATGCCCATTATCCCTCCCGCAAAGGTCATATGCATGTTGCCTTTCTTCTGGTGAACTAACCACAAAGGGAATAATGAATGAACCCATGTGTAATTTAACTGGAGAAAGGCTTCTTCAAGAATCTAAACCAACTAATGTCAAAATTTATATGGCAGGGAAAGAGACCAAGAATTAAGCTAAAAGTTATGCAAGACACTAAAGAAAAAGAGGATTTGGCTTGCCTGAATGGGAGTTATATTATTACGTGGCAATTCTAATGTGGATGAAAGAATGGATTATGTTGATGAATAAAAGACTGTTAAAATTAGAAGGCCATGATAGTCAAGCAGGCTGGCATACCTTCTTATGGTACAAAAAAGGTACACCACATAAATATTTCCAGAGACAATACTTAAGACAGGCACTGATAATAGTTTGGATCAAAATCAAATATCAAAATTACGTGAAAACACCTATTTGGCTTTCTACATTAGAAGCATTTATACATCCAAATTTGATAAATATGGAGAAAATCGTAACGTACAGAGACATACTGATGGAACAGGGAGAATTGAAAACTAGATTAGAACCGGTAGCACCAGGGGTGAATGTAGAATGGTGGTCTTATTTACAAATACAAATAAGATACACACAGGACAGGAAAACATGGGGCATTAATAAATAGTTAACTATTCTGAATAACCTTTTGTTGGAGCCTGATGATAAATTAATAAAAGTACTGTATAAATGTTTATTAGAATACAAACTTGAGGAAGAACATGTTAAAAGAAACAATGGTAGCATGGGTAAAAAAATCTGGTTATAATATTGAATTGGCTAAATGGTAAAACCTTTGAACTACCAATAAGAAAATAATATTGCCCACAGCATACAAGGAAAACCTTTATAAGATGTTTTACAGATGGCATCTTCTGCCAGAAAGGCTTTCCAAAATGTTCAAAAGTTTATCTCCAAATTGTTGGAAGTGCAAAGATGCATCGGGCACATTTTTTTGATATGGGGTGGACCTGCTGCAAAAATTATTGGAGATGGATTCAGACATGGGTGGAACAAATGGTGGGAGAGCGTATTCCATTTAAGCTATAATTTTTTCTCCTAGGAATAATACCAGAAGGATATAAGAAGGATTTAATTTATCTAATAGTACATATGTTGATGGCGGCTAGAATAATATATGCTCAATACTGGAAGAAGGAAAGCATACCGCCAGAAACAGAGATAATATGGAAAATTATGGCCTGTGCAGAATCAGACAGGTTAACCTCAGAATTAAAAAACAAGGGGGAATCTAAGTACTATGAAATGTGGAATAAATTTTATCAGTGGTTGCGTAGAAGAAGGCAAGGTCAGAACATAAGTAGCTATGATGATTAGAATAATTAATAAACCATGTATCGAACAAGAGGACTGTAAATGGTGAAGTAAAATTGATATATGTATAACAATTGTAATGCTAGAATGGCTGCACCGTGTTGCATTCTTATAATTAAAATTAAAAAATAATTTTTAAAAAGAGAGCAAACCACCCCTCATTTAGGATGATCCTAATAGTATCTTTTCTTTTATGTATACTGAGAGTATTTGCACCATTCCTGCCTGTTTTTTCCGCCATTTTATAATGGAACACAAAGAAGAACGATATCCAGAAAAGCTGGTGTTTTGTTTGTGTGTGCACTATCCCTGCCTTAGGCCCTCTTGTTTTTCTTCAAATCTGTTCATTCAGACTTTTTTTGCTCCCTCCTGCTCTATTGAAGAGACATAGATAGATGAATCTCCTCTTTCTCTGGCAGCTCTACTTCCTCAGAGGTTGATAGAGATGCCTGAGGAGGCACACTTTAAAAGCTTAGACCACATGCCCCACTTCCTCAGGAAAAGAGTGGAAGTTGGTTTCCCGATTGGAGGGGAAAGTAGAAGCAGAAATGGAAATCGGGGATTGATAAGTTTTGCCCACAAACTATCCTTGCTGAGGATCGAGAAAAGTGGCCTCTGTAACCAGGGCAGTTTAAATATCTAAACTGAAAGGTTCTATTGAAAAGTTTGAGTGCCCGTCAATCTTATAAAAAATGAGACAATGAATGTCTTGTTTAGATTTATATTTGAAGATTTATATTTGATGTCTGCTATACCTGTCTGATTAGAAATGGTCCCTTCTGGACAAGCATCACACTGGTAGCAGCAAACCTGCTTGCCCTCTGGAACTCTTCTCCTCTCTCCTGCCTGGCACCTCTTCCTTCCACACCTGGCAAAGGGGATGGTCTGAAGGAGAAATATTTGAAATTAATTAAGCAATGAACCTGATGTATTCCCATTTCCCTTCCTTATTCCAACTTCTATTTTTATTTATGTATTTATTTATTTATTTATTTGATTTGATTTGATTTGATTTGTCAAATAATGTTCAGATTCTCTTCTCAAGAGATGCATTGCCACCATCTATCAGAAATATGGAATAGCTCCTGAGGGATTCAGGCCAATGGCATTCATGTCACACCAATGGATGTTGGAGATTTGAACTGGAATCTCTGCAGGCTGAGAGAGGCTTATTTTACAAGCTAGAAAGATGCATGTCAGGAAGAGAATGAATCTTTCCCTGAAATTACAGCATTTCCTTGCAGCTCACCTTTGTGGCCCAGATTATTCCATCAGAGTTAATGGTGAAATCCTGGCCTGGGGGAGCCTTAGAATTTACTTGCCCAACCTTCATGGGGACAAAGGATCGATTGGGGAGGAGAACCCAGTTGAGAAGATCATAACGAGCAGATCCCAGTCCATCTTCTGAGAAGGAGACCTCATCTCCAGCACTGTTGTTGAACTGCACATTGCCCAAATAAGGAAGAATCTGAAAGAAAGGAGACCTTCAGAAATTAGAGTATTTGGGCTAGAGTTATAAATGGGACATCATGGCTTCTATCATAACATGATGGTCATCTTGAGAAGATGGCTTTATATTTGAATAGCTAGTTCCATCACTTGGTGATGATCTGAGGAATCAGGTGTAACACCAAATATTTAACTCTGAAATGAAACTTTTCCCTTTATCACAGGGTATGGTTTCCAACTCAAATTTCATCAAAACTCAAGAATTTTAGTTCTACAAATTTAATTTTAGGATTTTCCTCTTGTGATACTTGGCTACTATAATTATCTTTGAAATGAATAAATCATTTCTATAAGAATCATGGAAAATTCCACTGATTTTCTCTAGCTCATTGTCAAAGGCTGCAGAATGCAGGAACCAGGTTGGATCAACTGGGCCATGTGGAAGGAAGCATCTGAGCTGGTTGGTCACTTCACCATTCAGAGAGGTCTGACATTTTAACCTTTGATGCAAGAAATTCTAATGAATTTCAGATCAGGAACCCATTAGGACCACTTTGAATCTTGCTCTGTGATGTGGCTGTCATACAAACAGAATCACAGTATTGGGAGGGACATTGAAGGTATTCTAATCCAACCCCCTGCTCAAGCAACAGACCCTCTACAATTTTAGACAAGTGGCTATTCTATTTCTACTTAAATGACTCCAGCAATGGGGCACCCACCACTTCTAAAGGTGAACCATTCCCTGAGAAATTTCTCCTAAGTTCTAGGTTTATTTTTTTATTTTATTTATTTTGTCAAGCATGCATTAGATAACATATATAAGTATAAACATGATTGTTAATACATGGAAAAAATATGAATAAAAGGGAACATTAAGACAGGGATGGTAGGCACGATTGGTGCGCTTATGCATGCCCCTTACAGACCTCTTTGGAATGGAGTGAGGTCAACAGTAGACAGTCTGAGGTTAAAGGTTTTGGAGTTAGTGGAAGAAACCACAGAATCAGGTAGGGTATTCCAGGCAATTTACTTTGAGTTTGCATCTATTGTGTCCTTGTGAATTGTTGAGATTGAAGCTGAAGTAGTCATTAACGGGTAGGACATTGCAATGATAATTTTATGTACTATGCTTAGGTCTGACTAAAGGCAGCATAGTTTCTAAGTTTTCTAACTTAAAATTTTTGGAGGCATACGGTATACTGTTGCAAGTAGAGGAGTAGAGGATTCTTCTCATGAAATATTTCTTGTCAAATGAAACATTCAGTTTTATAAATTAGAGGATATGGATCGTGTTTTTCTGTTGCCAGCATACTTTATTTACAAAATAACTAAGAAACCAAAGAAACAGCAGTACCATTCTACTAAGCAAGCCAAAGAAACTATAATGAAAGATGAAGTAGAAGTAAAACTCTGCACACATGCGCAGTAAAATAGAACTTCACATATCTTGTTACTATGGAGACTTGATAACCAGTCCAGCTTATTTTGTAAACTTCTGTGGCAAGCTCCTCAGACAAACAAAAACAACGCAGTGACATTTCTGAACTCTCTCGATTGTATTAATGTCTGATTTGCAGTGCAGATTCCAGACAGATGAGCTGTATTCGAGAATTGGTCTAGCAATGTTTTGTATGCTCTAGTTAGTAGTGCAATATTAACGGAGAAAAAAAGCTTTGCAGGATTAGGTTAACACCTCTTAATGCCTTTTTGGCAATGTTGTTACAGTGGGGTCTAGCACTTATATCATCAGAGATGAGTACTCCAAGGTCCTTGACAGAGTGGGGGGTCATCTACAAGGTTATGTCCATTCAGCTTGTATTTTATTTTCTGATTTTTTTTTTGCCAATATGTAAGACAGAGCATTTGTTTGTTGAGATTTGAAGTTGCTACTTGTTTGACCATTCTGATACACAGTCAAGGTCATTTTGAAGGATAGCAGTATTGTCAGTGGTGTTACATCATCAACTAAAAGAATGCAGTTGCTCTTAATATGATCACAAAGATCATTTATGTCAAGTATAAACAGAGTTGGTCCTAGAACACTGCCTTGGGGGACACTGCTGTTGACAGGTATGGGACATGATAGGATGCTCCCTATTTTGACCATTTGTTGCCTGTTTGACAGGAATGCAACTATCCAATTATGTTTGGAGATGCCATAAGATTTTAGTTTTAGAAGTAATTTGTCATGTAACACTGAATCAAAAGCTTTATAGAAGTCTATGTAAATTGCGTCACTTGCTTTGTCCTGATCGAGTTTTGTAGTTCATATGTTTTTGCAGTGTAGGAGTTGAAGATATAAAGGATTTTATTTCTGAAACCAAATTGTTAGAAAGTAGATTGTTTGTTTCTAAGTGGAGGGTAATGGATTAGTTAATAATTGATTCCATGACTTTCAGATGATGCAACATAAAGAGATTGGTCTGTAATTTTGAAATAGGCTGGGATCTCCCTTTTTGAAGATGGGGCTGGCTGTGGCTAGTGATGGTTGCTTCTCTCCTTCGTTTGTTTCCATCCATTATTAATCAGAAACTGTTTTCACACAGCAAGCTGAGTATCACAACAAATGGTAAACTAAAAAAAGGGCAGGGTCTCAGATGAATTGGTATGGGAGCATGCACACATTTAATCAGGAACAGAAGAAATTCATATGGGGAGCTTCCAATTTAAGTGTCTGTGGACTGAGGAAAAAGCCACAGAAATTACCTTCCATGGTTGGACATTTGAGTTCCTCTTTCCAAGTTTCATCATGCTTGGTCCAACTCTGGATCTATACATTGCATATAAAGCATGTGCCAGAGCATAAATGGCATTGTAGATATTGTAACTTTCTCCTGTCATTCTTGTTTCAAAAGTGTAATTGGGCAGATTCTGCAGATTCTCCTTTCCTGTACATTGTTTTTTCCCCCTTTGGAGGGATCTTTCCTGATTTATGGATCTTGCATCCAAAGACCCTTTCCCACCATAGAGGGAGAAAGAAATCTCCTTGGGGGTTCAAGGGGTCTAAAGACAGGAGGAAGTGGCTGAATTCAGAGACATCCCCGGAGTGGTCCCTAAAATGTAAGACCCCATGCAAAAGCTTTATATATGGAAATGCGTCTTCAGATTCTCCATGCCAGTTTTCCAATGGGAGGTTAAGATCCAAACATTCCGAAATGATATTTTTGTGAATTTTTCAAACAAATGTATTGCCCCTGCTATACTGCCACTAACAGTAGAGTCTCAAACATAATAAACACTTCTGCTTTCGACCAGGTGAGGAAATTGAGAATAAACTTGTTCTGAGTGATTTCAACATTGTCTAATTCCAGCATTAGAGTGAAGGCCAGACAGATCTCATTCTCCTGGAGTATTGGTGTCAGAGTTGAGAGGAAACGTTCTCCCCTGTCATCTCCAGGGGCCAAAAGCCCAACCCAGTTCCACTGGAAATGCAGGAGCAGCTGGACTAAACCCACATACTGAGGAGATTCCTTAGGATTAATCCGGAAGAAGGAAGGATAAACTCTTCTCTCTCCCTGAGATAACTCAAAGCCAACACCAAGCTGGAGAAAAAGAGATTCTTTTTTCAAAGACAAAATAAAAGTTTTATGTTGACTTTATTAGTGACCATTGTGTGGTTGATGGCCCTTGCAGTCAGGCTGATTCTCTTTGGCAAACTTCATCTTCTTCCCTTCTTAGCCATTTTTATTGGTTGTGGTACATCAGAAGGCAAGAGAAGAAACCATCCACCTGATGCAGAGAATAAATGGCCCTAAAAAAATGAGGGTTATCTTTTAATAAGAATAAACTAAGAGTCACCAGCCCAGATATA
>CM042838.1:167525305-167901076 GCA_023653725.1 Bungarus multicinctus
CTCCCGAAGTGGAATTTTTTCATCTTTGGTTCAGCAGGACGTTGCACTGCAATGCTTCTTAGAATTCATATGCAATCTGATTGTTCATGGAATATAGTTGTGCTCAAGCAGCAAGATGTGGCAAGTTCAAGAAAAGTCTGTAAAATGTTGTCTCGGGCCAAAACATTGAGACACCGGAAGTTCCAATAGATTATTTAGGATATCATGCCTATGTAAAGGAAGCTAATAAAGTAATGGTAGTACTATCTGGGCTATTAGATAAGGCGTCAACAGAATTCAAGGGGTTGGACGGGTCATTGTGGCTACATAGAGACAGGGGTGGAATTCAACCGGTTGTAATAACTGGTTTGGTAAAAAACATTCGACTTCTTTGCGTGTGGTGCAGCAGTTGCAACTCATCTTATGCTGCAACACGGGTGTGTAAAACAGTTGAAAACCAGCAATCTTCTGTGCTACGTGAATCAGTTGAGCTGGAAAACCCAGAATAAGCACTAGCACCAGTGGGAATGTGGCCCTAAACGCGGAGTGTCGACATGAACTGATTTGCTCAGCTGAAGTTCGATGCTGACGGTTTCACTGAACAGGACAAACATTAGGATCAACCCTGCATTACAAAGTTTAGGCGATTACTCTTTTGACTCAATGCCCAGATTCTGTCTCTTCGCCTACAGTTAGTTGTTAAAACAAAATAAATTGAGCAGTGGAGAATCTGAATGTGCACTACAGCACCCAGAGAGGACAGAGGCAAGAATGGTGGAAAAGTGGAGGCAGAAAATATTCTGTTATTGGGAACAAACCCACAGTTGAGATGCAGCCAACAGGAAATCACAACTAAGAAAGGGGATTGTTCCTCTACCTCTGAAGGAGGATTCAGTTTTGACTCAAGAAACAATTCTTATCACATTCTAAACAGCCAGCAAGGCAATATAAATAAAGCAAATCCTTTCATTAGTTAGACATTTCTGTTTCTTACTATATTTCCTCTACAATTCAGATCGGGCCTCAGCAGAATAATGTAGCATTTGGGGAAAAAGATACAAGCCAAAAGAGCAGCTCCAGAGGCCAATATGGAGAAGATCTCCACAGCCACCATGGACTTCCCTTTGGTGCTTCAGGTAGGTGGGGAGGAAAGTGATCCAAACACTGCAAAAGACCAGCATGCTAAAGTAATGAACTTGGCTTCATTAAAACTATCAGGCAATTTCCTAGCCAGAAAGGCCAAGGTGAAACTGACAAGAGCCAAAAAACCCAGGTAGGTGAGGACACGTGTAAAACATCGAAGCTGAACCATCCTTGCATTCCAAGATGATCTCTCCAAACAAGGAGTGGAAGTCCAAGTTAAGAAATGGGGGAGAGGTTCCCAGCCAGGTGACACAAAGGACTGCTTGGATCAGGGGACAGGCTATGACAATGGAGTTGGTCAGTGGTTTGCCTAAAAGTTTCCTTGTCTTGTTCCCTGGCTTGGTGGCCATGAAGGCCAGAACCACCATGACTGTCTTTGCCAAAACAGAGGAAACTGCAAGGGCAAAGAGAATGGCAAAGCAGATTGTTGGAAGAGACAGGTGATCTTCCCTGGTTGACCAATGAAGAGGAAGGGACAAAGGAAGCAGAGCAAGAGGGAGACCAGGAGGATGTAGGTGAGATCTCGGTTATTGGCCTTGACAATCGGTGTGTCATGATGTTTATAGAAAATCACCAGGACTGCAGATGTGATCACTGAGAGAAAAAAAACAAGAAAAACTAAAATGTATCCCAGAGTGTCTTGATAGGTAAGGAAGTGGAGCTTTTGGCAATGCATTGGTCCGTTGTCCTTGTTGGGAAATTGGTCTTCTGGGCAAGGTTCACAGTGAGCAGCATCTGAAATGAAGAGTATTTGTCTAAGGATTTATTGAGCAGCTACCATGGACATTATCCCTCCAACAAAGATGATACACTGTCTTGCCTTTCTTTTGGTGACCTACCCACAGAGGCAGTGATGAAAGAATCCCCTGTGCTATTTATGGTGTATCAAAAGAGTGAATAATCCTTCATTTATGAAGATACTGTTTAGCTAGTGATGGAGATTTGTTCAGTTCCAGCTATCCATTCACTGGGGCATTCCATGGGTAATGTGGCTTTCAGATTAAGATTACTACCTGTTTTCTTCCTCACTTTATAATGGATCCCATACAAGACCGACAGATCTGTTATCCAGGAATGCTGCTATTTTGTTTGTGTATATATTATCCCTGCCTTAACCACTCTGCTTTGTACTTCAGATCTGTTCATTCACACTTATTTATCCCTCCTGCTATATCTGGCGGGTCTATTTCCTCAGAGGTTGATAGTGCTGATGGAAGAAGCATGCACTAAATTATAAAAATTAAAACTTTGGACCACACACCACATTTCCTCAGGAAAATATTGAAGTTGATTTCCGAACTGGATGTTAGAGTAGGAGTGGAAATGCATGTTGGGGATTCACAAATTCTGCCCTAAATCTTGCTGAGGATTTGGAAAAGTGTCCTCTGTGGTAGAGCAGTTTACTGAAATGTTCTACTGAAAGTCTGAATGGATGTCAATCTCATGAGAAATAACAACAAGAACAAAAATAGTTTGATTTAATGAATGTCATCCTTTGATTCTGGAGGATTAATCTACCTCTCTGATTAGAAATGGTCCCTTCTGGACAAGCATCACACTGGTAGCAGCAAACCTGCTTGCCCTCTGGAACTCTTCTCCTCTCTCCTGCCTGGCACTTCTTCCTTCCACACCTGGCAAAGGGGATGGTCTGAAAGAGAAATACTAATGAATTCTTTAATTTGTTCCCACATTCCCATTTCTATTCAACATCCCCATTTCTATGCTCAGAATCTCTTCTGACCAAATTGGTCACCATTGTCTATCAAAATCCAGGAACAACTGTTGGGGAATGCAGGCCAGTGGCACTCCCAACCTTCCAATAGATGCTGAGATTGGAACTGGGGTTTCATCCTGCAAAGGTAGGCTTGTGACTGAATCACAGCATTTCTAAAAGAAAGAACCCTGAAGATGCAATTAAGCAGAAATTGTCTATGGAAACCACTGTTTCTTGCTGTAATTGCATCCTGCGTTTCAAGCAGACTTTGTTCCCTTTGTGGAATCACACAAATCAGACCTCAAAGATGTCACACACAAAGCAGATTTTTCACCAAATGACTACCATGATTTCTGACTCAACTGATTATTTTTCAAATTATAAAGATGTTCTGCATTTCAGAAAGAGAATGAATCTTTCCCTGAATTTATAACATTTCTTTGCAGCTCACCTTTGTGGCCCAGATGATTCCATCAGAGTTAATGGTGAAATCCTGACCTGGGGGAGCCTCAGGATTTACTTGCCCAACTTTCATGGGGACAAAAGATTGATTGGAGAGAAAATGCCAATTGAGAAGGTCATAACGAGCAGATCCCAGTCCATCTTCTGAGAATGAGATTTCATCTCCAGCACTGTTGTTGAACTTCACATTCCTCAAATAGATAAGAATCTGAAATAAAAGAGACCTTTAGAAACAGTATTTGAGAACCAACAGTATTTGAGAACCAATAGAGACTGGAAAAATATTTTTACAAGAAATGGAAAAATTTGGTGCAGGATTCAAAATAAATAAAAATAAAACCAAAATGATAGCTAAAAACTGAAAGGAAACACAGAAAAGAACTAGAAAGCAAACTGGGATTGTAGAGTGCAAAAAAAAAATGAAATATTTGGGAATATGGCTATCTTCTAGATCAGTAATACCCAAACTTTTTCAGTCCACCGCCCCCTTGGTGCGACAAACTCATCCTCAATGTCCCCCCACCCAGGGGCGGGATTCAAATTTCTGTGGGCATGGCCTAATTTGAGGGTGTGGTTTGCTGGTCACGTGACTGGGTGGGCGTGGTTTGGTGACTGGCAAACCAAATACAAGTTGTCCTCACCTAATGGCCTGTTGCTTAGCAAGTGTTTCTAATTTATGACTGCCCCCCCCCCTCCTGTTTTTGGAGTTTTGACAGCCACAGACACACATACACGCCCTTCTAACCCTGCTGTAGCAAGTCATTGGACTAGAATCGGCAAAGCATCTCTGATTAGATTCCACTAGTGAATAGAATCTAATCAGAGAATTGCCGATTCTTGTTGATTTGTTTTATTTGTATTTCTTTATTTTATGTTGCTGAATTGCATTGACATGTGTGTCCTTTCTTGTGCACAACCCAGAAGCTTTTGTGATTCTTTGCAGCAAAAATTACCAACCTCTAGCTTTGCTCTACTTTTCAAACGTGCCGCCACTGCTGCATTCTAGGTGCCGGCCCCGCAGGTCCACCCCATTGAGACCGCTGCACCGGAGGGACCTGCCCAAGCAAGTCCGAGCAGAACACTGCGCCAAGTCAATGGGGTGAGCCTGAGAGAGGGAAAGAGAGAGAGAGAAAGAGAGAAGGAAGAAAAGAAAGAGAAAAGGGAGAGAAAGAAAAAGGGACAAAGAAAGTGGGGGGATGGAGGGAGGGGGAGAGGGAGGGAGAAAGAGACCTGGTGCATCAGATTGAAACGAGGTGTAGTTTAGAGGCCCTTTTCCACATTGAAACATCTTTGCCAGCATCTTTGCCAGCACATTGAAACATCTTTGACTTCTATTAATTAAAAGTTTTGTGGATGAAACGTGGCCAAGACTATCAGGAAGCTCTCACATTTTGTTGAGGCTAAAACAGGATCCATTGGATCAGATCTCCATCCTAAAAAATTACTTTTCCCCAATGCATTATAGTGCCAATTCTGAAGAAGGCAAAACCAAAATGTACTGGTAAATTACAAGGAGAACACACACACACACACACACACACACACACACACACTGCTGGAGCAGGTGACTGGACTAGAATAGATATCTCATTATCTTTCTCCTCCCTCCCTCCCTCCCTCCCTCTTTATTTCTTTTTCTTTCTATCCCTTCCTTCCATTCCCCCCCTCTTTTTTGTCTGTCCCAATTCTTTCTGTCCCTTTTCTCTTTCTCTTCTATCTTCTCTCTTTCTCTCTCTCTCTCTCTTTTCCCTCTCTCAGGCTCACCCCATTGACTTTGTGCACCGCTCCCTTCAAACTTGCTTGGGTAGGTGCCTCCGGTGCAAGGTGCTCAATGGGGTGATTCTGAGGGGCCTCATCCAGAACGCAGCAGCGACAGGATGTTTGAAAAGGGGAGCAAAGCCACTCTGGCTTTGCTCTCCTTTCCCAACGCTGCGTTCGGGGCGAGGCTCCACAGGATCACCCCATTGAGCCTCTTGCACCAGAGCGTGCAAGTCAGTGGGGTGATCCTATGGGGCTTCGCCTCGAACGGGGTGGTGGTGGAAGGATTTTTTCTCACCCCTGAATTGTGCCCTGCGAGGGGCCCACCTCCAGTGCCCCCCTGCTGCCTCTTAGTGCCCCCTGCCTGCTCCATTGTCTCTTAGCGCCCCCCTAAGGCATCCCACCGCCCCTCAGGGGGTGATACCACCCAGTTTGGGAACCATTGTTCTAGATACTCATCAATTAAAAATGATAATTATACAAAATTAATTAAAATGCTTATGTTAAAAATGAAAGAAAAGGAGGATTCCGACTATTACTCAATTTGGCACAAATGATACGAATGGTTAGAAAATAGAGATAAGAAATAAGAAGTGAAGATTAACCAGAAGAGACCTTAAAAGAATGATGTGTAAATATGTAAATATGTAAAATATACAAGTATACAAATTAGTAATAATTATAAATAGAGATAACAGTTATTGGTTGATATAAGTAAAATATTGTAGGAACTATAAGATAATAATATTTGTAGATGTGCAAACACTGTGGAAACTGTGAATAAGATTTGTATTGGTGGAAAACACAATAAAAATTTAATTAAAAAAAAAGAAATAGGAGTATTTGGTTAGAGCTATGGTTAGAGCTTCTATCAGAACATGGTGATCATCTTGAGAAGATGAATTTATGTCTGAAAAGCTAGAGGATTCCCTTGGTGGAGAATTGAGGTATATGCAGTGACACCAAATATTTACTCTGAAACTACAAAAACTTTTCCTTTAATATTGAACCTTTGTATCATGGTTTCTTCAAATCAAGCTTTATCAGAATAAGTACATTGAAAGATTTCAGCGCCACATTACAAAATTAATCATGTGCATTTTCCTCCTGTGATATTTGATTACATGTAGTTTTAAATATTTACTTTATTTAAATATTTACAAACAACCCGTTAAGACTATTTTGAGTCCTGCTTTATGTGCTCAGGTGGACCAAGACTGGCTGCATTCACACAACAAGCTGAGCAGTGCAATCAATGTAAAACTGAACAAATGGAGGGGAGGGGGGTCACATAGGATGTTAAACTATAGAAACATAAACATAAACGAATTGAGTGTCTTTCTACAAGTTGGATTTGGGTTACGTACTGAGGGAAACAGAGCTTGTTCTGCAAATATGCCAACTAGGACTTCTATTGACTTATTGAAGCTTCTTACTCAAACACAGCCAGATTGTTGCTGTGGTCTTAGTTGATTTCTATTCCCTGTCATGGTAACCTCCTGAAACCCAGATAAACATTGAAGTCTTTCAGGATTTTACAAATGTCTTTCTTCTTTTTTCTTCTTTTTGTAATAACTTTTATTAATTTTCTATTAATTACATTTCTTAGTGCTTAATAAACATCATGTTGTTTGGGTATTTAATTTGCTTAACAGTAGAGATTCCATTTTACTCTCCAACCACTGGTAAAATAAGTTCCATGTTTGATCATATTCTGTGTCTTCTTTCTGTTTAATTTTCAGTGTAAATCTGTCCATTCCAGCACAGTCTAGTATCTTCTTAACTATCTCTTTCACTTGCGGTTTTTCTTCATCTTTCCAATGTTGTACAAATATAATCCCCACTGCTGTTAAGCTTACTTTTCTGAACATAGTTTTCTGGTATCATCCCAAATAAAAACAGTTCAGGTTTAAAATCTACAATAATTAAACCTATTATATTTTCTAGACCTGTGTATTTTTGCCCACATTTTTTTTTATTTTAGCACAATTCCACCACATATGGTAAAATGTGCCCATCCTTTGATTACATTTACAACATTTGCTAGACATATTTTTTTAAATTTTAGCTAACCTAGCAGGTGGACAGCTGGTTTGGTTTACTTCTCTTGTCCCCTTAACCCTAACCCTAACCCTAACCTCTTCCAACAAAACATTATTCTTAATTCATATTCTTCTAATAATTGCTTTTAATATGCATTGATATGATAACAAGCGGATATTGAATAAGTAACTGAAGAAATGCTTATGGGAAGCTTCCTGTCTGAGAAGCCACAGAAATTACCTGCCATGACTGGATATTTGAGATCCTCTTTCCAAACCTCATCATTTTTGGTTGGGCTCTGGATGCAAACATTGCATGTAAAGCATGTGCCAGAGCATAAACGGCATTATAGATATTGTAACTTTCACCTGTCATGCTCCTTTCAAAAGTGTAATTGGGCAGACTCTGCACATTCTCCTTTCCTGTACATTGTTTTTCCCCCATTGGAGGGATCTCTCCTGATTTATGGATCTTGCAGTCAAAGACCAATTCCCACCATTCTGGGAGAAAGACATCTCCTTGGGGGTTCAAGGGGTCTAAAGACAGGAGGAAATGGCTGAATTCTGAGACATCCCCGGAGTGATCCCTGAAATGCAAGACTCCATGGAAAGGCTTTAGAAAGAGCAATGTGTCTTCAGATTCCTCCACACTATGTTTCCAATGGGAGGTTAAGATCCAAACATTCTGAAATGTTGGGTTGCTCGATTTTTCATGGAGAAACAAAATTGTCTGTATACTTAAAGCACAATCATAGTCTCCAAACAGAAGAATCACTTCAGTTTTTGACCAAGTCTCAAAACTGAGAACTAATTTTTTCATTATAATCTCAAGATCATGTGATTTCAATCTTTCAGAGAAGGCCAGGCAGATCTCCTTCTCCTGGAACATTGGGGTCAGAGTTGAGATGAAATGTTCTCCCCTCTCATCTTCAGGGGCCATAAGCCCAACCCAGTTCCAATGGAAATGCAGGAGCAGCTGGACTAAACCCACGTATTGAGGAGATTCCTTAGGATTAATCCGGAAGAAGGAAGGATGAACTCTCTCTCTCCCTGAGAGAACTCAAAGCCAACACCGAGCTGGAGAAAATGAGATTATTTTTTCAAAAACAAAGTAAAAGTTGACATTCACTTTAGGTGTCAACATTGTGAGGTTGATGGCCCCAGCAGTCAGGCTGACTCATGTTGAGTAGCAAGCTTAATCTCCTTCCCGTCTTAGGAAGAGCCACCAGTTACACATTTTTATTGGTTGAAGTACATCAGAAGAGATGAGAGAAAAGCTAACAATCTGATACAGAGAATAAATGGCACTAAAATGATGGCCACCCTTTAATAAAGAATTAACTAAGACTCACATGCTCATGATGTGTTCCCCCCCCCAAAAAAAAACCCATCTCTTTGCTTTTGAGTAACCTTCTGATCTCTGTCTACTGTATCCAAGAGAGCTCTCTTACCTGTGGGACCTTAAAAATGCTGAAGATGGAGTCCATCTGCCTTGAGGATTTGGCACTGAGACCACCAATGATGGAGAACAGAGTTTTCAGCAGGTCACATTTGTAACCTGGAACCACTTGGCCTTTTGAGGAGAGCATAGAGAGGCTGTTTAAGGAAATAAATATCTCACCCTGGAAATGGCCATAGATATGGAAGCCAAGGGTGATGTTGGGGAGCAGAAGAAAATCCTTATTGACCTCGGAGATAGCAAATCTCAATGCAAGGAACTGCTGGTAGTTACTGGCGATGAGCCTACAGTGTGAAAAACACAGGGAACATTACAGTTAAGGTATTTTGCTTGTAGAGTTTGCTTCAGTGTTTGGGGGGACAGCAACATCCAAATTTTATTGGGTTTGGGGTTTTTTTAAGGATCTTTCTCTGCTAAACCTGAAAGGCTTTGTGAGAAAACAGACAAGCCTTTCCATCCATACCATGGACTGTTTTATACCCCTCTATTATTCCTCCCATTTTCACTTTGCTACAATGGTTGTAATACTTCCCAACCACTCTTTCACACTAATAATTTAGGGTCTCACTTGGAGCAACTTCTTCAGGGGTGGTAAATGTTGCTGAGCACAGTACTAGAGTGGGAGTACATAGATGTACTGCAGGCCATTATTCATGAGCAATGTTGATTCCAAAACTGAGAGGGATTTTTGTAACTCCTGAACGTACTCTTGAGTTACTGTCCTGGTTAATATTGAAATTCAGATTCTACACTATGCCAGCACAGCTTCTAATGTACTCCTCAGGTTTGTTGTTTATCATCTCCATGTGGAAGAGATTGCAAATTCCAGTCCATTTTAGGAGGTTGCTACTTTATTGAGATAAGCACAAGACTTGCTACACTTGGACAGTGCAGAATGCTAGAAGAAGTATTTCTGAAAGAAATCCTAGCATTTAGAGCAAAGAAACAATTTATCTGTATGTTTGTCCTCCAGCTGAAACTTACCCATTATCTAAAAGAAGATCTGATGTATTAAAGTGAGGGGCAATAGAGTGCGCCTTGCCTCCCAAGGGCAAATTCCCACCAATAATGAGATCACCAGGCCTATAGTAGCTTTTATCTAATGGGATATAGTCTGTGAACACACACATGGTTTGCAGCTTCTTTGCTATCATTGGAGCCTGGAGCCAGAAGAACAGCAGAAGGATAAGAAGTAGCATGACTACTGCCTGGTCATTCTTAAAATCTTCCCTCCTAGAATAGAAATCAAGGTTTTTGCAGAAACTGATTTGAAGGTTAACCTGAAATCTCACTGGAACTTCAGAAGATTAGACACCCCCTGTGCCACCAAATGGCCTCAGGACAAATTTATAGCAACAATATTTCCTCTTACCTATATTTGGGCTGCGATTATAAAGGAAACAAAGACACGTGAGTCTCTTCAAACCAGGAGTGAGCTCTTTGCAAGACAGGCTAAGGTGACATATTCTGCCCCCCAGCTGGTGAATTCAGATGTATTTTTTAAAGGAGGTTTTATCCTGGAAGATCTTTGTGTCTAGAAATCCAAAGGGGATATACAAAGTATTACTG
Organism: Bungarus multicinctus; assembly: GCA_023653725.1. NCBI lineage: Eukaryota > Metazoa > Chordata > Lepidosauria > Squamata > Elapidae > Bungarus > Bungarus multicinctus. The sequence continues at coordinate 167,535,432 of CM042838.1, forward strand.
TTCTTCTGATAATTGCAGGGAAAAGCCATTGTCCTATCCTCTTAGCAACAGCTTCTCTTCATGCAGCAGAATGGAAAACATGTTTGTGTCTCTTCTTGTAATTCACAGAGCAGATGGAGTCATGGGGAAAGTTGAGTATTTGACCTACATGAAAGTGACCCTTGAACACAAGGAGTATTTTTGGCTTATGCTCTCTTCTGGTCAGATTGCATGAGTGCTACTTGGCACATAGTGGCACAAGGCAGAAATGGAATTTGGGGAAGAATTTCAGGATATTAACTGCAATTTTTTGGCAAAACTGGCAAATTTCTGTTGCTGTAGGTAAAGGGTAGAAATTGTCTCTTTTGGTGTTTTGGGGCGCTGCTCCCCAAGTTGCAAGTTCTGAAGTTGTTTTACTGAAGATTCATTCACAGGATCAGTTGGGATCGTTGCTCCTGAACTGCACCAGCATTCTTAAGAGGTCCTTAAAGAGGGCGTGCATAAGCACACCAGCATTTATTTATTTATTTATTTATTAATTAAACTTTTATACCGCTCCCTCTCCCAAAAAGGGACTCGGGGCGGTGTACAGCCTACTAAAAACACACAATAAATATATATAAATACAATTAAAAATACTTTAAACAATTTGGTCCGGCTGTGTCCCATCTAAGGGATTCAATAAAAATTAAAAACTCTAATAAAACCCCAATTAAAATTGAATTAAAACCAGAACACAGTTACTGGGCCAGGCCAGCCTGTCTAAAAAATAGGGCTTTCCCTGCGCGCCGGAAGGTCAGGATATCCGTCATAGCCCGTATCTCCGGGGGGAGATCATTCCATAGGGAGGGAGCTCCCACAGAGAAAGCCCGAACTCTCGGGGCCGTCAGCCGGCAACGGCCAGGCGGCGGTACCCCAAGTAGGGCAACCCTGTGGGAGCGTACTGGGCGGCGGGAGGTTGACGATGGCAGTAGGCGGTCCCGTAAGTACCAGGTCCCGAGCCATGGAGCACTTTAAATACCATCAGTACCACCTTGAATCGAATCCGGTAGGCCACAGGAAGCCAGTGCAGCCTGCGGAGAAGCGGTGTAACGTGGGAGCTCCGAGAGGCACCCACAATCACCCGCGCGGCTGCATTCTGGACCAACTGCAACCTCCGGAGACTCTTCAAGGGGAGCCCCATGTAGAGAGCGTTGCAATAATCCAGGCGGGAGATAACGAGGGTGGAAGTGACTGTGCGAAGTGCGCCCAGATCCAGAAAGGGCCGCAACTGGTGGATCAGACGAATCTGATAAAAAGCCCCCCTGGCGATGGCTGCAATGTGCTCTTCTAAGGACAGCCGTACATCCAGGAGGACACCCAGATTGCGCGCCCTTTCCACGGGGGTCAAAACCTCTCCCCCCACGGCCAGCGAAGGAACCAGCTGGCTATATCTGGGCGCAGGAAACCACAGCCACTCGGTTTTGGTCGGGTTGAGACGAAGCCTGTTACAACCCATCCAACTCCGCATGGCCTCCAGGCACCGGGACATCACTTCAATGGCTTCGTTGGGGTCGCCCGGGGTGGAGATGTACAGCTGAGTATCATCAGCGTACTGATGGAACTCCACCCCGAAGCCACGGATGATCTCACCCAGCGGCTTTACATAAATGTTGAACAGCAGGGGCGAGAGCACCAACCCCTGAGGCACCCCACACAGTAGGGGCCTCGGGGCCGACCTCTGCCCCCCTGTCAACACGAATTGTGAACGGTCGGAGAGGAAGGAGGTGAACCACCACAACACGGTGCCCCCCACTCCCAACCCCTCCAACCGCCGCAATAAGATACTGTGGTCGACAGTATCAAAAGCTGCTGAGAGATCTAACAGGACCAGGACAGAGGAACAACCCCTGTCCCGAGCCCTCCAGAGATCATCAACCAACGCGACCAACGCCGTCTCCGTGCTGTGCCCGGGCCTGAAACCCGATTGGAGGGGGTCAAGATAACTCGCTTCATCCAGGTACTGGAGGAGCTGATGTGCCACCACACTCTCAACAACCTTCGCAACAAAATGAAGGTTGGAGACAGGACGATAATTAGATAACAATGCTGGGTCCAGGGACGGTTTCTTGAGGAGGGGCTGCACCACCGCCTCTTTCAAGGCAGCAGGCAGCAGGCAGCAGCCCCTCTCTCAAGGAAGCGTTTATAATGCCCTGGAACCAGCCTCGTGTCACCTCCCGAGTGGCCAAAACCAGCCAGGAGGGACACGGGTCCAACAAACAGGTGGTGGCATTAAGCCCCCCCAGTATCCTGTCCACGTCCTCCAAAGTAACAGGGTCGAACTCAACCCAATTGACCTCACCGATATCCACCCCCACCCCCCCGCCCAGAGATGCCCAATCGGAGTCCAGCTCGTCCCGGATCTGAGCAATTTTGTCCTGCAGAAACCTAGAAAACTCCTCAGCCCGCCCCTGCAAGGGGTCCTCCTGCGCTCCCACCTCAAGGAGGGAGCGGGTCACCCTAAACAGGGCGGCTGGGCGGTTTTCCGCGAACGCAATAAGGGTGGAGAGGTAAGACCTCCTCGCCATCCTTATCGCCACTAAATACCTCTTAATATAAGATCGTAATAGTGTTCGGTCAGACCCGGAGCGGCTAGCCCTCCAAGTACTCTCTAGGCGTCTTTTCTGGTGCTTCATCTCCCTTAGCTCCTCAGAAAACCAAGGAGCCACATGGGATCGGCACCAGGTCAGAGGCCGCAAGGGCACGGCTCGGTCGAGGGCCCCAGCAGCCACCCTATCCCAGGTGGCAACCAAGCCCCCAACCGAGTTGTGTGTACGAGCTTCGGGGAATGGCCCAAGCTCCATCAGGAACCTATCAGGGTCCATCAGGCACCTGGGGCGGTACCATTTTACTGGTCCCGCCTCCCTGCGGTCGGAGGGTGCTGAACGGAAGTCGAGCTTCAGGAGCGAGTGATCCGTCCATGACAGGGGTTCTATGACTATATCCCCTATACCCAGATCAATCTGCCACTGATCAGAGACAAAAACCAGATCCAAGGTGTGACCTCCCACGTGAGTAGGGTCCCGAATTAACTGGGTCAGGCCCAAGGCCGTCATGGAAGCCACGAACTCTTGAGCAACCCCCGAGGCACCGCCGGCAGAAGGCAAGTTGAAATCCCCCATGACCATAAGCCTGGGGGTCTCAACTGCCACGCCAGCTACAACCTCAAGGAGCTCAAGCAGGGCCGCTGCCGCATAGCAGGGAGCCAGGTATGCGACCAGCAGGCCCACCTGAACCCTGGGACCAAACTTCACGAAAAGGAGCTCACACCCGGTCGTCTGAGACACAGTGGCTTCCCTCGGACACAGATCTTCCTTAATAAGCACCGCAACCCCCCCTCCCCTCCCCTGGGCCCTCGGCCGATGAAAAACCCAAAACCCAGCTGGGCACATCTTTACCAGAGGGACTCCCCCCTCCTGGCCCAGCCAGGTTTCGGTGACACCCACCAGGTCCGCGCCCCCCTCACAGATCAAATCGTGAATGAGAGGGGCCTTATTAACAACGGACCTGGCGTTACATAACATCAGCCAAAGGCCCAGGGCCCGATCGCTCAGACCCCCTGGGGAACGGGAAATAACAAGGGGGTCGGAGCGCGCCACAGCAGACAAACAGCGGGGACGCGCTCCCAATACAGGGTATGGCCCCCTGTAACCGCCAAATCTGCCTCTCCCGCTCACCGTACTAATAGATGCAATTCCACCCTCCCCGGCAACCCCCCCCCATCCTTAATACAGTCTTGTCCGGACCCTGACTCTCCCGGCCACGCCCAACCCACGGCCTGGTCCCAGTCCCCGACGAGTTGTCCCCCAACCCCCGCCCAGACATTCCTAACCCCTCTAAAAACTTAACTAAAAATTTATTTAAGCATCCCTCCCTCCCACGCTTCCTGCAACCCCACCATCTCTCCGGATCCCAAGATCCGTCCTTGAGATGGGCCTTTGAGAGAGCAGAGGGCCATTCCTGAGACAGGGGGACACATCTCAGGGCCCATAGATCTTTCACAGAGTAAGAAAGCAACCCGGACCGAATCTTCTCCTTTAGCTGATCGGCCCCGAGTCCAGGCTGCCCCCGCCGCCTCCGAATAGATGAAAGATGGAAGAAAGGCTCCCACCGCGGTGGCAGTCCTCCGGCCGCGGCTCCAACCGAGGCGGCAGTTCTCCAATCGCAGCTCCAACAACAGTGGCAGTCCTTCAGCCGCCCCGGCTCCAATCGCGGCTCCAACCGCAGAGGCAATCCTCCAGCCCCGGCTCCAGCCGCGGGGGCAGTTCTCCGGCCCCGGCTCCGATAGCGGCGACAGTCCTCTAGCCGCCCCGGCTCTGACCACGGTGGCCATCTTCTTCCCCCAGCTCCAGCCGCTCGAACCGCAGCAACTCTGAATCCGGCTGGGGCCCTTGCAACGGCCCCAGCCCCAGCTCCAGCGGCAGTCCTCCAACCGCTGCAGCGACAGTCCTCCAGCCGCCCCGGCGGCTGTCCTCCGACCCCGGCTCCAGCAGCAATTCCGACTCCGGCTGGGGCCCTTCCAATGGCCCCAGCCCCAGCCCCAGCGGCAGTCCTCCAGCCGCCGCGACGACAGCCCCCCAGCCGCCTGGACGGCCGCCCTCCAACTTCGGCTCCCGCCGCTCGAAATGCGGTGGTAGCTCTGACTTCGGCTGGGGCCTTTGCAATGGCCCCAGCCCCAGCTCCGGCGGCAAACCTCCAGTCGCCATGGCGACAGTCGCCGCGGCGATAATCCTCCAGCCGTCTTGCTTCGACTCGAGCTGCCCGAAGCGCGGCGGCAGCTCCAACTTCGGCTGGGGCCCTTGCAACGGCCCCAGCCCCAGCGGTGATCTTCCGGCGTCACGGGCCGCCGGGCGCTGAGCGTGATCTTCCAGCAGCCTCTTCCAACGCCGCCAGCTGCCGGCCGCCGGGCGCAGCGCCAGACCCGCCGCACCATGGCCTCGGGGGCTGCCCACCCCCCCACGGATCCCCTCGCCACCCCTGCCACAGGTCAGGAGGACCCGGGGGGGGAACTCACCGCCCCATTTGGCCGTCACGGAGGAGCTCTTCCAGCCGACCTCCTCTGGTCGCCATCTTAGCTCTCTCCTACCGTCCCTGTCTTACTCTCATGCCTACCATCCCTGTCTTACTCTCCCCATTTATCTGTATTTACTTCCTTTGTTCTTGGTTATGTTCATACTTATACTTGTTTTCTTGTACATATATGACAGATAGATGGATGGATAGATGGATGGAGAAAGAAAGAAAGAAAGAAAGAAAGAAAGAAGAAAGAAAGAAGAAAGAAAGAAAGAAAGAAAGAAAGAAAGAAAGAAAGAAAGAAAGAAAGAAAGATAAGAAAGAAAGAAGGAAAGAAAGAAAGAAAGAAAGAAAGAAAGAAAGAAAGAAGAAAGAAAGAAAGAAAGAAAGAAAGAAAGAAAGAAAGAAAGAAAGAAAGAAAGAAAGAAAGAAATCTTCTTGCTGCATGGCAACTTCCATATCTGAGACTCTGGAGGGCATTGCACAGTTGACTGTGGCAGTGGTGGGATTCAATTTTTTTTACTACTGGTTCTGTGGGTGTGGCATGGTGGGCGTGGTGTGACCGTGGTGTAGTGGGTGTGGCAGGGGAAGTTTACTGCAAAATCCCCATTCCCTCCCCACCCACCTAACCTGCTTTTCAGGTTCGTTATCCTGTTTAGGGCAACAAAAGAAGATCCAGCTGATCAGCTGGGACTCAGGAAGCAGAGAATAGATTGGGGAGGACCAATCAGAGGTGGTATTTGCTGGTTCTCTGAAATACTCAAAATATATGCTACAGGTTCTCCAGAACTGGTCAGAACCTGCTGAATACCACCTCTGGACTGTGGGGTTCCCCAGACCTATAGGCCTTGAGAGATGTCCATTTGCCATCTCCGGGACAGGCCTTAGAGGCCATCATCCTTCTTGTCTCAACTCAAAACAGACCACTCCCAACCTGATCTGAGGAGGAGCTACCCTCGTCCCCTTTGTCCTGGCCAGATCATGGTCTGATGACTTTATTTATTTATTTTATTTATTATTTAAATTTATATACCGCCCTTCTCCCGAGGGACTCAGGGCGGTGTACAGCCCATCTAAAACCCACAAATATACAAAAATTAAAAAAATATTAAATTAATCGGCTGATAAATGAGACTAAAAAGACCCCCCCCCTTAAAACCCCAATTTAAAATTAAATGCTATGGAGACCAAATTAAAACCATTATCTCAGCCCAGGCCGGCCTGCTCAAAGAGCCAGGTCTTCAACGCGCGCCTGAAGGCCCTCAGGTCCATGCCGGTACGGAGCTCCGGTGGCAGAGTATTCCAGAGGGCGGGGGCACACACAGAGAAGGCCCTACCCCTCGGCACCACCAGACGACACATAGCGGCCGACGGCACCCGGAGCAGACCCTCTCTGTGGGAACGCACCGGCCTGTTGGAGATCACTGGCAGAATGCGGTCCTGGAGGTAACCTGGTCCCATGCCATGGGTCGCCCTAAAGGTCAAAACTAGAACCTTAAAGCGAACCCGGAGAGCCACCGGCAGCCAATGCAGCTCGCGCAGGAGAGGCGTCACATTGGCGCTACGCGACGCCCCCATAATCACCCGCGCGGCTGCATTTTGCACCAGCTGGAGTCTCCGGATGCTCCCCACGGGGAGCCCCATGTAGAGGGCATTACAATAGTCCAGGCGAGAGGTGACAAGGGCCTGAGTGACCATGCGCAAGGCGTCCCAATCCAGGAAGGGCCGCAACCGGTAGATCCGACGGATCTGATGAAACGCCCCCCTGGAGACGGCCGCAATGTGATGTTCAAGTGACAGCCGTACATCCAGGAGGACACCCAGGTTACGAGCCCTCTCTGCGGGGGGCAAAACTTCCCCCCCGATAGCCAGCGAAGGTGTCAGCTGGCTATATCGGGGCGCCGGAAACCACAGCCACTCGGTCTTGGATGGGTTGAGCCGAAGCCTGTTCCCGCCCATCCAATCCCGCACGGCCTCCAAGCACTTGGACATAGCCCCCACAGTGTCAGCCTTCAAGATTTCTTCCTTTATTTCCTTTCTTATGCTTGCATCTTTCGGCTGCCATAAGTAACGGGAGGGGGCAGTGGGCCATGATATATTTGGGAAGCGTGCTGGAGTGAGTAGGAAACGAAACTGTATATCTAGGGGAGGGGGAGTCTTGCTTGAGTTTCTATTCCTTGCTTTTCTATTCCTTGCTATGCGCAACCGCGACTCTTTATCAAACTATGCCAAGGTCAACGGACAGAGGCCTCATCACCACCTGAAGATGCCCACATGATGTTATGCACCATTTCCCATTGGAGGAGCAATATGGACTGTTGGGGGTGGGAACGTTGCCATCACTTTGTATATGTGTTTTTCGTGCTCATTTCCTCAGATTCAGAATTCTTTTGTTGCTATCACTTTGATTTCCAGTAAAAGATATCTTTACTCTAACAATTGGAGTTTAAGTGTTTCTTTCTTGGACTTTGAAGGGAGCACCTGCTGACATTATTCTGAATCTCACTTTTACCAGCCCACCCGGAGAAAACCCAAATTTTCTTCCGAGGGGGTTTGCAAACAAACAATGTCTAGTCCAGCCAGCGACCAAGAAGACCAGGGAGCGACTGGAGGACCAGAATCCCTGTTGATGGAGGGAGCAGAAGAGGCCGACTTCTTAGCAGAACTAAGTCTTGGCGAAACCCCAGCTGTGAAGGCTAAATGTTCCCTGGGAGTCGGTTGGAAGGATCCTGAGGAAAGGCCCCCTCCAGGAGTGACCACGACCCATCGTCGGGGGAAGGATGAGCCATGGCAGGAGGAGGAACGGAGAGGTTTCTTACTAATGCAAGCCATGCAACTTTTACATGAAGCTGCTGGAGAGGCTCAAGCTGATCAAAGGTATGAGGGGGAAGAGGGGGAGGTAGCCCCAGGCAGAAGAACCAGAGCAGCCACCCCCATAAATCAACCTGGGCCGGCGCAACAGGCAGCAGCAGCAGCACAGGGCCCCCCGGCTGGGGGGATAATTGCCAGAAGGCGTAGAGCTCCAAAAGTGCCTCAGTTGGAAGTAAAATATGGAGGGGACCCCCAGGAATTAGGATTTTTCCTAGCACAAGTTTGGAGCCATATGGAGGAGTATGGGCAGGATTTTTCCTCAGAAGCGGCCAAAGTCAGGTGTGTGACCAGGGCTCTGGAGGGAATGGCTGCAAAGTGGATAGTGACTTTGCATAATGATAATGCCCCTCAGCTGTTGAATTATGACCAGTTCATGACAGCATTGCGCACTAGATTTGAAGATCCTCTAGCTGAACGCAAGGCTAGAATCAGGATGAAAACCATAAATCAGGGGCGAAGGTCAGTAGCTGATTACACCCAGGAGTTTAGAGAGCTGGCGTGCCATATCCGCGGCTGGTCCCAGGGAGCCCTGATAGAAGCTTTTAAAGATGGGCTAAATGAAGATGTTTATCAACGCTGTGTGGCCAGAAGAGACCCTGGTGAGCTGCAGCAGTGGTACGTGCTGGCAGCAGAGGTGGAGATTGACCTGACCCGAAACAGACGCCGGGGGGATTTTGTTTTGAAGAATTCCCCTCACCAGGCCTCAAGAAGCCTTAAAACCTCTAAAGGGAAGACCAGCAGCAAAACCTAGGACCAGAGCATGTTTCCGATGTGGGAAAGAGGGCCACTGGGCTGCAGACTGCCGTGCCAAGCTGGAACCAAAAGGGGCGCCAGGAGGAAGGAGAAGGTCTGAGAGGCCTCCAGCCACGCCTCATGGATCGGCGCTAAAAGCGGAGGAAGTTGTAGAGGTCACCCCTCAAAAAGGAGGGGGGTTGGGAACTCCAACCTCTTCTGAAGGGAGTGAATCCGAATTGGAAGACGACGCACTGGTAAGTCCGAACCAGGGCCCTATGACCATTCCAGTGAGATTAAGGGTACCCATGTCAGGGGCTGAAGGGGACATGTTGGCTTTGTTGGACTCTGGGTGCACAAGGTGCGTAATCAGTTCAAAGGTGGTAGAGAAGCTGGGCTTAAGGCTAAAGACTCTGAAGACGCCCATAGCTTTTTGCCAATTGGATGGATCGGTAGCTGGGGGTGGACCTGCTCATTTTATAACGGAACCAGTGGAGATGACAATGGGGAACCATAAAGAGACTCTGTGTTTTATTGTGGCCCCTGGGATGGAGCGCCCCTTAATACTGGGTTTGCCTTGGCTCCGGAAATGGAACCCCCATATTAATTGGAGGAGGGGATCACTACGCATACGTACAGACCAACCCCCAGAAAGGGAGGGGCAATCCAAATTGAGACCCAAAAATCCCACAGAATTGGCTTCTACTGGCACTGAGATCCTGAAAGGGGAGGAGAAAATTCCAGAGGAATACTGGGACTTAAAGGAGGTGTTCAGTGAGAAGGCCTCGGATGAGCTCCCCCCTCATCGCTCAACGGATTGCAGTATCGAATTCTTGCCCGGAGTAAAACTCCCAAAACCGAAACTGTATTCAATGACCCCATGGGAATTAGGAGAATTGCGGTTATTCATTGAAAAAAATTTAGAACGTGGTTTCATCCAACCTGCTAGGCCCCGGGTGGCGGCTTCAGTGTTGTTTCGGGAGAAGAAAGATGGCTCCTTATGCTTGGTTGTCGACTACCGTAACCTAAACGCCATCTCGGTGGAGAACGTGTACCCCCTCCCCCTGATGAAGGACATGCTGGCCCACCTCGCTAAAGGAAGGATTTTTTCGAAACTCGACCTGAGAGAAGCGTACTACCGAATCCGAATCAAAGAAGGGGATGAATGGAAGACTGCTTTCAACTGCCCGATGGGTTGTTTTCAATTCAACGTCCTGCCGTTTGGCCTACAGGGGGCGCCTGCAGTATTCATGCAAATGATAAATCAAGTATTGCAAGAGCATTTGTACAAAGGAGTGTTAGTTTATCTTGATGATATTCTTATCTACACAGAGACTCGTGATGAGCATGTAAAACTAGAGCGGTCAGTCCTGGAGAAACTTCGAGCAGCTCAGTTGTATGCCAAGCTGTCAAAGTGTGAATTTCACCAGGAGAAAATTGACTATTTGGGCTATCGCATATCGCACGACGGCATAGAAATGGACCCGGGGAAGGTGCAGGCGGTTTTGGAATGGGCCCCTCCCCGTACCAGGAAACAACTGCAAAGTTTCTTGGGATTTGCAAATTTTTACCGTCAATTTATTCCTGCTTTTGCGAAGATCGCGATGCCTATCACGAATCACCTTAAAACCAGAGGGGAGGTGAAACCGAAGCCCAGTACACCACTGGAGTGGTCCATGGAGTGTCGAGCTGCTTTTGAGAAACTGAAACGTCTGTTTGCTGCTGAACCCGTACTTAAGCACCCAGACATGGACGTTCCGTTTGTAATCCAAGCTGATGCGAGTGACGTAGCCGTTGGGGCGATGCTACTTCAAGTAAATGAAAAAGGATACCTGCAACCATGCGCTTATACCTCCCGTAAACTAACTGAAACCGAGAGAAGGTGGGCCATCTGGGAAAAAGAAGCTTTTGCAGTTTGATGGGCTTTGTTAACTTGGAGGCATTTTCTAGAAGGAGCCAAACACCCTTTTGAGGTCTGGACAGATCACAAAAATCTGGAGGCTCTGAAAACGCCTCGTAAACTGTCTCCCAAGCAGGTTCGCTGGGCGCAACATTTCAAGCGGTTCAATTTTTCTTTGAAGTACATTCCTGGTGGAAGGAACTTCATGGCAGATGCTTTGTCCAGATTACCTCAGTATAATAGTGCTCGCCAAGAAGTGGTAAGACCTATCATCCCAACCGAACAGTTGGCAGCTCCAATGGTTACCAGAGTTCAGAAGAAAAAAGAGATTGATTTGTCAACCAATTTATCAGCACAATTGAAAGAAGCTCTAAAACTTGATGATTGGTTCCTAACCCACTCGAATGACTGTACCATTAGAGATGGATTGGCCTGGGTGGGGGCCAAATTATATGTACCGGGAAAACTAAGACCCGAAATTTTACATCAAGCTCATGATTCTAAACCTGCTGGACATTTTGGGTTCGTGAAGACCCTACACTTGGTCAAAAGGCAATTCTGGTGGCCCACGTTGAAAAAGGACATTGAGACTTATGTCGCTAGCTGCCCTATTTGTGCTTCGGCTAAGCGGCCGCCTGGTAAACCAGCAGGCTTATTGCAGAATGTGGCTAGACCAATGGCCCCATGGAAGGAAATCTCCATGGATTTTATAGTAGAATTACCTGACAGTGGAGGAAATACAGTCATTTGGGTAGTGACAGATCTGTTTTCCAAGCAGGTACACTTTATACTCTGCGCGAAGATCCCGTCAGCGAAGACGCAAGCTAAGTTGTTTATTCTGTATATCTACAGGTTACATGGAGTTCCTGAACGCATAATCTCTGATAGGGGCATCCAATTCACTTCAAATTTCTGGAAAGAGTTCCTAAAGTTACTAGGCTCCGCCCAGGGGTTAAGCTCCGCCCATCATCCACAAACCAATGGGGCCTGCGAGAGAATTAACTCGGTACTGGAACAGTATCTGAGATGTTACATTAATTATCAGCAAGATAATTAATGGACTGACTTACTGCCTTTTGCTGAGGTCGCATACAATAATTCGGTACATAGCAGCACCGGATTCACTCCATTTAAAGTGGCCTCGGGACAAGACTTTGTACCCATACCCGAGCTTCCGCAAGAGAAATCTAACATTCCCTCATTGGATGAGTGGATAAGGCATCTCCAGATAACTTGGCCAGTTGCCCGCAAGGCTTTGGATGATGCTCATCAAGCTCATAAAAAATTTGCAGATAAAAAGAGACATCCACAAAAACCATATCGAGTTGGTGATAAGGTGTTTTTATCAACCAAATTTTTGCAGACCACACAGAAATCGAAAAAGCTTGGACCTAAGTATGTGGGACCTTTTCCGGTTGAACGAGTTGTGAATCCTGTGGCAGTTCAATTGACACTGCCAAAAACCCTCCATCGGATCCATCCTGTTTTCCATGTTAGTTTGTTAAAGCCTGAACGTACATCTGATCTGCGGCCTACTCAAGTAGCCCCCCCTGTACCATTGCTCATTGAGGGTGAACAACATTTCGAAGTTAAAGAAATTTTGGATTCTAGGAAGAAGAGGGGTCGAGTCCAATATTTGGTTGCGTGGAAGCATTTTCCTTCTTCCCAGTCTGAATGGGTAGACGAGAGAGATGTTAGAGCTCCCCGGCTGGTGCAGGCGTTTCGCACCATGTATCCTGATAAACCCTGAACATTAATGCTGTTGTTATTTGTTTGTAACATCTTATCTTTTATTCTTATATTTTTTAGGACTAACGTCTTTTTGCAGGAGGGCTGAATGTCAGCCTTCAAGATTTCTTCCTTTATTTCCTTTCTTATGCTTGCATCTTTTGGCTGCCATAAGTAACGGGAGGGGGCAGTGGGCCATGATATATTTGGGAAGCGTGCTGGAGTGAGTAGGAAACGAAACTGTATATCTAGGGGAGGGGGAGTCTTGCTTGAGTTTCTATTCCTTGCTTTTCTATTCCTTGCTACGCGCAACCGCGACTCTTTATCAAACTATGCCAAGGTCAACGGACAGAGGCCTCATCACCACCTGAAGATGCCCACATGATGTTATGCACCATTTCCCATTGGAGGAGCAATATGGACTGTTGGGGGTGGGAACGTTGCCATCACTTTGTATATGTGTTTTTCGTGCTCATTTCCTCAGATTCAGAATTCTTTTGTTGCTACCACTTTGATTTCCAGTAAAAGATATCTTTACTCTAACAATTGGAGTTTAAGTGTTTCTTTCTTGGACTTTGAAGGGAGCACCTGCTGACACACAGCATCGTTGGGGTGGTCTGGAATAGAGATGTACAACTGGGTGTCATCCGCATATAGATGACACCTCACTCCAAGACCACGGATGATCTCGCCCAGCGGCTTCATATAAATGTTGAACAAGAGGAGAGAGAGGACCGACCCCTGGGGCACCCCACAAAGCAGGGACCTAGAGGTGGACCTCTCCCCCCCCACCAACACAAATTGCGAACGGTCGGAGAGGAAGGAGGAGAACCATCGAAGGACGGTTCCACCAATCCCCAACCCCCCCAACCGTCGCAACAAGATTCTATGGTCGATAGTATCGAAAGCCGCCGAGAGGTCTAATAGGACCAGGACAGAGGAGAACCCTCTGTCACGAGCCCTCCAGAGATCATCGACCAACGCGACCAATGCCGTCTCAGTGCTATGTCCAGGCCTGAAGCCCGATTGGGACGGATCGAGGTAAGTAGCTTCCTCCAGGTACCGGGGGAGCTGACATGCCACCACACTCTCAGCAACCTTCGCCACGAAGGGAAGGTTGGAGACCGGACGATAGTTGTTTAAAATAGCTGGGTCCAGGGAAGGCTTCTTGAGGAGGGGGCGCACCACTGCCGCCTTCAGGGCGGCAGGGAGCAACCCCTGCCTCAAAGAAGCATTGACAATCCCCTGGAGCCAGCCTCATGTCGTCTCCCTGGCGGCCGAAACCAGCCAGGAAGGGCACGGGTCCAATAAACAGGTGGTGGCATTCAGCCCCCCCCAGCAGCCTGTCCACACCCTCGGCGGTCACAGGATCGAACTCCTCCCAGATAACACTCATAAGACCTGCCCCGGACACCTCCCCCGGGACCATCCAATTGGAGTCGAGCCCCTCCCGAATCTGAGCGATTTTATCATGCAGAAATCGGGAAAACTCCTCTGCTCTACCCTGCAAGAGGTCATCCCGCGCTCTCGGTTCAAGTAGAGAGCAGGTCACTCTAAACAGGGTGGCAGGCCGATTTTCTGCTGATGCAATAAGGGCGGAGAAATACAAAGATTTCGCCACCCCTATCGCCACAAGGTAAGTCTTAATATGAGATCTCAGCTGTGTTCGGTCAGACTCAGAACGGCTCGCCCTCCAAATGCCCTCTAGATGTCTTTTCCGGCACTTCACCTCCCGTAGCTCCTCCGTATACCACGGAGCCAAATGGGATCTGTGCCGGGTCAGAGGTCGCAGGGGCACAACTCGATCTAGAGCCCTGGCGGCCGACCCATCCCAGGTGGCCGCCAGGTCTCCAGGCGAGCTGTGAGCCAGAGACTGAGGAAATGGCCCAAGGTCCCTCTGGAACCGCTCCGGGTCCATCAGGCGCCTGGGGCGGAACAATCTAGGTGGTTCCGCCTCCCTGTGGTGGGGGGTGGCGGAACGGAAGTCCAACCTAAGGAGGGAATGATCTGTCCATGACAAGGGTGTGATAACTAACTCCCCAAAATTACAGTCATTCAACCACTGCCCAGAGACAAAAATCAGGTCCAGCATGTGTCCTCCAATGTGAGTGGGGGCGGAAACTAACTGGGTCAGGTCCATGGCCGTCATGGAAGCCAAGAACTCCCGAACTAACCCCGAGGTTTCACCGGACGATGGCAGGTTGAAATCCGCCATGACCAAAAGCCTGGGGGTCTCAACCGCCAGCCCGGCTATCACCTCGAGGAGTCCGGGCAGGGCCGATGAGACGTGGCAGGGAGCCAGGTACGCCATCAAAAGACCCATCTGAACCCCTTGCCCCCACTTCACAAATAGAGATTCACAGCCAGCCGTCTGAGGGACAGTGGCCTCCATAGGATGTAGGGCCTCCTTTATAAGCACCGCCACCCCTCCACCCCTTCCCTGAACCCTAGGCTGGTGAAATGCAAGAAAACCAGGTGGGCACATCTCAACCAGAGGAACACCGCCCTCTGGGCCCAACCAAGTTTCGGTGACACCTACCAGGTCCGCGGCCTCCTCCTGAACCAAATCATGGATCAGGGGAGCCTTATTAACCACGGACCTGGCATTGCACAACAACAGCCGAGTATTCAGGGCCTGAGAATCCGGACAACCAGGGCTGCAGGATGGGTATGGAGGGTCGGAGCACACTACCACTTGCAAACATCGGGAGCGCGATCCCCTTACCGGATATGGCCCTCTACTCCCAGCATATCTACCCCTCCCAGTCACCGTGCTAATAGAATTATTATTAATAGAAGGGCGCGGGCCTTCTCATTGGGAGCACCCCCTCTCTGGAATGAATTACCCCCGGAGGTAAGGGCCGCCCCCGATCTCATGGCCTTCCGTCGGTTGCTCAAAACGCATTTATTTCGGCAGGCCGGACTGGCCTAGGGGTTTTTAAATTTTAATCGGGTTTTAATCTTTTTAATACTTGGTTATATTATATTATATTTCAGTTTTTAAATTTTAATATTCTATGTTGTCTCATATTTTGTACCTTGTTATATGTGTTTTTCTTGGCTGTTCACCGCCCCGAATCCCTTCGGGGAGAGGGGGCGGTATATAAATCAAATAAATAATAATAATAATAATAATAATAATAATAATTAGCCCCCGGCTGCCCACCCCCAATCTGCCACCCCGACATGGAAACCCCCGAGGCCCCCCAGGCGCACGGGCCGGCCCAGCTGCCCCCAACTCCATGTGGGCTATCTCCCCTGCCCACCCTGGATCCATTCATCCCGTTAAAAAACCCCATTAAAAAACCGCCAATTCCGGGTTTCCCGCGCTTCTTCTTTCCATTTCTCCGGCTTCCACGGCCCCACCATCGCTCCGGATCCCAGGATCCCTCATAGCGGAACGTCTTTGACAGTCTTGAAGGCCACTTAAGGGAGAGGGGGACGTCCCTCAGGGCCCAAAGTTCCACCCTTGAATAAATCCGTGGCCCCGGCCACCCCACCCCGACGGTCCCGCAGCGTCCATGGTCTCTATGGTGATATCTGTGATGGAGAGGTCCAGGCAGACTGGGGTACACCCCTCTCCCTTCCGGCCGCCCCACCCCTGCCACTGGTGGGACCCCCGGGGGAAGGGGAGTCACAGGCAGAGTCAATCCCCCCCTCCCCGGGCCCACCACCCCTGCCACAGGTGGGGGCCCCAAGGAGGGGGGGAGACCGATCACAACGCCTTCCAACCACCGGTCTGCGCATCGTCCTCAAAGCCATAGGGGCTGCCCTGAGTCCAGACCGGGCCCGCCATGTCCACAGCGGGTCCACCTCCGAACCGATCGGGGCCCCCCAAAATCGCTGCGGCCCGAGCGAGGCCGCCGAGCCTGCCACACTGTCGTGCCTCGCCAGGGACAGCACGGCCTCTTCATGACCCTTCGGAACTCCAGGGTTGCCGCGGCAGCTGTTCCAGGGCCTCAACGGCCTTGAGACCGCTGAAGCCAGTCCAGGGCCCTCCAGGTGGCTCCCACAAGTCCGCGCTGCCCCGGGAAATCCAGGGCCACCGCTCCCCCCAGGGGGCCGCCGGGGCCATGCCGCGGCGGTCTCCCCACCCCGGAGACCGCTGGGTCCATCGGCACCCAAAGTATTAAAGGTGTCACCATGCTGACTACGAAGGCCACCGCCACCGCCATCGAGGCCGCAGCCGCCGCCGTGACCACCATCAAGGCCGCCGCCGCCGCCGCGACCACCGCCGCCGAAGCCGCCGCCGCCGCGACCGCCGAGGCCGAGATTCTTTTATGCTTCTCCTCTCTGCAGGGAGGCCTCTCTGCAGGGAGGCCAGATTTATTTGATCAGTTCACTGTTAGTGACTGATGGGGTTCCAAAGGGAACTGGGGATTATACCCCAGGCTCTGCTGCATGGTCCTTCTGAGGCCTCGGCCACTACCTGGAATAGGAAAGCTACTGAGGCCTTGGATGGGATCACTCTCATGCAACCACTCTTAGCCCATGGTTCCTGACATGCCCCATGATTCAATTGAGGGAGCTGAAAAGGATAAAGAGACATCCAGAGCTCTGCTGAAGGAATATGAGGGATGAATCTCACTCAACATGAGCTAGAACTGGGGTGTCTGACTACATTTCATTGAGGGCCAGATCAGGATTGTTATTACCCTCAGGGGAGCCAGAGGGGTCATGGCTGTATGGTTGTGGGTGCCTGGCTGGACATGGCCAAGGGCGAGCATGGCCAGATCGATGTCCCTCATGTTGGGTTGGGTGAGACCAGATTGATCCACTGGAGGAGCCTCACTGTCCCTCTCCAGCCACATAGGGTGTCCATGGACTCCACAGCCAAAGCCCACTTTCCTGAGGGGATGCCTAGGCCCACTTGCCTCCTGCTCCAGGCTGCTGCTGCTGTCGTTACTCTCCTTGCCCAGTCTGGGCTTCCTGGATTGGGGGAGATGGTTGAGGACATACTAAGATAATAGAGTTGGTTAATGATTTTCCTAAGAGTTTCCTTGTCCTGTTCCCTGGCTTGGTGGCCATGAAAGCCAGAACCACGATGATAGTTTTTGCCAACACGGAGGAAACCACAAGGGAAAAGAGAATGGCAAAGGCAGATTGTTGGAAGAGACAGGTGAGCTTCCCTGGTTGACCAATGAAGAGGAAGGAGCGGAGGAAGGAGAGAAGGAGGGAGACCAGGAGGATGTATGTGAGATGTGGACTCAAGCTACCCATGACACACCATCTAAGAACAACAGACTATTATCTCAGGTCCCAAGAGTGTGAACTCCACTTCTGTTTTTGCCAAAATCAAAATGCAGGACCCAAAGCAAATAATTAAGGCTGACTGCAGTGTTTATTAGACAGTAAGTATTACCCTACGAAAGATTAGTGGGAGGCATACAGAGGTGGTATTCAGCCGGTTTGGACCAGTTCTGGCATACCAGTAGCAGAAATTTTGACTGGCTCAGAGAACAGCAAATACCACCTCTGGCTGGCCCCTCCTCTCGCTGCCCCACCCTTTCCAGGAGTCCTCAAGCACCCCATTTTGGCTCCCAGGTAAGTTCAAGGAGGCTTGTTAGGCCCAAAAGGGGGTGCAGGGTGGTGGTGGTGTGGGGCCCTCCCTGGTGACCTGTTTTTGCTCCCAGGAGGCTGCAGGGTGGCTTACTAGGCCCAAAACAGGGTGCAGGGGGGCAGTGCACCCCCAAGACCTGTTTTTGTTCCCAGGGAGTTGAAGGAGGCCGAGTGCTGCCTGTCATACCCCTAGCCACACCCACCATGGCCACACCCACCCATCTGGTCTCATTAGGGCAGAGTACCAGTTGTTAAATTATTTGAATCCTACCACTGGAGACATACCATTGCAGACACAGAGATGGGCTCATATTTATAGATTTCCAAAAGGAGGGAAAGTGTTACTTTTTATGTTCTTTTAAAGCTTTTAATAAAAAAATATTTCAAAAAAGGAGAAGGGAGGCTATACAAAGGAGGGGGAAATGATGCATGCATGCATAATTAACAGTAACTTCCCCCACTTTGCTAAACTGGGTGTGGGCATTTCCAGCATGTGATGCATCCAGCCCGTGGGCTGTGAGTTTGACAGCCCTGCCCTACATTATTAAGTGGTATGATCATACAAAATTACAACTGGAAACAAATCCCAATGCACTAGTTGTGATTTTTACAGCAAAAGAGAAGCAACTGTTTTCTTTCTGTGGTATAGAAATTTTTGGTAGAGGTGATTTTTTTAAAAAAAATCACAGCTCTTTTTTCTCAACTTGGCTAGGTGAACGTTTGGCTAAGCCAGAAAGAGGCAAAATGCGAGTGCACAAAATCTCAAATGTGAACAAAGCTCTGGATTTTATTGCTAGCAAAGGAATCAAGCTGGTCTCCATTGGAGCGGAAGGTAAGCAGCATTTACTTCAAGCAGGAACTGGACAGTAGCAATAATATGAACCTGCTTTTATTTGATACACATTTAATATTAGATGCATTGCTAAAAAAATAATGTATTTCATAAATGTGGACTTCACATTTAAAGACGAATCAGCTATGGAGTCTTAGAATAGCTGGAAGCAGTTTTTGGCTTCTGTCCCTTCATTCATTTGTTTGTTACATTCATTTGTATCATACCTAGTCACCAAGAACCAGGTGTATAGACACATGCTAACTGTGTTCCTTCTAAAGGATTATTATCCTGACATGTTTTCCTTTTAATGTAATAAGTTCTGGAGTCAGAAAATAAAATCAACAAACGAAATCACTGTTGTTGACTCCTGAATGGAACTTCCATTTGAGTTTTCTGCAGACTGCAAGAGGGAAGCAGAATGAATCACTTGGTCACGTGGCTATATGGTGCAAGTACAGAAGCGGTCACCAGATTCCACGTGACCACAACTGAATGAGACCACTGGTGGTTGCTCCCAAAATTATGCCTCAAGTGTTTTCTAAGTGAAACTGTCCCAACGCTTATGGAAAGACATCGTTTCATATGCTTTCTTAGACCTGTGAATATTGTCAATATAGGGTCTACCACAATTTCCTGTATCCCTAATCCTAACCTCAATCAATACCCTAATCAATCAATCGCCCCAATCAACCCTTTTCCTGCCCAACCCCAGGCTCCCATCCCTGCTGCCCCTTCTCATTTGCCCCTCCGTCACTGCCTCTCCCTGCACAATTCACTGTGGAACAATTGCTTGAACAGATTTACCATGTGGGACAATTAGCAATGTGCATCTCAAGTGTTCCCAGACCAAAGCTGGTCCCAGAAGGTCCTTCCCACCTCACCAATCTCCTCCTCCTCCTCTGGTGCTTGCTGTAATTAGGGTCCTTTCCCTATTCTTTTTGTCTTCTCCCACATAAAGTTTCTCTAGGGGAAGAGGGATAGGGGCCAGGTGGTGGACTGGAGTAAGTAAAGGGTTCTCTGTTGGTCAGCAAAGCCAGAAAATATGGGAGATGACTGGTGATCCCAGTGGACATATCTACAGGGTGCATGCTAGTTTAGAGGCTCCTTCCAGAGATGGTGCACCCCTGACTCCCTGTGAGCTGCCCTGCTTCAGTCTCATCTCCTTCCCTCCAAGAGAGATTGAGAATTTGCTCCCCACATATAACTGTATGGAGAGCACAATCTTGCCCTGCATCCACAGTGGGCTACAGCTCACTCACTCCTCTTTGCAAACTGGACACACTGGGCCACAGCAGGAGTGATCGTGCTTGTCCCTTAGCTCCCCATGAGCTTCCCTCCTTTGGTTGAGGTGCAAGGGGTAAGCATGAGGGCAGGGAAGGTTCTGTCCCCACTTCACAGCACTCAACCTGAAGCTTCAGTTTGCTAATGAATGATACAATTTCGAGTGTCCAGTTTGCAAAGAGGGGAACATGAGCTCTCATCTGCTATGGGTGCAGAGTAGGACTGTGCTCTCTCTACAACTACCTGATGGGAAGGGATTCTTGATCAGTCCTGGAGGAAAGGAGCTGAGATGGAAGTGGGGCATTCAAGAGGGCCCTTCTCTGGAAGAAGCCTCTAATCTAGGAAGCCCTCTGTATCAGTCTCCATCTGAGACTAGCAGTCACGTCCTGCCTTTGTTGGCCTTGCTGTTGGACAAAGCCTCTTACTGGCTGCAGTCCTTCTAGCCCCAAGTCTTCTTTTACCAAGAGTGACTGTCACTTGGGAGGAGATGAAAAGAAATGAGGAAGGTGCCCCAATTCCAGGAAGTGGTGGAAGACGAGGATGGGGTCAATGCAGTGGGAAGGATCTTCTGGAGCCAGTTTTGCTCTGGGAACAGATGAGATAGACATGGCTAATAGTTCCGTGTGGCAAATCGGCCAGGTCAAATTGTAGTGTGGCAAATTGTTTGGGGCAAAGCAGTGGGAGAGGGGCTGATGTGGAGGGGCTGCCAGAGAAGTGTGGTTGTGGTGGGTTGGTTGGGATGGGGGGCAAGAGGGGGTGACTAGAGGGAGACGACTGCAATGAATTCTCCCATTCCCATCAATGTGATGTATTGTGAATTACTATTTCATCCTTGTTGCTAAAATAGGACTGTCTGTCATGTTTATGTGGCTATTATAACTATTTAATCATTAATCCTCCCAAAACCACTGAGGAGTCAAATGCAGGACCAATAACCAAGTCTCATAGCAGATTTATTTGTTAAGAATGCACCCTGGATAAATTCTCTCCAGAGAATAGTGGGAGGAACTCTTGAAGACCAAAGGATGCACTCAGATTTGTACATTTGAGAAAGGAGGAGAAAATGATATATGCATAAGGAATACGGGATATAATCGTACATATTCATAAATAAGAGTCTACCAGTTATTTTCCCACTAGTCTGCTGTTACTATCATCAACAAAGAAGCATTCTTTTAATCAAAGAACATATCAGTTACATTACCTTACATTGCCATAGACATTTTGTTAAAGTTTATTGAAAACCAGAGAATTCATTTTTGCTATTTTATGGGTCAATTAGCACACAATCCTTCTATGTTTATTTTTCTCACATGACAGACCATTTGAAGGAAAGGGAAATGCTATCAAAACTAACTTAATATTGGTAGGAAACTCCATGAAGCTGAAGACATCTAAGGAAGCATCTGTATATGCTGAAAAATAAAAAAACAGATACTGAACCAAACCCTTTAAAACACTAGATTAAAAAATAACCAAATAAAAAGATTAAAATGAGAAAACTTCCTCCTTGGAATGATAAGCACATTTTTAAAAACTAGCTTTCCATCTACATAGGGCACAGGACAACACAAGGATGCTTTGAAGAAGTAATAAATGAAAGGCTGGGTGATTATTGTTGAAAGTAAGTGTATTGTAACCAGTTCAAGTACTACTAAAAAAGCAATTCTTCTATAGATAAATTTCTCCTTCATGTCATCAATTTCCCCCCGAAATCTTATCACATTCAAACATGCCTCAAAGAAAAATATAAATGAGGCCAGCTGTTGTTTAGTTTAGTTTCTTATTATATTCTTTCTACAATTCAGATCTGGCCTCAGCAGAATTATATAGCATTCGGGGGGGAAAATACAAACCAAGAGAGCAGCTCCAGAAGCCAAAATGGAGAAGATCTCCACAGCCACCATGGACTTTCCTTTGGTGCTCAGGTAGGTGGGGAAGAAAGTGATCCAAACACTGAAAAAGACCAGCATGCTGAAAATAATAAACTTGGCTTCATTAAAACTATCAGGCAATTTCCTAGCCAGAAAGGCCCCTGTGAAACTGATGAGAGCCAAAAGACCTAGATAGGCAAGGACAACGTAAAACATGAAAGCTGAGCCCTGCTTACATTCCAAGATGGCCTCTCCAAACACAGAATGAAAGTCCAAGCTAAAAAATGGGGGAGAGGTTACCAACCAGGTGGCACAAAGAAGGACCTGGACTAGAGGACATACTAAGATAATAGAGTTGGTTAATGATTTTTCTAAGAGTTTCCTTGTCCTGTTCCCTGGCTTGGTGGCCATGAAAGCCAGAACCACGATGATAGTTTTTGCCAACACGGAGGAAACCACAAGGGAAAAGAGAACGGCAAAGGCAGATTGTTGGAAGAGACAGGTGAGCTTCCCTGGTTGACCAATGAAGAGGAAGGAGCAGAGGAAGGAGAGAAGGAGGGAGACCAGGAGGATGTATGTGAGATGTGGACTCAAGCTACCCATGACACACCGTCTAAGAACAACAGACTATTATCTCAGGTCCCAAGAGTGTGAACTCCACTTCTGTTTTTGCCAAAATCAAAATGCAGGACCCAAAGCAAATAATTAAGGCTGACTGCAGTGTTTATTAGACAGTAAGTATTACCCCTACGAAAGATTAGTGGGAGGCATACAGAGGTGGTATTCAGCCGGTTTGGACCAGTTCTGGCATACCAGTAGCAGAAATTTTGACTGGCTCAGAGAACAGCAAATACCACCTCTGGCTGGCCCCTACTCTCGCTGCCCCACCCTTTCCAGGAGTCCTCATGCACCCCATTTTGGCTCCCAGATAAGTTCAGGTAGGCTTGTTAGGCCCAAAAAGGGGTGCAGGGTGGTGGTGGTGTGGGGCCCTCCCTGGTGACCTGTTTTTGCTCCCAGGAGGCTGCAGGGTGGCTTACTAGGCCCAAAACAGGGTGCAGGGGGGCAGTGCACCCCCAAGACCTGTTTTTGTTCCCAGGGAGTTGAAGGAGGCCGAGTGCTGCCTGTCATACCCCTAGCCACACCCACCATGGCCACACCCACCCATCTGGTCTCATTAGGGCAGAGTACCAGTTGTTAAATTATTTGAATCCTACCACTGGAGACATACCATTGCAGACACAGAGATGGGCTCATATTTATAGATTTCCAAAAGGAGGGAAAGTGTTACTTTTTATGTTCTTTTAAAGCTTTTAATAAAAAAATATTTCAAAAAAGGAGAAGGGAGGCTATACAAAGGAGGGGGAAATGATGCATGCATGCATAATTATCAGTAATAATTATCCTGACTTTCTGTTAGCTACACAGAACAGCAGTCTTAGTTGGAAGCAACTTTGCATCTTAAAATTCAGGGAGTCCTATGAGAATGTTCTGATAAAAATTACCACAGACTCTGTAAGCTGAAAGGCTTAGGTTTCAAGATTTTACCCATGCGAATAGACAGGCAACTAGAAAATCCTGGAACTTTTATATACAACAACTGCAACAAGATTATTACATGTTCAGAAGTTGAAAGCTTTGACACCACCAACAAAAGAGGATACACCTTCAGTTCATCATTTTTTTTACAAAAGTCATCACATTGTAAATATGCCTCAAAGACAAATATATATGAGGCCTATCCTTGCATTATTTACAGATTCTTGTTTCTTATATTTTCTCTACAATTCAGATCAGGTCTCAGAAGAATAATGTAGCATTTGGGAAAGAAGATGCAAGCCAAGAGAGCAGCTCCAGAGGCCAAAATGGAAAAGATCTCCACAGCCACCATGGACTTCCCTTTGGTGCTCAGGTAGGTAGGTAGGAAAGTGATCCAAACACTGCAAAAGACCAGCATGCTGAAAGTAATGAACTTGGCTTCATTAAAAGTATCAGGCAATTTTCTGGCCAGAAAGGCTACAATGAAACTGACAAGGGCCAAGAAACCCAGGTAGGTGAGGACAGTGTAAAACATTGAAGCTGAGCCTTCATTACATTCCAAGATGGTCTCTCCAAACAAGGAGTGAAAATCCATGTTGGGATATGGGGGAGAGGTTCCCAGCCAGGTGGCACAAAGAGCTGATTGGATCAGGGGACAGGCTATGACAATGGAGTTGGTCAGTGGTTTTCCTAAGAGTTTCCTTGTCTTGTTCCCTGGCTTGGTGGCCATGAAGGCCAGAACCACCATGACAGTTTTTGCCAACACAGAAGAAACTGCAAGGGAAAAGAGAATGGCAAAGGCAGCTTGTCGGAAGAGACAGGTGAGCGTCCCTGGTTGACCAATAAAAAGGAAGGAACAGAGGAAGCAGAGCAGGAGGGAGGCCAAGAGGATGTAAGTGAGATCTCGATTGTTGGCCTTGACAATAGGTGTGTCATGATGTTTATAGAAAACCATCAAAACTGCCACTGTGATCACAGAGAAAAAAAGAACAAGAGATGTTAATATGTATCCCAGGGTCTCTTGATAGGAAAGGAAGTGGATCTTCTTGGCAATGCATTGGTCCTTGTCCTTGTTGGGATATTGGTCTTCTGGGCACGGTTCACAGTGAGCTGCATCTGAAATTAAGAACCTTTATCTAAGGATTTCAGGAGCATCTACCATGAGCATTATCCCTCGCCCAGAGATAATCTGTCACCTTTCTGTGTCCTCCTTCCCACAAAGAGGATTTTATTTTAGGACATCAAAAAGTACAAATTATCCTTTACTCATGATGGTCCTGGGAAAAGATTAACTAAAACCTTTGTTCAGTTTCAGATGTCTCCCCTCTAGGCACTTCCATGAGTTCTGTGACTTTCAGCTTGACGTTGTGGCCTGTTTCCCCCACACACACTTTATATTAGAATATACACTTTATATTAGAAGACTCTGATGTGTTAGCCAGGAATCCTGGTATATTCTTCATCTGTACCTTATCTGTTTATTATCATTATCTTAACTTCTCTGCCGTGCATTTCAAATCTGATCATTCAGACATTTCTGTGGCCCCTCCTGCTTTATCTAAGACACATAGATAAGATGGGTGTCCTCCAGGGGTGGGCTTCAAAAATTTCAGTAACGGGTTCTCCACTTGGTTGCTGGGTGGGCATGGGCATGGCCTTGTTGAGGGTGATTTCGCCTTCCCCAGGCTCCAAGGACTTTTCTCAAGCCTCTGGGAGGGCCAAAACTGCCTCCCCTGGGCTCCAGAGGCCCTCTGGAGGCTGGAAACGGGCCCATATTCAGACTTCCGGGAGGCCCATTTTTTTGCCTTCCCCAGGCTCCAAAGGCTTTCCAGAGTCTCTGGGAGGGCGAAAACTGCCTCTCCTGGGCTCTGGAGGCTCTCCGGAAGTAAGAAATGGGCCCGTTTTTGGACTTCCGGAGCCTCTGGGAGGCCCGGTTTTCCCCCTCCTTGAGCCTCCACACAGGCCCTGCAGTTACTTCGCATCCAAAATGGTCCACGTGGAGACTCCTGGGAGGGATGGGGTGGGGCGGGAGAAGTGGGGTGGGCAGGATGGACGGTGCCAGCCAGCGGTGGGATTTGGTGGTTCACTGAACTAGCCATAACATTAGCTATGGGTCCACCGGAACCTGGGTGAACTTGCAGCAGCCTGGTCTCCTCTTTTTCTGATAGGTCAATTTCCTCAGAGATTGATAGCCTGACACAAGAAGCACACACTAAATAATAAAAACTAATGCTTCAATTTCATATCTGACTCCTTGAAACTGATGGGGTCTGTGGAGCAGTGTGAGTTCATGCCAATCTTACCAAAAATGACACTAGCAAAAACAATTTTGATCTACTGAATGACTTCCTTGTTCCTGGAAGATCTACATTTGATGTCTCCTCTACCTGTCTGATTAGAAATAGTCCCTTTTGGACAAGCGTCACATTGGTAGCAGCAAACTGGCTCGCCCTCTGGAACGCTTTTCCTCTCTCCTGCATGGCACCTCTTCTTGCCACACCTGGCAAAGGGCATCTTCTAAAATATAAAAGAAAACTACTTGAGATGGGGTACGCAATCAGCTTTCTTCATTAATTCAATTCCACATTTCTATTTCCAATCCATATTTCTATTTCTATCTTCAATATGTCCATCAAGTGACATGGTTCAACATTGTATACCAGAAACCAGGAACAGCTTCTGGGGGATTCAGCACAGTAGCATTCCCAACCTGTGATAATTATCACCTTTTTAGATGTGAAAACAACAAGAGACTCATGAACAACATAAAAAGTGCTTGCAAAGGCTTGGACTCCTCTTTTTAGAGAGGAGACAGGAGACATCTTCCACAGAAATACATGTTAGTTAAATAAGGTTTCAAGACCACTTCACTGTCACTGCCCCCTTATCCTATTGGCTGATTTCTGGGTGGATAAACATACTCTTCACGGCAATTCCATCCCATCTGTTTACCCATTTCCAGTAATCTTCATCCTTTTTGGCAGTTATTCCCATTGTCAGCATTATTAATTTTAGCATGACAACTGGACAACTTGACCTGCAAGCTATCTTCTATGACCTGCCAACTATCTTCTAATCAGAATGTGCAAAACAATCTTGTTATTGTAATTACAAAGAACATTCTTATGCAATGTCTTACTTAATATTCCAGTAAAGTGACTTAGATTACAGAGGCTAAATATGGCATTACCATAGCTCTATCTTTTACTTCTTATTTATCTTCTTTACTTTACTTCTTACTTATCACACAACCCACAAATGGATGCTAGAGATTGGAACTGGGATTTTATCCTGCAAAAGAAGGCTTGTGACATTGAGATACAGCATTTCCTGAAACAAAAGTCATGAGGATCCAACTGAACAGGAATGGTCTAGGGAAGTTTCTGTTGCATTTCCTAATTGCATTTTGGGTTTCAAAGAGAAGTTCTTCCCAATCTCAATCCTTTGTGGATTGACAGACCTCATATGTGCTACCTGCAAAGCAGATTTTTCACCAAATGACTGCCATGTTTTCTGACCCAACTGGCCATTTTCCAAGTTAAAAGAATGTTCTGCATTTCCAGGAGAGAATGAATCTTTCCTTGAACTTACAACATTTTCTTGCAGCTCACCTTTGTGGCCCAGATAATTGTCTCAGGTTTAATGATGAAATCTTGGCCTGGGGAAGCCCCAAGATCTATTTGCCCAACTTTTATGGGGACAAAAGATTGATTAGGAAGGAAAACCCAGTTGAGAAGATCAAATCGAGCAGAATCCAGTCCATTTTCTGAGAAGGAGACTTCACCCCCAGCACTGTTGTTAAACTGGATATTTCTCAAGAAATAAAGAACCTGAAAGAAAATACATCTCTGGAAATTGAAGAAATTGGCTGAAAGACACATACAGTATATGGTTTCAATTATTCTTTGTTAGATGTCAGAATGCAGTCCTGCAGGCTATTTCTGTTAACTGCTGGCTACCAGCAATTTGGCAGGCTCAAGGTTGACTCAGCCTTCTATCCTTCCGAGGTCAGTAAAATGAGGCCCCAGATTGTCGGAGGCAATACACTGACTCTGTAAACTGCTTAGAGAGAGATGTAAAGCACTGTGAAACAGTATATAAGTCTAAGTGCTATTGCTAACTATCATCTATCTATCATCTATCTGTCTATCTCTATCTATCTTCTGTTTATCTACCATATCTATCTGTCACTATCTATCTGTCTGTCTATCTGTCTATATTCTCTCTCTCTCTTTTCCAAGAGCAGTGGATAGAATACACTATTGCAGGCTAACTTATTGCCGATTGCCAGGAGTTTGATCCTGACTTGCTCAAGGTTGACTCAGCCTTCCATCCTTCCAAGGTCAGTGAAATGAGGACCCAGATTGTTGGGGGCAAGAGGCTGGCTCTGTAAACCACTTAGAGAGGGCTGTAAAGCACTGCAAAGTGGTATATAAGTCTAAGTGCTATTGCTACCTTACCACTTACATGTATGTCTCAGAAACTACAGGAGTTCCATTGGTGGAGGCTTGGTCAATCAAGAATAACACTCAAAATTTGACTCCTTTATATCATGCTGTTTTCCTAGCATTGTATGGCTGTGAAAGTTGGACCATAAAGAAGACTGAGCGCCAAAGAATTGAGGCCTTTAAACTATGGTCCTGGAGAAGATTCCTGTGAGGCCCTTGGACTGCAAGGCAATCCAACCAATCAGTCCTAGAATGGTCACTCTCTGAGACTCATGGAATCATTTCCTTGACTTTTCAGGACTTCATAAGAAGAACTTTCTTCGATGGATCTTATGGGGAACACATTTGATTCATTCCTCTTTTCTCCCCACTATCTCTTTACATCCAAACAGCACACTTAATTTATATTTTATTTTTAAAATAATCGCTGTTTTAATCTGCACTCAGTCAATTTTTATTATGGTCTTGGACCAGCACCATTACCTGTAGTTCGATGCAACTATATAGTGGAATAATAATCAGTCATCCAATAAATTTGTATAGGTAGTTTCTTCTCCAAAGATTTATAGATTGGATAAAAAGTCCCCCAAATTACCTGCCATGACTGGACATTTGAGATCCTCTTTCCAAGCCTCATCATTGCTGGTTTTACTCCTGATCCATGCATTGCATGTAATGTGTGTCCCAAAGTGTGAACAGCATTGTAGATGTTGTAACTTTCACCTGTCATGTCTATTTCAAAAACGTAATTGGGCAGATTGTGCAGATTCTCCTTTCCTGTACATTGTTTTCCCCCCTTTGGAGGGATCTCTCCTGATTTATGGATCTTGCAATCAAAGACAAATTCCCACCAAAGAGGGAGAAAGACATCTCCTTGTGGGTTGAAAGGATCTAAAGACAGGAGGAAATGGCTGAATTCCCAGACATAACCAGTGTGGTCCCTAAAATGCAAAGCCCCATGGAAGGGTTTTTTATCTTTCCATATGTTTTGAGATGCCATCG
Source organism: Bungarus multicinctus (assembly GCA_023653725.1). NCBI lineage: Eukaryota > Metazoa > Chordata > Lepidosauria > Squamata > Elapidae > Bungarus > Bungarus multicinctus. The sequence continues at coordinate 167,564,229 of CM042838.1, forward strand.
CACTTACTTTCCAATGTGAGGTTAAGATCCAAATTTTGCAAAATGATGTTTTTGTCCATTGTTCATGAATGTTCATTACCATCAGTACATTTGTCGTACAACTGGTGTCTCCAAACAGAATTATCACTTCAGCTTTAGACCACTCTTTTAAACGATGAAATAATTTGAACATTGTAATAGCAAGTAGATCAGAGTTCATCATTTCAATGAAGGCCAGGCAAATCTCCTTCTCCTGGAGCATTGGCATCAGAGATGAGATGAAATGTTCTCCATTGTCACTTTCAGGGGCCAGAAGCCCAACCCAGTTCCACTGGAAATGCAGGAGTAGCTGGACTAAACCCACATACTGAGAAAATTCCTTGGGATTAATCCAGAAGAAGGAAGAATAAATTGCTCTGTCTCCCTGAGAGAACTCAAAGCCAACGCCGAGCTGGAGAAAGTGAGAATCTTCTTTCAAAGACAAGTAAAGGGTGATCTTGACTTTATGGGTCAACATTGTGCAGTTTGTTGTCCCAACAATCAGGCTGACCCACCTTGATTGGCAAACTTCTCCTTCTTAGGAAGAGCCACCAGTTACATTGGTTGTGACAAGTGAGAAGCCAATAGAACAAACCATCACTTTGATACAGAGAATACAGTGCATCAAAAAGTGGATATGTTTTTTGAAGAATTAGTTAGGAATGAATTCCTTTTGGAAAATATTGCATTTCAGAACATCTCTTTACCTATGTTTCTGAGGTCATATGAAAAAACCTTGACAAATAACATTCAGTAGCAATAGCCCTTACTTATATACTGCTTCACAGTGCTTTACAGCCCTCTCTAAGCAGTTTTACAGAGTCAGCATCTTGCCCCCAACAATTTGGGTCCTCATTTTACCCACCTTGGAAGGAAGGATGGAAGGATGAACCTTGAGCCTGCTGAGATTCGATCTGCCAAATTGCAGGCAGCTGGCAGTCAGCAGAAGTAGCCTGCAGTACTGCACTCTAACCACTGCACCACCATGGCTAATTCTCCTGGTTTATTTTTATTTATTTATTTATTAATTACATTTATATACCGCCCTTCTCCCAAGGGACTCAGGGCGGTGAACAGCTCATCTAAAAACCCCACAAAAATACAAAAGTTAAAAAGTAATTAAATATTTAAATCAGCTGCAGACTAAAATTAGGAAAACCCCCCCCCCACCCTTAAAAACCCAATTTAAAGTTAAAAATGGAGATCAAATTTAAAATCATTATCTCAGCCCAGGCCGGCCTGCTCAAAGAGCCAGGTCTTTAACGCGCGCCTGAAGGCCCTCAGGTCCGTGCCGGTACGAAGTTCCGGTGGCAGAGTATTCCAGAGGGCGGGGGCACCCACAGAGAAGGCCCTACTCCTTGGCGCCGCCAGACGACACATAGCGGCCGACGGCACCCGGAGCAGACCCTCCCTGTGGGAACGCACCGGCCTGTTGGAGAACGTTGGCAGAATGCGGTCCTGAAGGTAACCTGGTCCCATGCCATGGGTCGCCCTAAAGGTCAAAACTAGAACCTTAAAGCGAACCCGGAGAGCCATCGGCAACCAATGCAGCTCGCGCAGGAGAGGCGTCACATGGGCGCTACGCGACGCCCCCATAATCACCCTCGCGGCTGCATTTTGCACCAACTGGAGTCTCCGGATGCTCCCCGCAGGGAGCCCCATGTAGAGGGCATTACAATAGTCCAGGCGAGAGGTGACAAGGGCCTGAGTGACCGTGCGCAAGGCGTCCCGATTCAGAAAGGGCCGCAACCGGTAGATCCGACGGATCTGATGAAACGCCCCCCTGGAGACGGCCGCGATGTGATGTTCAAACGACAGCCGTACATCCAGGAGGACTCCCAGGTTGCGAGCCCTCTCTGTGGGGGGCAGAACTTCCCCCCCAATAGCCAGCGAAGGTGTCAGCTGGCTATATCGGGGCGCCGGAAACCACAGCCACTCGGTCTTGGATGGGTTGAGCCGAAGCCTGTTCCCGCCCATCCAGTCCCGCACGGCCTCCAGGCACCTAGACATAGCCCCCACAGCATCGTTGGGGTGGTCCGGAGTGGAGATGTACAGCTGGGTGTCATCTGCATACAGATGACACCTCACTCCAAGACCACGGATGATCTCGCCCAGCGGCTTCATGTAAATGTTGAACAGGAGGGGAGAAAGGACCGACCCCTGAGGCACCCCACAAACCAGGGGCCTAGAGGTGGACCTCTCCCCCCCCGCCAACACGAATTGCGAATGGTCGGAGAGGAAGGAGGAGAACCATCGAAGGACGGTTCCACCAATCCCCAACCCCTCCAACCGTCGCAATAAGATACTATGGTCGATAGTATCAAAAGCCGCCGAGAGATCTAATAGGACCAGGACAGAGGAGAACCCTCTGTCACGAGCCCTCCAGAGATCATCAACCAACGCGACCAATGCCGTCTCAGTGCTATGTCCAGGCCTGAAGCCCGATTGGAACGGATCGAGGTAAGTTGCTTCCTCCAGGTACTGGGGGAGCTGACGTGCCACCACACTCTCAACAACCTTCGCCACGAAGGGAAGGTTGGAGACTGGACGATAGTTGTTTAAAATAGCTGGGTCCAGGGAAGGCTTCTTGAGGAGGGGGCGCACCACCGCCGCCTTCAGGGCGGTAGGGAGCACCCCCTCTCTCAAGGAAGCGTTGACAATCCCCTGGAGCCAGCCTCGTGTCGTCTCCCTGGCGGCCGAAACCAACCAGGAAGGACACGGGTCCAATAAACAGGTGGTGGCATTCAGACCCCCCAGCAACCTGTCCACACCCTCAGCGGTCACAGGATCGAACTCCCCCCAGATAACACTCTCAAGACCTGCCCCGGACACCTCCCCCGGGACCACCCAATTGGAGTCGAGCCCCTCCCGAATCTGAGCGATTTTATCATGCAGAAATCGGGAAAACTCCTCTGCTCTACCCTGCAAGAGGTCATCCCGCGCTCTCGGTTCAAGTAGAGAGCGGGTCACTCTAAACAGGGCGGCAGGCCGATTTTCTGCCGATGCAATAAGGGCGGAGAAATACGAAGATTTCGCCGCCCCTATCGCCACAAGGTAAGTCTTAATATGAGATCTCACCTGTGTTCGGTCAGACTCAGAACGGCTCGCCCTCCAAATGCCCTCAAGACGTCTTTTTCGGCACTTCATCTCCCGTAGCTCCTCCGTATACCACGGAGCCAAATGGGATCTGTGCCGAGTCAGAGGTCGCATAGGCACAACTCGCTCTAGGGCCCCGGCGGCCAACCCCTCCCAGGTGGCCACCAGGTCTCCAGGCGAGCTGAGAGCCAGAGATTCAGGAAATGGCCCAAGCTCCCTCTGGAACCGATCCGGATCCATTAGGCGCCTGGGGCGGAACCATCTAAGTGGCTCCGCCTCCCTGCGGTGGGGGGTAGCGGAACAGAAATCCAGCCTAAGGAGGGAATGATCTGTCCATGACAAGGGTGTAATAACTAAATCCCCCCAATTACAGTCATTCAACCACTGCCCAGAGACAAAAATCAGGTCCAGCATGTGTCCTCCCATGTGAGTGGGGGCAGAAACTAACTGGGTCAGGTCCATGGCCGTCATGGAAGCCAAGAACTCCCGGACCAACCCCGAGGTTTCACCGAGCGATGGCAGGTTGAAATCCCCCATGACCAAAAGCCTAGGGGTCTCAACCGCCAGCCCGGCTATTACCTCTAGGAGTCCGGGTAGGGCCGATGAGACGTGGCAGGGAGCCAGGTACGCCATCAAAAGACCCATCTGTACCCCTTGCCCCCACTTCACAAATAGAGATTCACAGCCAGCCGTCTGAGGGACAGTGGCCTCCCTAGGACAAAGGACTTCCTTTATAAGCACCGCTACCCCACCACCCCTTCCCTGAGCCCTAGGCTGGTGAAATGCAAGGAAACCTGGTGGGCACATCTCAACCAGAGGGACACCACCCTCTGGGCCCAACCAGGTTTCGGTGACACCTACCAGGTCCGCGGCCTCCTCCTGAACCAAATCGTGGATCAGGGGAGCCTTATTAACCACGGACCTGGCATTGCACAACAACAGCCGGGTATTCAGGGCCTGAGATTCCGGACAACCAGGGCTGCAGGATGGGTAATGAGGGTCGGAGCGCGCTACCGTTTGCAAACATCGGGAGCGCGATCCCCTTACCGGATATGGCCCTCTACCCCCAGCATATCTGCCTCTCCCAGTCACCGTGCTAATAAAATTGACCCCCCGCTGCCCACCCCCTGTCTGCCACCCCGACACAGAAACCCCCGAGGTCCCCCAGGCGCGCGCGCCGGCCTGGCTGCCCCCATATCCATGCGGGCTGTCTCCCCCGCCCGCCCTGGATCCTTCCAACCCCTTAAAAAATCCCATTAAAAATTTAATCAAAGGTTTAGAACATTTCCTCCGGTTTCTTCGGCCCCACCATCGCTCCGGATCCCAGGATCCCTCATCACAAAAGGTCTTAGAGAGTCTTGGAGGCCACCTGAGGGAGAGGGGGACATCCCTCAGGGCCCAGAGTTCTGCCCTCGAATAAATCCGTGGTCCCGGCCCCCTCGACAGTCTCGGAGCGCCTGCAGTCTCTGCCATCCTCTGGCCGCGGAAAAAATCCAGGTAGGCTGGGGCATATGCCGCCTCCTCCCAGTCGTCCCACCTCTGCCACCGGTGGGACCCCCAGGGGGGAAAAGGTCACAGGCAGAGCTAATCCCCCCCCTGGGCCCACCACCTCCGCCACCGGTGGGGGCCCCAGGGGAAAAAGGGGAACAACCATGGCTCTGCCTAAGCGGCCCACGGGGGTATCGGCACCACCACTCCTCAGCCGAGCTCCTCCGTGGGTCCTCCAGCCTCCGCGTCGTCCTCGGGGCCGTCAAGGGTGCCCCAGGTCCACTCCAGGGCCGAAACTGCCATAGGCCCATATCAGGACCAGCCGGAGCCTCCCAAGACCGCCCCGGCCCGAGTGAGGTCGCCGAGCCTGCCACGCCGCCGTGCCTCACTAGGGGCGCCAAGGCCTTTTCACCGCCCCTTGGAACTCCGGGGGTGTCATGGCCGCTGTTCCAGGGTCTCCGCGGCTGTAATAAAGCCGCCGAGGCCAGTCCAAGGCCCTCCAAACGGCCCCCGCAAATCGACCCCGCCCTGGGGAATCCAGGGCCACCACACTCCTCAGGGGGCCGCTGGGGCCATGCCGTGACATGGTCTTTGTACAGGACGCCGCCACAACGGCCCCAGAGGCAGCCGCCGCCGCCGCGGCCTCCGCCGCGGCCTCCGCCGCCGCCGCGGCCTCCGCCGCCGCCGCCGCCGCCGCCGCCGCCGCTGCTGCCGCCGCCGCCGCCAGGCGCTCGTCCACCAACACCCCGTTCCGCCGACCGCCGACACACTCCGCCGACCGCCGACCGCCGGGAAAGGCCTCCGGGTCCTCCACGATCAACTCGGGGCCGCCACGGCCATCGCGACCACGCCGCCCTCCGCATCGGCCCCGCGGCTCCAGCAGACCCCCGACCGGTCTCCAGATGTCCCGACCGGCCTCCCCCGATCCTCCCCCGCCTCTGCCACCGGCGAGGGGACCTAGGGGACAAGGGGGGCCGCAACTGAGGCCGTCGAGGCCGAAGCGGGCAGCGGCGGAGCACCGCGTCGGCCATCTTCAAAACCGGAAGTGGTTACATTTGATGTTTGCCTTCTATCTGTGTTTCTGTTGTTTGTGTTATGATATGTACAGAATAACCCTTGAGTAACAAGGATATGCACATGGAAACGTTTATGAGAGTAGTTATGAATAATTATTCAGCCACACACAGATACACTAAATTGAGTTAAAGTTTACATTAAGAAATAACACAGTCCAATAAATGGTCCAGGTCATATTCGTTTTACAATCCAAAGAATATCCAATTACAAAGTCTTCTTACCAGTTGTGTTTGTCATTTACAGTAAACAAAAATATCAAAGTATAAGCACAGTATAAATACAACAGAGAACCTTAGATAGTAACAGAATGTCAGAGAGACAGAAAGTCAGAGAGAGCAAGCTATGATCTCTAGCTCCCTCTTATGGTAATTTGCAATATAATCAACCAATTGGAATATAGTATAAATCAATACAGTGATTTTGTCTTAAAGCTACAAACTTACATTGTTGTTTTACATATTGCCAACCCAACTAATTGGTAAACAGATTCCTAACATTTTGTCTACTCCATACTGTATCCAGTGGAGCTCCCTTACCTGTGGGATCTTGAAGATGCTGAAGATGGAGGCCATCTGCCTTGAGGATTTCGAGTTGTCACCTCCTATGACTGAGAGAAGAGGGTCCTTGCTGCTACATTTATAACCTGGAACCATTTGGCCTTGTGTAGAGAACAGGGAGAGGCTGATTAAAGAAATCTTCCTTTCAATCTGGTGATTGTCATAGAGGTGGAAACCAAGGGTGATATTGGGGAGGAGAACCAGATCCTTGTTGATCTCTGTGACTGCAAACACCAAGGCCAGGAACTGTTGGTAGTTCTTGGGCATGATTCTGGGGTGAGAAAAACATTGGAGAACATTACAGGAAAGCTTATGTAATATGCGGAATATAAGAAATATAAGGAATTTGCCTTGCTTTGGCAGGGTGATTTTTGTTTCATTTTGTTTCATTCAGTCTTCAATATCTTCATAAGCAACTTAGGTGAGGGAAGAGAAGGCGAGCTTACCAAATTTGCAGATGACACTAAGCTGGCAGGAATAGCCAACACCTTAGACGATAGGCTCAAGTTCCAGATGGATCTTGAAAGACTTTAATCTAACAAAATGAAATTCAATGTAGAGAAAAGTAAAGTCCTACACTTAGGCAAGAAAAACTAAAAGTACACATATAGACTGGGTGAAACTAGACTTAATAGCAGTAACTGTGAGAAGGAACTTGGAGTCTTAGTGGACAACTAGCTAAATATGAGCCAACATTGTGCAGCGGTAGCCAAAAAAGCTAATACAATCTTAAGTTGTATTAACAGAGGGGTACAATCAAGATCAATGGAGTTACTAATACCCCTCTATATTACCACTGTATTCAGTTTTGGTCACCACACTATAAGAAAGAGGTTGAGACTCTAGAAAGAGTGCAGAGAAGAGCAACCAGGATGATTAGAGGACTGGAGACTAAAACATATGAAGAACGGCTGCAGGAACTGGGCCTGGCTAGTCTAGTGAAGAGAAGGACCAGGGGAGACATGAGAGCCATCTTCCAATATTTGAGGGGCTGCTACAGAGAGGAGGGGATCAAGCTATTTTCCAAAGCACCTGAAGACCAGATAAGGAATAATGGAGGGAAACTGAACGAGGACAGATTCAACCTGGAAATAAGGAAAAATTTTCTGACAGTGAGAAAAACCAAACAATGGAACAGAAGTTGCCTTCAGAAGTTGTGGGAGCTTCATCACTGGAGGTTTTCAAGAAGAGATTGTCAGAAATGGTGTAGTGTCTCCTGCTTGGGTGAAGAGTTGGCCTAGATGACCTACTCCGTTAATCTGTGGGTTTGAGATTTTGAAAAACTTCGGTGACTTCATGAGAAGAGAAAAAAGCCTATCTGTCATATTCCAGATCATTTTATACCCTTCTGTCACCCCTCACTCCTTCTCTTTGCTCAAGTGGCTGTCAACCTTCTCAATTGCTCCTCTAGTAACCCAATCAATTTGAATCACTCTTTGAGCATCAGAGCTGAAGAGACTTCTTGGATAAGAAGCAAAATGTCTTCAAAGAAAAACCAGAAAACCAGCTGCCTCTTGAAAAAGCACCGTTGGAACAACCATGTCCTGGACTACTGAAAATCTCCATAGATGCTCTCTGAGCAGCTTCTTTGGGTCTAGAGAACATTGCCCAGCACAAAAACCCAGTAGAGTCACAGTGCAGATTTAATGAAGGGCTTTTATGAGCACTGCTGATTCAAGGATTGACCTTTTCTTTAAGTTTCCCACCATGATTTTCTGTCCAAATTAACATTCTAAATCAATTTCTTTATTAGGCCAGCACAGTTTCTTAAGTGTTGTCCCATCTCATTTTTATGTTGTTTATCTTCTTCCTGATGAAGAATTCTGGAAAGATGAAGAATTCTGCCTCTTTCATCAGTTTGGTTCTTTATTGTAAAAAGCATGAAGTTTTGAAACTTTATGAGAACCAGTAAAAACAGTTATTGAATCCAAAAGAATGGAAACAATTAGCTGCCTCTTTCCCCCCTATGTGACACTTACCCACTTGGAAAACAATCGTGGGATGGATCTGCATGAAAACCTTGTCCACTGAAGGATAAAACAACAGTTGCCAGGGGCAAATTCCCACCAATAATGAGATCACCAGGCCTGTAATAGTCCTCCAGAATATCCAAAGACCTTGTCAACCCACACACAGTTTTCATACCCTTTGCAGAAGTTGGAGGCAGGAGCCAAAAAAGCAGCAGCAGCAGCAGGAAAGGCAGCCCAGTCATTCTTCTCACCTTACTTCCAAGATCAGAGATCAAGGTTTGTGAAGAAGCTACATTGTCGGTAGCACCTGAAATCCCATCAGTGCTTTAGCAGAATAGAGACAATAGACCACAATAGAGAAGTCTGTCCTACCTGGATGGCTTTGTTGCAAATTGATATCCACCATGCTTCTCCTTATATGTGTTCGAGCTGAGATCAAAGAGGAAACTGAGGCCAATGTAGTCTCACCAAACCCAGGAGTTATCTCTTTGCAAGGCAAGGTGTAGTGACATGGCCTGCCACCAATGATAGAACTCAAAGCATGTTTTTGTAGAGCAGGTTTTATGTCTAGAAATCCATAGGGGATATGTGAAGAATTGCTGTTTTTCTGATAATTGCAAGGAGAAAGAATTGTCATACACCTTAGTACTACTTTTTTGTATGTGCACCGCAAGGGAAGCAAACAATATTATCTCCCCTGTTGCTAATCTACAGAGTGTGTAGATTTGAGATTCAAGGTGAATTTCAGTATTTGGCTTACAGGAGACTGAGATCCTATGCGCAAGTTGGAGTTTGGTCTTTGCCATAGTTTGGTCAGATAGTATGATTGCTAATAAGTCATGATGGCACACGAAAATCCATTGCACCCAGTGGTGGGCTGCAACAGGTTTAAGGCACTTGCATGCAGCACTGAAAATGGAGCATTTAGAAGCTTATCTACTTACCTTCCAAGTCAGCAACACTAAATAGAACAGTGAGGGAGGCGGAATCAGCTGTGCTGCACAATTCAGATGAGCTAGAAGGCAGGAAATAAAGGACAGGATAGGGAGGGGCTGGGGCCAGCTGATCATTGGAACCACCTGTTCTCTTGAACCGGTGTGAACCAGCATCAGTCCACCACTCATTGCACTCTAGTAAGTCTGAGCAATCATACAGACGTTTGATGTTTGTTACCCACCAGATCATTTGAGAAACCACCTCTCCCTGATTACATCTACTGTCCCATCCAGCTTGGTGGGAGGGGCATGTTACAGGTCCTGTTTGCTAAAGAGTTTGGCATCAGATTAGACCAGGAGATAGGAATTTTCTCACAAGGAAACCTCTTTTTGGAGCAGCATCCCCCACTACTGAGATTAACCTTAACCCTAACCCCACTGGGCATTTAAGAAATCCTTGTGGGGGGAGGATTTTTTCAGTAACCTTAACGATCACAGGGAAATGGAGACCTTACAAACATCAGGGTTCCAAGCAACAGCCCAGATAAAATCAAAACTCCAAGGCCAGAGATTTATTAGGCAGGTTATATTGGCACAGTTGGTGAAAACTCAACTCTGAATCTTTATTTATTTATTATCTATTTATTTTGTCAAATACTTAGAATATAATAGAAATAAGAATAAACATAAGTTTAAATACATGAAATAGGAACTAATAATTGGGGACAATAGGACAGGGATGGTAGGCACGATTGTGCGCTTATGCAAGCCCCTCACAGACCTCTTAGGAATGGGGTGAGGTCAGTAGAGATTAGTTTGAGGGTAAAGGAGTGGGGGTTTGAGCAGGTGACAACAGAATCAGGTAATGAGTTCCAGACATCGACCACTCTATTGCTGAAATTGTACTTCCTGCAATCAATTTTGGAGTGGTTTACATTAAGTTTATATCTGTTGTGTGCTCTTGTGTTGTTGTGGTTGAAGCTGAAATATTCATTAACTGGTAAGACATTCTAACATATGATTTTATGTACTATCCTTAAGTTCAATTTGTCAGATATACAGTGCGGATTTCAGACAGCAGAGCTATATTCAAGTATTGGTCTAGCAAAGGTTATGTATGCCCTAGTTTGCAAATCAATATTACCAGAGAAGAAGCTTCGTAAGATTAGATTTACAACTCTGGTGCTTAGATCATTCGATATGAGAACTCCAAGGTCCTTGACAGAGTGAGGGTCATCAACGAGGTCATATCCGCCTAGTTTGTATTTGGTGTATTGATTTTTTTTACCAATGTGTAGGATAGAGCATTTGTTGGTCATGAATCTCTCTGGGGTTTCCCCACTCAATTCAAGCTGCAAAGTTCTTTCCCCCCCATTACACACAACCATCACATGCCCCAATCAGGGCACCCTTAAAAATCTGGATGGCTCTCGGCCACACCCCTCCAGGTGCTGGTGAGAGTGTCCTTGGTTCCCAGAAGAAAGAATGTTGTTTTGGCTACAAATTCCCCTTCTACTCTCTCTCCCTTTCCCACAGTTCTAACCAGTCTCGCTGTGGCAACCCCGAAGATGTTCCAAGATGGCTCCAGGGTTGACAACAAGATTGTTACTTTGTGAGCAGGATGCTGTTCCATCCTCCCATAAGAAATTGTGTTTAATTGCTATTTTATTTCTTCTTGTTTTATTGAATGCCATGTCTGGGGTAGGGGCTATAGAAATTTGATCAATAAATAAATCTAGTAATAAATGACTAGCAGCAGAATCTTCACAAAGGTTGCCAAGTTGGTTTGTTCTACAGGCTGATTTGTTGTAGATGTGGCTTTCCTGGCAGTTGAACAAGATGAGACTGCTGGCTGTGAATTGGCTGAGAAAGAATTGTTAGTGGCTAGGATTTCAATTGATGGATTTGGTGGTTTGATTGAGACTCTGTTGTAGACCGTTGGTCTTTTCTGTTGCCGTACTCTCTCTCCACAGGGTTCATCTTTTTTTTGCATGGTTGAAGAGAGTTGGTCAGAATTCTAGGGTTCTATTTTCTCAGAACTAAGGAATTATTCTATTTTGAACATGTTATGTGAAGATTCAGCTTTATGGAGAAAAATCTTTTCCAGAAAAAAAAAAAGGAAGGCATACCCTTGCAGACAAAGAGATGAGCTTGAATGTATATATTTCAGAAAGGATGGAAAATGTTTGTTTTTATGTGCATAAAACTTTTAATATTTTTTTTATTTCCAAAAAGATGTCGTAAAGCTAAACAAGGGAGGGGAAAATGATGCATACATCCATATTTATAAATAATAATCTAATAAAACTTTTGCCCTTATGTTATCTACAGAAAAGAATGGTCTTAGCTGGAAGAAACCTTTGCATGTTGAGATTCATGAGGTTCTATGAAAATGTTCTCAAAAAAAGTATCATGTGCTCTGTGAACTGAAAGACTACATTCCTCAGTTCTCAGTTTCGCCCAATTTAGGTTAGTCCAACGGCTTGGGGACATTGACTTGCAATATCTACGAGCCAGAGCTAACAAAACTTGCTCCCTTCTGATCTTCAGCCAATTTAATAATTACGGACTGAGAATGGCTTCCTATTTTTACACTCTAACCATTCCCAAGTATAGAAGAGCTTTCTCCCTAGCTCACTTTAATGTCTTGCCCTCAGCACTACTGGATGGGCGATTTAAGAGGCTTCCGATTAGCAAGTGGCTATGCCCCTGTGACAGAGCTGAGGTTGAAACTGTGGAGCATGTCCTTTTATATTGCCCTATGTATAATGCAGGTAGATCTAAGTTACTGTCTCTCCTTAGAACAGACCCTTCTAGACCCAACGTTAGCAATTTGTTCTTATATTGTCTAGGGGATGGCTCCTCGTACAGTACTTCTCAGGTTTCCAATTTTTTTTTAAGAGTTGTAACCATCAGAGGAGAATGCTGTAATTCCCCTTAGTTGAGTTTTGGTGACCAATTATTCATGATTAATTTTCCCATGTTCTTCTTTTGTTGTACTTGTGTTTTGGTCCGTGACCACAAATAAAGTAGTATTATTATTATAGTTCTCAATTTGTCTATAAAACAGTCCCATTCATGTCTAAACAGATACTACCCACAATAATGGACAGGCCACTAAAAAGCCCTGGAGATCTTATATATGAATAGAACAGAATAGAATTATTTATTGGCCAAGTGTGATTGGACACACAAGGAACTTGTCTTGATTCATATGCTCTCATTGTACCTAAAAGAAAAGATACATTCATCAAGAGTAAAAACCATAAGGTACAACACTTAATAATAGTCATAGGGTACAAATAAGCAATCAAATCATACTAGGAAACAGTCAATAAAAATCATTAGGATGCAAGGAACAAGGTTACAGTCATACAGTCATTAGTGGGGGGAGATAGGTGAAAGGAAGTATGGGAGGATTAATAGTAATCATAATAGTAATGCAGACTTTGTAAATAGTTGGACTGTGTTGAGGAAATTATTTGTTTAGCAGAGTGATGGCATTCAGGGAGGGAAAAACTGTCCTTGTGTCTAGTTGTTCTGATGTGCAATGCTCTATAGCATTGTTCTGAGGGAAGGAGTTGAAACAGTTTATGTCTGGGTCTGTAGATATTTTCACAGCCCTCTTTTTGACTTGTGCAGTATATAGGTCCTTGATGGAAGGCAGGTTGATAGTAATTGTTTTTTCTGCAGTCCTAATCACTCTCTGAAGTCTGTGTCTGTCTTGTTTGGTTGCAGAGCCAAACTAGACAGTTATAGAGGTGCAGATAACAGACTCAATAATTCCTCTGTAGAACTGGATCAGCAGCTCCTTGGGCAGTTTAAGCTTTCTGAGTTGGTTCAGAAAGAACATTCTTTGTTGAGCTTTTTTGATGACATTTTTAAAGTTAGGTGTCCATTTTAGGTCTTGTGATATGATAGAACCTAGAATTTTAAAGGTCTCTACTGTTGATACTGTGTTGTCTAGTATTGTAAGAGGTGATTCTATGGGAGGGTTTCTCCTGAGGTCTATTGCCATTTCTATGGTTTTTCAAAACTGCAGCAAAAGTTGAAAACTTTGATCTTATATACAATGGAGGAACCTCCTTCACATCATTATTTTTTAGAAATCTTATCACATTCTAAACATGCCTCAAAGACAAATATAAATGAGGCGAGCAGTTGTATTAGTTAGAAATTCTTGTTTCTTACCATATTTTTTCTACAATTCAGATCGGGCCTCAGTAGGATAATGTAGCATTTGGGAAAAAAGATGCAAGCCAAGAGAGCAGCTCCAGAGGCCAAGATGGAGAAGATCTCCACGGCCACCATGGATTTCCCTTTGGTGCTCAGGTAGGTAGGGAGGAAAGTAATCCAAACACTGCAAAAGACCAGCATACTAAAAGTAATGAACTTGGCTTCATTAAAACTATCAGGCAATTTCCTAGCCAAAAAGGCCACTGTGAAACTGATGAGGGCCAAGAAACCTAGATAGGCAAGGACAATGTAAAACATTAAAGCTGAACCTTCCTTACATTCCAAGATAATCTCTCCAAACAAGGAGTGAAAGTCCAAGTTGAGAAATGAAGGAGAGGTTACCAGCCAGGTGGTACAAAGAACTGCTTGGATCAGAGGACAGCCTAACACAATGGAATTGGTCAATGGTTTTCCTAAGAGTTTCCTTGTCTTGTTCCCTGGCTTGGTGGCCACGAAGGCCAGAACCACCATGACCGTCTTTGCCAAAACAGAGGAAACTGCAAGGGAGAAGAGAATGGCAAAGGCAGATTGTTGGAAGAGGCAGGTAAATTTCCCAGGTTGACCAATGAAAAAGAAGGAGGAGAGGAAGCAGAGCAAGAGGGAGACCAGGAGGATGTAAGTGAGATCTCGGTTGTTGGCCTTGACAATTGGTGTGTCATGATGTTTACGGAAAATCACTAGGACTACAGATGTGGTCACAGAGAGAAAAAGAGTAAGAGAAACCAAGATACATCCCAGGCTGTCTTGATAGGCAAGGAAATGGATCTTCTTGGGAATGCAATGGTCATTGTCCATGTTGGGATATTGATCTTCTGTGCAGGGTTCACAGTGAGCTGCATCTGAAATCAAGAGTCTAAGACTTAAAATCTAAGAGTTTCAGAAACATCTACTATGAGTATTGTTCCTCCTACAGAGATGATATGACTGCCTCCTTTCTGCTCTTATCCTACCCAAAAAACAAGTGATGAAAGGACCCACTGTGCTGTTTATAGTGCATCCACAAGGGCAAACCATCCTTTATTCATTATTTCTTTTAGTTTATTTGAAAAATTGTCTAGCTGACCATCTTACCACATGTTATAATATTAAGGTTAAGTTAGTGAGAGACAAGAATTTTTTCAGTTTCAGTGGTCCATTCACTGTACACTACTGTGACTAATGTGGCTTTCATTTTCAGGTTTGCCAACCGTTTCCCCCTCACATTTTATCCTGGAACTCACAGAAAATTGCTAGATCTGTTAACCAGGAATGCTGCTGTTTGGTTTTTGTGTACATTATGTGTTGGTTATTCCATCCTTTATGTCGCTGTCCTCTCCTTCAAATCTGATCATTCAGACTTTTTTTTTTTTGCTCCCTTCTGCTCTATCTAACAGACATAAATAGATAGATCTACTTTTTCTCTGGCAGGTTTATTTTCTCAGAGATTGATAGAGCTGACAGAAGAAGCACACTCTGAATAATAAAAATGAAAACTTGAATCACATAAGCCACTCCTTCAGGAAAAGTTTCGATGTTTGTTTTCCCAACTGGATATTACAGTAGGAGTGAAAATGCAAGTTGGCGATTCATAAATTTTACCCTGAAGTTATTCTCCATGATTGGTGAGGATCAGGAAAGGTGGCCTCTCTGTGGCCAAGAAAGTTTAGATCTGTAAACTGTAGGGTTCTGCTGGGAAGTATGAGTGCACGTGAATCTTACAAAAAGACAACAATAACAAAAAGTAGTTTGATCTACTGAATGGCTTCTTTAATCATGAAAGATTGTGCCGTAGTGGCACAGTGGTTTAGATGCAGTCAGTGGTGGGATTCATTTTTTTTTACTACCTGTTCTGTAAGCATGGCTTGGTGGGCGTGGCTTGGTAGGTGTGGCAGGGGAAGGATACTGCAAAATCTCCATTCCCCTCCCCACTCCAGGGGGAAGGTTACTGCAAAATCTACATACCCTCCTCACTCCACTTTCCAACTCCATTCTCCTGTGCAGGGCAACAAAAGAAGACCCAACCAATCAGCTGGGACTCAGGAGACAGATAATAGATGGGGGTGAGGTCAGTCAGAGGTGGCATTTGCTCGTTTTCCAAACTACTCAAAATTTCAGCTAGCGGTTCTCCAGAACTGGTCAGAACCTGCTGAATACCATCTCTGGATGCAGTACTGCAGGCTACTTCTGCTGACTGCCAGCTGCCAACAATTTGGCAGTTAGATTCTCACCGGCTGAAGGTTGACTCAGTTTTCCACCCTTCCTAGGTCGGTAAAATGAGGACCCAGATTGTTGGGGGCAATAGGCTGACTCTGCAAACCGCTTACAGAGGGCTGTAAAGCACTGTGAAGTAGTACATAAGTCTAAGTGCTAGTGCTATTTACATTTGATCTCTGGTCTACCTGTCTTGTTAGAAATGGTCCCTTCTGGACAAGCATCACAATGGTAGCAGCAAACCTGCTCACCCTCTGGAACTCTTCTCCTCTCTCCTGCCTGGCACCTCTTCATGCCACACCTGGCAAATGGCACCTTCTAAAAGAAAAAAGAGAAATGCTTGAGGTGATGTAAGCAATGAGCATCTTCAATTATTTTATATCTGCATTCCTATTCCTATTTCTATTCCATATTCCTATTCCTGTGTTCAGAATGCCATTAAATGAAATGATTCACTACCATCTGTCAGAAACCAGAAGCAGCTCTTGGAGGATACAGATCAGTGGTACTCCCGACCCATCAATGGATGCTGGAGATTGGAACTGGGACCTCAACCTGCAAAAGAGGTCTTCTGACATTGAGCTATCGCATTTCTACCACAAACATTCATGAGGATCCAATTGAATGGGAATGCTCTATGGAAGTCATTGCCACATCCTTTAACTGCATCCTGGTTTTTAAGCAGAGGTTCTTCCATTTCCCAACTCTTTCTGTATTGGCACAAACCTATCGTCAGATGTGTTACATACAAAGCAGATTTTCACCAAATGATTGCCATATTTTCTGACTAAATTGACCATTTTTCAAGTTAGGAGGATGTTCTGCATCCCCAGAAGAGAATGAATCTTTCCCTGAACTTACAGCATTTCCTTTCAGGTTACCTTTGTCGCCCAGACAATTGCATCAGAGTTAATGGTGAAACCATGGCCTTGGAGAGCCTCAGGATCTATTTTCCCAACTTTCATGGGGACGAAAGATTGATTGGGGAGGAAAACCCAGTTCAGAAGATCAAATTGAGCAGAACCTGCTCCATTTTCTGAGAAGGAAACTTCATCTCCAGCGCTGTTGTTGAATTGAACATTCCTCAAATATTGAAGAGTCTGAAAGAAAAGATAGCTCCATAAATCGGAGAAATTGGTTGAAAACTATACATGAGATATCATCCCTTTTAATGATCCTTTGTTAAACATAATCCTAGATGCATGTCTAAGAAACTAGAAGAGTTCCTTTGATGGAGATCTGGTCAATTAGGAGTAATGCCCAATATTTAATTCCTTCCTCAGGAAGGAGGACACATTATCACTGAGCATTTGTATCATGACCTCTTCAACTCTAGTTCTACCACAATCATCATCATCATCATCATCATCATCATCATCATCTTTTAAGGACCCCATAATCCCTTGTGTGGTGAAGTCTGGTCAATTGAATGGAGCTGAGTGTTTACTGGCCAGATGCCCTTCCTGTCGCCAATGCAGAGCTATATTCAGCAGATATATTCTCATTGTGCCCAGAGAGAAATATCTGCCTCTATCTGGGATTGAACTCACAGCCTCCTGATTACAAGGTGAGAGCTCCATCTCTAGGCCATCACACCACTCTCTAGTTCTACCACAATGATCCTACATATCAGGATTTTAATGCTACATTCTAGATTTTATAGTATGATTTTGGTCCTGCGGTTCTTGGCTGTATGCATTTTTGAACCTTTTCTTTGGCTTCAGGACTTGTAAGTGAGAAATGCATTTTAGGAATGATGAAATAATCTTTATTCTGATTGATTGATTAGCTCATAGTCCAAGACAGCAGAATGCAGGAAGCCAGGTCTAATCAAGAGGACCCTGTGGAGGGAAGCTCCTGTCCTGGTTTGTCATTTCACTGTCCGGAGTGATTCAACCTCCAGCCTTTGATGCAGAAAATGTTGTTGACTTTCAGATCAGGAAGCCCGTTAAGTCAACTTTGGGTCCTGCTGTGTATGCTGTAATTGACAAAGGTTGTTTTCACACAACAAGTCACATAGTGCAATGGATCACAAACTAAACAAATGGGATGGCATCCCGCAGGATGCTAAGCCATGGAAATATAATCCAAGGTTAAAATGGATGGAGTTGGTTGTCATTTTATTGGTTGGATTCAGGGTAAATACTGAAGAAAACTGAGCTGGTTCTGCAAATATGCCCATTAGGACTTCAACCAACTTCTTGAAGCACCTTGCACAAATACACACAGATTGTCATGTTGCTGTAGGCTGACACATCCTCTCTAAAGTGGCCACCTTCTGAAACTCAAGAATCATTGAAGACCATTCAGGACTTTATTGTAAGATCTTTCCTCTTTGAATCTTATGGACAAGTCGTTTGGTTCAATTCTCTCTTCTTCCTCTACCTACTTTCAAGAAAACATTATACTTAACTCATATTATAGTTCTTGAGTAATTGTTGTTCTAACCTGTAGTGAGATTTAGAATTCTTTATTAGCCAAGTGTGAGTGGACACACAAGGAATTTGTCTTCGGTGCATAAGCCCTCAGTGTATTTAAAAGCTGTATGTGATAAATCATGAGCATACTCATCATAACAATACATTCATCATACATCACAGGTTACAATAGTCACTAAATAAGCAATCAACATAAATCAAACTAGGAAACTAAATAAAACAATATAAATTTTAAAGACACAAGCAACGAAGTTATAGTCATAAGTAGAAAAGGAGATAAGTAATAGGAAAGATGAGAAGAATATTATTATTACAGTCTTACTAAATAGTTTGACGGTATTGTGGGAATTAGTTTTTTAGCAGAGTGATGGCATGGGGGGTGGGGTGGGGGGAACTGTCCTTGTGTTTAATTGCTTTGGTGTGCAATATTTTCACAACCCTCTGTCAGGATTCCGGCAGTTACCGCAGTTAAATCATGAGACTCAAGCCAGACTCCCAAAACTTCAAAGGATTTATTGGAAGTCAACAGTTTGGCATGACTTGGGCGTAGCTGACTCTGAGATACATAATTCACTGTTACCTTGACCCTGCTTTTCCTCCCACCCCTCTGGGTGTATCATAATTCATATTCTCCAATGAAACACGTCCATAGCCAAGAATCATAAATCATGCCCTCCAGTTAGATTTTTGCCTCGCAGAAGCTTCAGTCATCTAATCAGTTTCTGAAGAAAATATGAATGGAATGTACTTTCTATTCCACACTGCTGCCTGCTCTTTGAAACTCCCCCCTTCTTTCTGTTGACAACTATAAAATGTATATAGAAAATGTTTTATGAGTTGACATCCTCATTTTGACTTGTTTATATGGTTTACAGTATATATCATTTATATGGTAGCACGAGGACATTTAATCAGTAATCAAAGAAATGCATATGGGCAGCTTCCTCCCTAAGAATTTGTGGACTGGATAAAAAGTCCCAGAAATTACCTGCCATGACTGGACCTTTGAGATCTTCTGTCCAAGTTTCATCATGGCTGGTCCCCCTCTGAATCCATACATTGCATGTAAGGCATGTGCCAGAGCATAAATGGCATTGTAAATATTGTAACTTTCACCTGTCATGCTTGTTTCAAAAATGAAAGCTTGCAGGATGTTTAAATTCTCCTTTCCGGTACATGCTTTTTGTTGGTCTGGAGAAATTTCACCTGGTTTATAGATCTTGCAGTCAAAGATTTTTTCCCACCATTGCGGGAGAAAGACATCTCCTTGTGGGTTCAAGGGGTCTAAAGACAGGAGGAAACGGCTGAATTCCGAGATATCCCTGGTGTGGTCCCTAAAATGCAGAGACCCATGTAAGAATTTTAGACCTTTCAAAATGTGTTGAGATGCCACCATACTAGCTTTCCAATGGCAAGTTAAAATCCAAACTTTGCAAAATGATGTTCTTGTGTCTTGTTCATGTACATTCATTACTACCAGTACATTTGTAATGCTATTAGAATCTCCAAACAGAATAATCACTTCAGATTTAGACCAGGTTTTGAAAATACTAAGTGATTTCAATATTCTAGTTATAAGAAAATCCAATTTCATCATTTCAATGAAGGCCAGGCAGATCTCCTTCTCTTGGAGCATTGGTGTCAGAGATGAGATGAAACGTTCTCCATTGTCATTTGCAGGGGCCACCAGCCCAACCCAGTTCCACTGGAAATGCAGAAGCAGCTGGACTAAACCATCATACTGAGGAGATTCCTTAGGATTAATCCAGAAGAAGGAAGGATAAACTCTTCTCTCTCCCTGAGAGAACTCAAAGCCAACACCGAGCTGGAGAAATGATATTTTTATTTCAAGGACAGCAAAAAGTTTTATGATGACTTTATCATTCCACATTTGTGGTTGATTGCCCCACCAGCTGACTCACTTTGAGTGGCAAGTTTCATTTTTTCCCCTTCTTAAGAGATGTCATCATGTAACATATTTTGTCTAATTGGAACAGGTCATAAGATAAAGGAACAACCTTTCAATCTGATTCAGAGATTAATCTCCCTGATTTTATTGACCAGAAGGTAGGACTAGTAGCAACAGATAGAAACTATTCAAGGAGAGAAGCAACCTGGAATTAATGAAATACTTCCTTACAGTGAGGACAATTAACCAGTGGAACAGCTTGCCTTCGGGAGTTATAGTTGCTCCATCACTGGAAGTTTTTAAGAAGAGACTGGATAACCATTTGTCTGAATTGGTATAGGGTTTCCTGCCTAAGCAGGGGTTGGACTAGAATACCATTCTCTAACTCCATTTTTCTCTATCTCTATTTTTTTCTCTATTTCTCTCTACTTCTCTCTCTCTCTTTCTCTAAATATCTATTTATCTATCTATCCTATTCCTATTCTACACCAAAATGTGGATGCATTTTTTGAAGAATAGGTCAGGAATAAGACCTCTTAGCAAATAGAGCATTCCAGAATTAATATCTTTCCTATTGGGGTTATTTGACACATAAAATGCACCATTGGTTGCCTAAAAATCACCTTCTCCCAAAACACCTTTGCTTTCATCTTTGGCTTCCATGTTTCTTTTGCTTGTCTACTCCACATTGTATCCAACAGAAATCACTTACCTGTGGGAGCTTGAAGATGCTGAAGATGGAGGCCATCTGCCTTGAGGATTTGGAATCGTGACCTCCTATGACAGAGAGCAGAAGGTCCTGCCTGTCACATGTGTAACCTGGAACCAGTTGGCCTCGTGTGGACAGAAGAGAGGTGCTGATTAAAGAAGCCCACCTCTCAATCTCATGATTGTCATAGATCTGGAAACCAAGGGTGATGTTGGGCAGGAGAACCTGATCCTTATTAACCTCTCTGATTGCAAACACCAAGGCCAGGAACTGCTGATATTTCTTGGGCCTGATTCTATAGGGAGAAAAAACGTTGGAGAACATTATAGGAACTATCATAAATGCAGTTGGAGTTGTTTATTGGCCAGATGCCCTTCCTGTTACTATTGTGGAGTTTTTTTCAGCAGACATATTCTCAGTGTACACAGAGAAATATCTGCCTCTACCTAGGATTGAACTTACAGCCTCCCGATTGTGAGGTGAGAGTTCCACCTCTAGACCACCATATGTTTCAGCAGTATTTCTGAATAGACTCCCTTAAATCCCAAAGAAAGCAAACAGTTACATACATCTTTCTCTTGAAGGAGAAACTTACATAATTGGTAAATCTCGCAGGGATGGGCATTTATGAAAATAGGGGCCATTAGAAGATAAAACAATGGTTGCCAGGGGCAAATTCCCACCAATAATGAAATCACCAGGTCTGTAATAGTCCTCCAGAATATCCAAAGACCTTGTCAACCCACACCCAGTTTGCATCCTCTTAGCAGTAACTGGAGGCAGGAGCCAAAAAAGGAGCAGCAGGAGAGGCAGCCCAGTCATTCTTCTCACCTTCCTTCCAAGATCAGAGATCAAGGTTTGTGCAGAAGCTAAACTGCAGGTAGCACCTGAAATCTCACCAGACCTTTAGCGCAAGAGAGACTGTCCATCCAACCTGGAGGACTTCGTAGCAACTTCATATCAACCATCTTCAACTTATGTGTGTTTAGGCTGAGACCAAAGAGGAAACGGAGGCCAGGTGAGTCTCACCAAACCCAGGAATTATCTCTTTGCAAGGCAAGGTGTAATGACATGGCCTGCCACCAATGATAGAACTCAAAGCATGTTTTTTAGAGCAGGTTTTATCTTAGAAGAAAGTTGTGTCTTCACAGGAGTTGGAGGCAGGAGCCAGAAGAAAAGAAGCAGCAAGAGAGACAGCCCAGTCATTCTTGTCACCTTCTGTCCTAGAAGAGAAATTAAGGTTTATGTATAACTGAAATTTAACGGAGGTGGTGGCTCAGTGGCTAAGACGCTGAGCTTGTTAATCAGAAAGGTCGGCAGGTCAGTGGTTCGAATCCCTAGTGCCACATAACGGAGCGAACTCAGGTTACTTGTCCCAGCTTTTGCCAACCTAGCAGTTCAAAAGCACATAAAAATGCAAGTAGAAAAATAGGGACCACTTTGGTGGGAAGTTAACAGTGTTCTGTGCACCTTCGGTGTTTAGTCATGCCGGCCACATGACCACGGAGATGTCTTCGGACAGTGCTGGCTCTTCAGGTTGTGTAACGGAGATGAGCACCGCCCACTAGAGCCAGAAACAACTAGCATGTACGTGCAAGGGAACCTGTACCTTTACCTATACAGTAAGTGAAATTGCAGATAGCACTTGAAATCTCACCTGAACTTCAGCACAATAGAGGCAGATCATCCCACCTGAATGGCCTTTTGGCAAATTTACAATATATCGGACAATGTTCCCTCTTACCTGGGTTTGGGCTGCGGAAAGAGGAAACGAAGGCAGGTGAGTCTCTTCAAATCCAGCAGTTAGCTCTTTGCAAGATGAGTTGAAGTGACATGTTTTGCCCCTGCCACCTGGAAAATTCAAAGCATATTTTTTTAAAGCAGGTTTTATCTTGGGAGGTTTTTATGGGTAGAAATCCACATGGGGCCACATTAAACATTACTGTCCTTCTGATAATTGTAAAGAAAAGCAATGGTCCTGAGCACTTAACAGTAGATTTTATTTTGTGCATAGGAAGGAGAAAAACATGTTTATCTCTAGACAGCAGTGGATTTGAGAGTCAAGGTGAAGTTGGGAATTGGACATAATACATGAAACTAAGTTCCTGGCCACAAGGTGGAGCACTTTCTCAACTTGAGTTCATTCACATGTTGATGATGTTCAGTTTTACAACCATTGACTGTCAAAGTTTAATCCTGGTGCCTGAAGTCTGCTGGATGGGGAGGAACAGTCTCAATTTGACTGCAGCTGTGGAATATGGGTCATCTCAGTACTGGGAACTCTCCTTCTTTGGTGCTGCATGACTTTGGCGCTGCCATGCTTGAGACTGTTGTGCAATCTGGTGTCTTCCTGAACTCTCAGCTCCTGCTCAAAGAGCAGATAACTAGCTATGTCCCAGAAGGTCTTTGTAAATGTTTAGTATGCTAAGGAGGAGGAGGAGGATTGTGGGTCCTTGGTGCTCTCTGAGCTTGCTCATATGCTTGCAAACATTTCATTACCCAAACTCGGTAGCACCATCAGTGATAGAAGGAACTGGGTTTCAGGAGGAGGAGGAGAAAGAGGAGGAGGAGGAAGAAGAGGAAGAGGAGGGGGAGGAAGAGGAGGAAGAGAGAGGAGGAGAAAGAGGAGGAGGAGGAAAAGCAGAAGGAGGAGGAGGAAGAGGAGGAGGTGGAAGAGGAGGAAGAGAGAGAAGGAGGAAGAGGAGGAGAAGGAAAAGCAGGAGGAGGAAGAGAGAGGAGGAGAAAGAGGAGGAGGAGGAGGAGGAAAAGCAGGAGGAGGAGGAAAAGCAGGAGGAGGAGCAGGAGGAGCAGGAAGAGGACTGTGGGGTCCTTGATTGACTCTGAGCTTGCTTGTTTGCTTGAAAACATTTCATTACCCAAACTAGGTAGCATCATCAGTGTCAGAAGGAACTGGGTTTCAGAAAGAGGAGGAGGAGGATTGTGGGGTCCTTGGTGATCTCTCTTTGGTGGTTTTCTTGCAGACATTTCATGACCCAAATAATCAGTGCTAGTAAGAAACAAGCAAGTTCAGAGGGCACCAAGGACCCCTCATGTCAACCCTGAACTACAAAGATTCTTCTTTATTGGGATTTATATCTGTGGTTAGCGCTCTTTCTTTGAGGCCACTTGGGGAGGGGGGGGTTATCTGTACCCTCAGGGCCACCTGAATCTGAGGGCAAATGCGTGTGGAATAATTCTGGTTTGAAGAGGGGTCAAAGAGGCCATCTGTATTAAAACTGAACAACCCTCTCTCCACAGAGGAGGAGTGATACGACACCGCCTGTCTACCAGGCAATCATTTCAGCAAACTTCAAGACGTTTCTGCACCCATTTTGTACTCGGAATCAGGAGACCCTGTGGGCACAGGTAATGATTCTAATTGGGTTAATGAATGAATCTGGAACACTCTGAGCCTTTTATCTCTATTAAGAATTTGCTTGGCAGAGGTTCGAAAAAGAATCTTGGGCATGGAAGTTATTTAAGAAGAAGAAGAAGCTGGGTGTGGAATATTTCTTATTGGCTCCATGTTGACTCAGCCTTCTGTCCTTCCGAGATGGGTAAAGCGAGGACCCAGATTGTTGGGGGCAAGAGGCTGACTCTGTAAACTGCTTAGAGAGGACTGTAAAATGCTGTAAAGCAGTATATATGTCTAAGTGCTACTGCTATGATATTGCTAGATATTGAGCTGTGGAGAGTCTGAACACCCATGAAGAACACAGAGAGGAGAGAGGTAGGAGTTTTGTCAAGAATAGAGGTAGGAAACCTACCATTAATTGGGATCAGACCCAACAATAGTGATGGAGCCAGCAGAGATTCGTCCTTGAGGGAGGTGCTATTCATTCAACACTTAAGGAGAAATTGGTTGCACTGTTGGATGGAGTTTGGAAGGAGCAGGAAGGGAGTGGTGCATCTATCCTAGCTCTATCTAACCTCTTTGTGTCCTTCAATGTCATCAACAATCATATTTGTCAAGTCCCAACATAAGATCTTTATACAGCATATTGTTGTTGTTCTCTAGCCCCATCTAGTGGCCGGAGGGACAAATATTCCCCGATATACGATCTTTATATACTATTGTAGCTCTAGCCCCATCTAGTGGCCAGAGGGACAAATGCCAAGTATATTGTTTGAAGCTGAATCAGCCCACCCACTCAAACCAACTGCGTGCTGGGAAGCCAGACTCCATTTCCTTTAGCATTTGGAGAACGCAGGAGCACAATGAAACATCCATCTTAATCTGTGGCACATGGTCATCCAAGGACAAACCCACATCCCATACAGAGCATCGCTGGTGAGATTTAAATTGCTTGTATATATTAATTATTATGTTCTGCAGTAACTTAATACTGTATATCTTGTATTGGGTTCTCATTGTATGTATCCCTATTTTCGCCAGTTTCACCATATCCTGTTCTTTCAATAAAGCATCCAGAACTACAATAAAACATGATCTGTTTTATTGGAGTATAGGTGTGTTTAGCTGCATGTTAAGCTGCACACAGATTAATGTGTAGTGAGGACAGAACAATATTCCTCTTCATCAACTCCATGGAGTGGGAGGCACTGCATTGTGTAGTTTCTTTTTCCTTTGATAGGGCAATTATCAGTTCCTGTTGTTTGGGAATGAGACTCCCACCTTTGGCTCCTATTATGGGGGTAGCAAAGGTTTTGATATTCTCTCCACTCCTTTTTAACATTTACTTGAAGCTGCTGGATGAGAAATCCATTGTTGTTGGGTGAGGTATCATCAGTCCAGTTCTTCTGACCCGAGTCACCCTGGAAAGGCAGGTGTCAATTAAACCCAGCTTTTTACACAACTCACACAGGATTCAAAGACCTACCAAGGGGTCTGGTAAAGCTCCACCCCCACTTCTCCTGCCCACAGTCCCACTCAGTCAACATCACATGGTTCCACAGATTACGTTAAAGCAGACCCATGAGACAAAAAGAAAAGTCATAATGCACACAAGTTCCAAGTCCACAAAATAGAATCCAAGGTTCCAAAACACAAAGTCCAAGAATCCAAAGTCAGCAGTCAAAGTCCACAAGTCGGGTCAAAGGTTTAAGCCAAAAAGCATCATCCAAAGTTCAAGAAACAGAGTCCACGAAAGCCAGGAAGGTGCATGCCAAAGCAAAGAGGTGTTCTTCATAAGCGCATCCCTCCCCAGCATCATCCAATCCCAAGTGTTTCTTGGGAGGAATGGTGGGGCTGCTTCCTTACAAGCAACCTTGCCGACCCCCTCTGTGGCTCTTTCTGTTTTGCTTTTCACACCCAAGGATTGGGTGGGAGTGGCAGCTGTTCCTCATCAGAGATGATCTGCAACCTGTCCTCACTGTTGACCCTCCATAGATGATCCTCTTCGGCAAGCATCTCCCCACCTGGTTGGCCACCCCTCCCAATACTGGACAAGCCCAGGGCTGCATCATCCTCAGCCCCTGGACTCTCTAAGCATTGGAGGGAGATGCCATCCCCATTGGATGGTCCCATTTCCAATTTATCTTCTTCCAAACTGGGGTTCAAAAGGGCCATCATAGTGGTGATGATACTCAACTATACCTCTCAGGCCTTGGTGAGCTAAGCAATACTGTTGAAATAGAATTAGAATAGAATAGGGAATAGAATAGAGAACAGAATAGAACAGAACAGAATAGAATATAATTCTTTATTGGCCAAGTGGGATCGGACATACAAGGAATTTGTCTTGGTGCAAATGCTCTCAGTGTACATAAAAGAAAAGATGCATTCATCAAGAATCATAAGGTACAACACTTAATAATAGTCATAGGATACAATAAGCAATCAATATCCTGACTCAGTGCCTGGAGGATTTGGGAGGATTTGGGGGGCCTGGATAAACAGAACTCAGCAGAAAGCTGGTAAGGCTAAGTGGCTTTGGGTTTTAAGCCTTTCTGGATCTGGGATTCTGTCACGTTTGGTACTGGGTGATGTTTCAGTACGCCAAACAGTTCCTCTGCATAATCTGGAGGTCCTTTTGGATTCACTACTCCTGCTCAATGGCTTTGTGCCAGTTGCATCCATTCCTGGATCATGGGGCTCTTCTCAGAGTTATTCATGCCCTGATCACCTCTTGCATCGAATATTTTAACGGACTTGCCATTGAGGAGCACCCTGGAAGTTTCCACTGGTGCAAATGCTCTATGTGGAGGAGACCAGATCATTTGAGGGACATCCTCTCCCTGATTACATCTACCTGTCACATTGAGCCTGGAAGGAGGGGCATATAACAGGTCCTATCTGCTAAATAGTTCCATCAGATTGGGCAAGGAGGCAGGCTTTTCTTCCATAGAACTCACCCTTTGGAACACAGCTCCCCACAGGGCAAGAACAACTTTTACCCTACAGAAGGGGCAGTGGTGGCATTCAAATAATTTAACAACTGGTTCTCTGTCCTAATGACCAGCTGGTTAGGCATGGATGGCTGGGCATGTGTCTGGGTGGGCATGGACAAACTTGACAATACTCACATCAAGGGGTGCTTTGCCTCGCCCAGCCTCTCGTGACCATGGGGATGTTGCAACATGGTTCCTTGTCATTAAAAGCTTATTTGTGGCAGCTACGGTTTATTATTCAATTATTTCTTCAAAGCACTGATCCTTGCATCCCAGCTGGAAGAACTCCAACAAGGGAGTATTTTCTCCCAACAGCAGTGTAAAAAGCTTAAAACAACCCTTCCCCATAAGAAAGTCAAGCCCCTAATAAAGCAAAGCAAAGTACCAGCAAAGGTTAAAAAAAACCCAGAGGACAGTAAATTTGGGCATACTGTTAAGAACATTTAGCTGTTACAATGTAATAAGCGTTAAACAAGAGGCAGTTTCTGTAAGCAGGGCAATAAAGATTAGGCTAGAAATACCACCAGAATGCTTCCTTCCTGCCTTTCTTACTGGATTAGCCCTGCAAAATAGAGAAAAACAAAAGGAAATTTCTTCCAACAACTGGTTCTCCAAACTGCTCAGAAAATTAACAGATGGTTCTAGTGTATAGGTGTGAGCTGGTTGAATCCCACCACTGAGCAGAGATATCAAACTCGATTTCATTGAATTTCTGGTTTTTCTTTGAAAACATTTCACTTCTCATCCAAGAAGCTTCTTTACCTCTTTATAGTGCTGGATAGAGCTGGCCACAAGAACATTTATAGTGCTGCTGGGATGCATTGGTATGATTGCTTACACTTATTAGGGTACAAATTGATTGTCATGTCTATCATGGCCCATTAGCACTCATTGGTACAAGCACTAGTCAAACTCCATTTTGTTGCAAGCGCTCAATTTCATGTAGGCCAAATACCCAACTTTACCTTGACTTTTAAATCCATCTGCTCTCTAGATTAGCATGCCTTTCTCTCTTTCCTTTTCATTCTCTCTCTTTCTCTTTCATTCTCTCTCTCTTTTCCTTTCATTCTCTTTCTCTTTTTCCTTTTCATTCTTTCTCTTTCCCTATTCCTTAGTACCCTCATTTGAATCATGGGAGCAACACTACAGAGAAGCAGCTTTGACAGCAAAAAACAGCAGAATGTCACCTGGAGAGAAAAATCTTCCTACCAGGCTGCAGCCATCTTGGGGAGCAATGTTTTTCCCCTTCTGATGCACAAAAATAACCTAACGCTAAGCAGGCAAGACAATTGCTGTTCCTTGCAATTATCAGAAGAACAGTAATTCTTAAAGTATCCCCCATGGATCTAAACAACATTCTGCCATAGGGAGCAGGCCATGCCCCTTGCCTTGCCTTGCCTTGCAAAGAGCTAACTCCTGGATTTGGTAAGACTCAGCTGGCCTTAGCTTTCTCTTTGGTCACAGCCCAAACACATACAAGGGGGTAGCATGGTTGATATCAACCTGCTACAAAGCCATCCAGGTGGAACAACCTCACTATATTGTCCTAAAACTCCAGGGAGATTTCAAGTGCCACCTGCAATTCAGCTTCTGCACAGCAAATCTAAGAGGAAAGATAATAAGAATGACTGGGCTGCCTCTTATGCTGCTTCTGCTGCTTTTCTGGCTCTTGCCTCCAACTTCTGCTAAGGGGATACAAGCTGTATGTGTGTTGACAAGGTCTTTGCAGATTCCAGAGGTTCATTACAGTCCTGGAGATCTCATTATTGGTGGGAGCTTGCCCCTGAAAAACATTGTTTTTTTCTTCAATGGAGTGGGCTTTTATAGAGACCCATCCTGGAACCATTTACCAACCGAGTAAGTTTCACCTGGAGGAGAAAGATGTACATAATTGTTTCTTTCTTTTGGATTTGGGGATTCTTTTTAGAAGTAGTGGTCTTCCTAATATTTCCAATGTCCTAGTGTAGTTCAAAGCTCTACTAGCACACACAAGCTTTCCTGTAACGTCCCCCAATGTTTTTCTCATTATAGAGTCATGCCCAAGAATTACCAGCACTTCCTGGCCTTGGTGTTCGCAGTCAGAGAAGTCAACAAAGATTTGGGTCTCCTTCCCAACATCACACTCGGCTTCCACATCTATGACAACCACAAGATTGAGAGGAAAATTTCTTTAATCACCCTCTCTCTACTCTCCACACGCAGCCAAATGGTTCCAGGTTATAAATGTGACAGGCAGGACACTCTGCTGTCTGTCATTGGAGGTCTTAACCCCAAATCCTCAAACCAGATGGCCTCCATCTTCAGCATCTTCAAGGTCCCACAGGTAAGGGGGTTACTTTAGATAAAGTTATGAAGTCGACAGATAACACAAATGCACATAGAAGCCAAACATGAAACGAACGGTGTTTGGGGGGACATACCAGGAGAAGATGATTTATAGAATGCATGTCATAGGGGTCAAGGTGTGTATTTTCATATAACCTCACAGAAAAAAAGGATGAGATAATTCTGAAATGCTCTAATTGCCAAGAGGAATTCCTTCCTAACTTATTATTCAAAAAATGTATCCACTTTTTGGTGCAGTTTATTCTCTGTATCAGATTGATGGGTTTATTCTGTTGCCTTCTCTATTCTCACTGCCAGATAACATGAATAGAATAGGAAAGCATCTTGGAGGTCTAGTCCAAGCCCCCTTCCCAATCAGGAGAACCTATACTATTTCAGATAAGTGACCTACTCTTTTCTTAAAAGCCTCCAGTGATGGAGTACCCATAACTTCTGGAGGCAAGCTGTTCCACTGGTTAATTGTCCTCACAGTTAGGAATTTTCTCCTTAATTCCAGGTTGCTTCTCTCTTTTGTAACTGTGTATATAACATGTGTAACTATCTTTGTGTAACATGTGTAACTGGTTGTGGCAGCTTCATCGCTTTAGACTTTAAAGAAGAGATTGGACTGCCATTTGTCCAAAATGGGGTAGGGTCTTCTGCTTGGGCGGGGGGTTGGACAAGATGACCTACAAGGTCCCACCCAACTCGGTTAATCTAAATATCTAAAGGGTGAACCTTAAAGTAAAGGCAACATTCACCTTTACTTTGTCTTTTAAAGAGGATTCTTACTGTCTTCAGCTTGGTGTTGGCTTTGAGTGCTCTCAGGGAGAAAGAACAGCATATCCTTCCTTTCTCTGGATTAATCCCAAGGAATCTCCTCAGTATGTGGGTTTAGTCCAGCTGCTCCTGTATTTGCAGTGGAACTGGGTTGGGCTTCTGGCCCCTGAAAGTGACAATGGAGAACGTTTCATCTCAACTATGATGCCAATGCTCAAGGAGAAGGAGATCTGCCTGGCCTTCACTGAAATGTTTAAATATGATTTTCTTACTACTACTATGGTGAAAGTACTTCAGAGTTTCAAAACCTGGTCTAAAGCTGAAGTGATCATTCTGTTTGGAGACTCCCGTATTATTACAGATTTAGTGCTGGCAATGAACGCTCATGAAGAACAGACAAAGACATCGTTTTGCAAAGTTTGGATCTTAACTTCCAATTGGAAAGTAAGTGTGGTAGGATCTCAAAACATACTGAAATTTATAATGCCCTTCCATGGGTCTCTGCATTTTAGAGAGCGCACCAGTGATACATTGGCATTCGCCCATTTCCTCCAGTCTTTAGACCCTTTCAATCCACAAGGGGATATTTTTCTGCCACAATGGTGGCAAAGGGTCTTTGATTGCAAGATCTACAAACCAGGAACATTCCCTCAAAAAGGGCAAAAACAGTGTACAGGAAAGGTGAATTTACAGAATCTGCCAAATTACATTTTTGAAAGAAGCATGACAGCTGAAAGTTACAACATTTACAATGCTGTTCATGCTCTGGGACATGCATTACACACAATGTATGGATCAGGAGTGCGACCAGACATAATGAGGCTTGGAAAGAGGATCTCAAGTATCCAATCATGGCAGGTAAATTCTATAACTTTTTACCTGGTCTTTTCAATCTCCTCGTACAAATTTCTTGAACTACTGATTAAATATCTGTATCCTACATTACAAATATTCTTAGTACAGATTAAAACATCAATTATTTAAAAACTATAATATGAATAGTGTAGAATGGAATATAGAATATAATGGAATGGAATGGAATAGGAATAGGAATAGAGAGGAGAAGAGAGGAGAGGAGAGGAGAGGAGAGGAGAGGAGAGGAGAGAAGAGAAGAGAAGAGAAGAGAAGAGAAGAGAAGAGAAGAGAAGAGAAGAGAAGAGAAGAGAAGAGAAGAGTTGGAAGGGACCTTGAAGATGTTCTAGTCCAACCCTTTGCTCAAGCAGAAGACCCTCCACCATTCCAGACAAGTGGTTGTCCAGTCTCTTCTCAAAAGCCTCCAGTGATGAAGGACCCAAAACCTATGAAGCCATTCCACTGGTTACTTGTTCTCATTGTCAGGAAATTTCTCCTTAGTTCTAGCTTGCTTCTCTCCTTGATTAATTTCCATCCGTTGCTTCTTGTCCTTCCCCCAAGAAGCAATGCATGGAAACAAGAAGATTTAAGGACATTGTTTGTATGAAAAGGGTTAGAAGAAGAAAAAGAGAAGTAAACCAACCATTTCTCCATAAGATCCATAGAGGAAATGTTTTCTTAAAAAGTCCTGAAAAGTCTTTAATAGTTTTATTTTATTTTTATTTATTTATTTGATTTGTCAATCACTTACAAGATAAATAGGTATAAGTATAAACATGAGTAAGAATACAGGAAATAGGTACAAATAAATGGAGACAATAGGACAGGGATGGTAGGCACGATGATGCGCTTAGGCATGCCCCTTACAGACCTCTTAGGAATGGGGTGAGTCAAAAGTGGATAGTTTAAGGTTAAAGGACTGGGGGTTAGAGGATGTAACCACAGAGTCAGGAAATGCATTTCAGAGTGGACATTCCAGAGAGGAAGTTGTCAACTCACAGCAAAATGAAAATCTGGTTGTAGTTGTTGAAGATGTTTCAAGAAATCAGTTGAAATCCTACTAAATCCAATTACAATGAACCATGAGAATTGCTGCTTCAAAAATAGCATCCTAAAGCAAGGCAAACTCCACCAAACACATGCATTTTCTTGTAATGTTTCCATACAAAAGAAGATTTTGCAGTTGCTGGCCTTGATGTTTGCAGTCACTGAAATCAACAAGGTTTTAATACTATTTCTGCAAATCACACTCGGCTTCCACATTTATGACAATTGCCATCCACTGGTTATTTGTTCTGTCAACTAGAATTGAAGAGGCTATGATACAAATGCCTGGTAATAAAGTGAAACTTTTGTAGTGCTGCGGAAGTAGACAAATATTTGGTATTACTTCTGATTGACCAGATCTCCACCAATGGAACTCTTTTAGTTTCTCAGACATACACTCAATTCCTAGGATAATACTTAACAAAGGCTTATCAAAGCCATAATCTCTCGTGTATGGCTTCCAGTCTATTTCTCCAATTTCTGGGCTTATATGTTTCAGATTCTTTACTATTTGAGGAATGTTCAATTTAACAATAGTGCTGGAGATGAAGTCTCATTCTCAGAAAACGGACTGGGTTCTCCTTGCTTTGATCTTCTCAACTGGGTGTTTCTCCCCAATCGATCTTTTGTCCCCACGAAAGTTGGGAAAATAGACCTTGGGGCTCCCCCAGGTGAAGATTTCACCATTAACTCTGAGGCAATCATCTGGGCAACAAAGGTAAGCTCAGGTATGTGGTGGCTCAGTGGCTAAGATGCTGAGCTTGTCGATCAGGAAGGTCGGCAGTTTGGCGGTTCGAATCCCTAGCGCCGTGTAATGGAGTGAGCTCCTATTACTTGTCCCTGCTTCTGCCAACTTAGCAGTTCGAAAGCATGTAAAAAATGCAAATAGAAAAATAGGAATCACTTTGATGGGAAGGTTCCAAACACTTTTGGTATTCAGTCATGCTGGCCAAATGACCACAGAGATGTCTTCAAACAGTGCTGGCTCTTCAGCTTTGCAACAGAGATGAGAACAATCCCCTAGAGCCAGAAACAACTAGCATGCATGTGCAAGAGGAACCTTTACCTAAAGATTCATTCTCTGCAACATATGTAGAACATTGAAAAATGGTCATTTGAGTCAGGAAATATAGTAGTCATTTGTTGAAGAAACTGCTTTTGCATGGAGCACATTTGAGGTCTAATTTGTGTCAACCCATAAAGGGTTTGGATTGTGAAGAACTTCTGCTTGAAACCCAGGATGAGGTTAGGAGGTGCGGCAATGACTTCTTGTTCAGTTGCATCTTCGTTACTTTTTTTCTTTTAGAAATCCTGTAACTCAGGTGTCACAAGCCTTTTACTGCAGGTCAATGTCTCACTTTCAATCTCCAGTATCCAATGGTGGATGGCAGTGCCACTGGCCTTAAT
The DNA here is from genome assembly GCA_023653725.1 of Bungarus multicinctus. NCBI lineage: Eukaryota > Metazoa > Chordata > Lepidosauria > Squamata > Elapidae > Bungarus > Bungarus multicinctus. The sequence goes on from CM042838.1 coordinate 167,597,614, forward strand.
CCCTCAGGAGCTGCTCCTGGTTTCTGTGGACGGTGTTGAACTATGCCATTTGGTGACATTTTTTGTTAAGGTATTGGATATTTAATAGCTGACCAGCTGTTGTAAGGCTGCTGTAAATGTTGATGCAATGAGAATGAGTCAGCAGGATATTGCCACTTTAAGACTGAGGAGGGGTCAGCAGCAGAGGTGGTATTCAGCAGGTTCTGACCAGTTCTGGAGAACCGGTAGCAGAAATTTTGAGTAGTTCAGAGAACCAGCAAATATCACCTCTAATTGGAGATATTACAGTATTATGCCACGCCCACCAAACCACGCCCACAGAACCGGTAGTAAAATTCTTTGAATTCCACCACTAGTCAGCAGAGATATTGCCATTTTAAGAAGCAGTTTATATAAAGGTGCCATGAGAGGGCATCTCTCTCTCTCTCCTTGTGTTCTATCTCCATTGTAATTCTCCATGCAGAGTAATGAAGACTGATTGCTTGCCTGGTATGTGCCTACCACATATATGTGTATGTATATAGCAGTCTTGTATATAAACCACTGTTAAAAGACAAAGCTTCTGTGTACTAATTTGTGCTCCTGGGTTGTCTCACAATAGTAGTCATGCTGCAAACACTCTGACATAGAACTATAGAAATATGGAATGGAAATAGGAAGGTGGAAAGGAATTAATGAAGAATGTTCATTGCTTACTTCATCTCAAGTATGTTCAGAGTATTGTAGCGTAAATTCAGTGCCAGAAAAGTAAACACAGGTGGCTGAGGCATCATTAAACTTCTTTATAAACATATAAAGTTAATTTCACAATACCAGTTATAGATTTTGCCAACATGGAGCAAACAGAAGCAGACATGTTACAAGTTCAGAGCAGAACAGCAACTCAGGAGCTCCGAAACAGACCTCAGTTTCACTTTAGTTCAGCAGGCAAGCAGAGGAGAGAATCAGTTCCTTTTTCAATAAACAGACTCAGAGCTTAACATACCTTCAGAGCTGCAGAGCTTAATATAGAGCCATGCCTAGGCTACTTCTAGTTTCAGTTTCCAAACTGTCCTCATTGACTGACTTAGTTGCTATGCCTATTCATTGGCTGACCTTGTTACTATGATCTATTCCAGTTCATGAATATACTCTGACAAAGTATTTCTCTTTTCTGTCTTAGAAGATGCCATTTGCTCGGTGTGGCATGAAGAGATGCCAGGCAGGAGAGAGGAGAAGTGTTCCAGAGGGCAAGCAGGTTTGCTGCTATCAATGTGACCCTTGTCCAGAAGGGACCATTTCTAATCAGACAGGTACAGCAGATTTCAAACGTAGATCTTTCAGGATCAAGGAAGCCAATCGATACATAAAAATATTTTTTGTTATTTTTCTCAGTTTTGATGAGATTGGCTTGCACTCATAATCTTTAAAAAAAACCTTTCAGATAATCCTGGAATGAGGAAAAAACAGGAAAACTAAGGCAGTGATAATGTACAAAATAGCAACATTCATGGCTAACTGATCTATTTTCTGTGGGTTTCAGTATAAAGTAGGGGGGGAAACAGGCCGCAATCTTTATTTATTTATTTGATTTGATTTGTCAATCGCTTATAAGATAACAGGTATAAGTATAAACATAGTTTTGAATACATGAGATGGATATGTATAAGAAAAATAAAAAGAAAGAATAGGACAGGGACAGTAGGCACAATTGGTGCACTTATGCACACCCCCTAAAGGCCTCTTAGGAAGAAGGTGAGGTCAATAGTAGACAGTCTAAGGTTAAAGTTTTTGGGGTTTGGGGAAGAAACCACAGAGTCAGGTAGAGTATTCCAGACATTGACCACTCTGTTGCTGAAGTCGTATTTCCTGCAATCAAGTTTGGTGCGGTTTGCATTGAGTTAGTATCTATTGTGTGCTCTTGTGTTGTTATGGTTGAAGCTAAAGTATTCATTTACATGTAGGACTTCTAGGGAAATCCACAATACTTATGGAAGCATCCAGTGAATGGATAGATGGAATGAACAAATCTTTGTCTCTGGTTAAGCTATCTTCAAGATCATTATGAATGAATGATGATTTGCTCTTTTGTGTATGTGTGTGTGTTTCAATTTTTATCCATTTTTCCATATTAATCCAAAATAACAGTATGAAGTATAACTAAGTGTCATTCATATTAATCCAGTTCACGTTAACATTGTTAATGATATCAAATTAATCAGATTTATATACTCTGATATACATGAGCAAAATAGGCCTAGTTCCTCATCTTCCTCTTCATCTTAATCTGTGTCTTCCTTATTCAATCTAAACATTTCTCTATTATAGCTAAACAAATTTAATTAAATTCCATTCATATTGATCCAATTCACGCTAACATTATTAATCTGAAACATACATAAAAAGGAACTAACATCTATAAATGTCTAATCTTTCTATTATATTTATTCATTCTATAAACAATTTATGTTCCAATATTTTCCCTATCTAATTTTATTTCTGCCTCTCTAACTTGTAATTAGGCTACTTTAATTTTTAAGAGGGCAATTTCCTATCCATCATCTCTTCTTATCTTTAACGCTTCAATTCTTATCCATTTCTTAATTTGCCTCCCACACTCCTCATCTTTATCTTCATCTATCTCTTTTTTGTTCACTCTAAACATTTCTTCCTATACAATCTTATACTGCCAGTTTTCTCAATTATCTGCCCATGTCCCAACTTCCTGTCTCTGCAGTTGTTGGTTTGTCTGTTTTGATTTCTTCAAATTTTCTGGCTTTATCAGCAGATTTGTCAATCCTTTTTTTTGCTCCAATCCTTGATTTATTTGTTGATATGGCCAGATGATTTGCTCTTTTTATTCCACGTTAATTGCCAAATGGGCCCTTTCATCAGCCCCTTTATTGATTCACCACAGTAGAAGGGGGACAGTCATGTCATATCTGTGGAAAGAATAACGCTCATAGTAGGTGTCCCTGAAATCCTTACATAAATACTCTTGATTTCAGATGCTGCTCACTGTGAACCTTGCCCAGAAGACCAATATCCCAACAAGGACAAGGACCAATGCATTGCCAAGAAGATCCACTTCCTTGCCTATCAAGACACCCTGGGATACACTTTAGTTTTTCTTGCTGTTTTCCTGTCAGTGATTACATCTGCAGTCCTGGTGATTTTCTATAAACATCATGACACACCACTTGTCAAGGCCAACAACCGAGATCTCACCTACATCCTCCTGGTCTCCCTCCTGTTCTGCTTCCTCTGCTCCTTCCTTTTCATTGGTCAACCAGGGAAGATCACCTGTCTCTTCCGACAATCTGCCTTTGCCATTCTCTTTGCCCTTGCAGTTTCCTCTGTGTTGGCAAAGACTGTCATTGTGATTCTGGCCTTCATGGCCACCAAGCCAGGGAACAAGACAAGGAAACTCTTAGGAAAACCACTGACCAACTCCATTATCATAGCCTGCCCCTTGATCCAAGCAGTTCTTTGTGCCACCTGGATGGGAACCTCCCCTCCATTTCCCAACTTGGACTTCCATTCCTTGTTTGGAGAGACCATCTTGGAATGTAAGGAAGGCTCAGCTGTAATGTTTTACGCTGTCCTCGCCTACCTGGGTTTTTTGGCCCTTGTCAGTTTCACAGTGGCATTTCCAGCCAGGAAATTACCTGACAGCTTCAATGAAGCCAAGTTCATTACTTTCAGCATGCTGGTCTTTTGCAGTGTTTGGATCACCTTCCTCCCCACATATCTGAGCACCAAAGGAAAGTCCATGGTGGCTGTAGAGATCTTCTCCATTTTGGCCTCTGGAGCTGCTCTCCTGGGTTGTATATTTTTCCCTAAATGCTACATTATCCTACTGAGACCACATCTGAATTGTAGAGAAAATATGATAAGAAACAAGAGTCTGTAACTAATGCAGAAATAGGCCACATGTATATTTGTCTGTGGCATGTTTAAGATGTGATGATATTTCTAAACAATTATGAAATAATCCTCCAGTGTCTAAGGTTTCTATTTTTGAGCAGGTATTAATCTTGCTGCAAATTGTTGTATATAAGGCTTCCAGAATTTTATAGTTGCATATCCATTCATGTAGGTAAAATCAGTTTTTTTATCAGATCATTCTCATAGAAGCACCTGAAATGTTATTGAAGAAAATAAAAGCTAACAGTTTCCCTCTTTTCAGAAATGTATAAATGTGATCCCATCTCTTTGTTGTGTACTAAATTAACCTACTAGAAAGTCAGGGGAACAGCAACCTCCCTATAGAACACAATTGGGTTCATAAGTCACCCAGGTGGAGCCAATATCGTGTACTCTATCTTCCCACATGACACCAGCAAGCTGAAAGGCATTCAGAGAGCAATCTACCCACAGCAACACACACATGCACAACTGTCAGGATTCTGGCATTTTCCCTAATTTAATCATGAGCCTCGAGCCAAATTTCAAAAGAAATCAAATGATTTATTAGGAACAACATGACCACCATTAACCTGCATGAAGCCAACTCTGAGACATGTAATTTACTATCACCTATGACTCTGTTTCCCCCAACACTCCTAGGTGTGACATATATCATATTCTCCAACGAAACACGTTCATGGGCTGGGTGTCATCAATCATGCTCTCCAATGAAAGATCCAGTAGCTGATGCAACAATCTCCTTAAAATAAGCATAGAATGTGCTTCTGATATTAGCACAGTTGAGAAAGTCCAGAAATATTTCACAAGAAGAGTTCTCCACTCCTCTACTCGTTGTAGAATACCTTAATGCCACCAGACTCGAAATTCTAGACCTAGAAAACCTAAAACTATGCTGCCTTCGGTCCGATCTAAGTATAGTATATAAAATCATACATTGCAATGACTTACCTGTCAAAGAATACTTCAGCTTCAACCATAACAATACAAGAACACACAATAGATACAAACTCAAGGTAAACTGCACCAAACTTAATTGCAGGAAATATGACTTCAGCAACAGTGGTCAATGTCTGGAATACTCTACCTGACTCTGTGGTTTCTTCCCCAAACCCCCAAAACTTTAACCTTGGACTGTCTACTATGGACCTCACCCCTTTCCTAAGAAGTCTGTAAGGGGTGTGCATAAGCGCACCAATCGTGCCTACCATCCCTGTCCTATTGTTTCTTTTTATTTTTCTTATATGTATCCATTTCATGTATTCATAACTATGTTTATACTTATACCTGTTATCTTACAATCGCTTGACAAATAAATAAAATAAAATAAAATAAAATAAAATAAAATAAAATAAAATAAAATAAAATAAAATAAAATAAAATAAAATAAAATAAAATAAAATAAAATAAAATAAAATAAAATAAAATAAAATAAATCTGCCGCACTGCTCCCTTAGGCCTTCCCCTGTTCTTTCTAATGTCAACTCAGTAACAGGTATAGGAATGATTTATGAGTAAACATCAGCTTGACTTGCACAAGAGGCAGGCCAGCTAGCACTTGCACACTTGTACACTGGCCTGCTGCTCATGCACATCGAGCTATGCATATACATGCTGGCCTGCCACTTGTGCAATGGGCAGCATGCATCCATGACTTTACATCATATATCAGTGGGGGGTGTATTAAGGAGGATTCATAGCTTAAAAGCAGAATTCAGATTCATGAAAGAATTCTCTTCCTGACTTGTGGATGGGAGGATTAATTGTTGCTATAAATTTGTCCTGAGGCCATCCAGGTGGCACAGGTGGTGTCTGCTCTGCTAAAGTTCCAGTGAGATTTCAGGAACAACCTTCAAATCAGTTTCTGCATAAACCTTGATTTCTGTCCTAGGAGAGAAGGTGATAAGAATGACCAGGCAGGAGTCATGCTACGGTTGCTGTTACTGCTCTTCTGGCTTTAATAATAAATTACTTATTCCATCCAAGCATTGGTATGAGTGTTCACAGTTACCAGGATACAACTGATTGTCGTGTGCCACCATGCCCCATTATCACTCATACTTTCTGACCAAACTACGGCACAGGCCAACATTATGTAGGGGCTTGGTTTGATGCAGGTCAAATAGATAATTTCACTGTGACTTCTCAAATCCATCAGCTCTGTGCATTACAAGAAGAGACACAAACATGTTTTCCATTCTGGTGTATGAACTGAAGCTGTTGCTAAATGGGTGGGATAACTGCTTTGCCTTGCAATTATCAGAAGAATGGTAATTCTTCATGCACCCCCTAGGGATTTCTAGACAGAAAAATCTTCCAAGGTGAAACATGTTTTTAAAAAATATCTCTGAGTTCTCCAGATGAGGGCAGGACATGTCACCTTAACTGATCTTGCAAAGAGCTCACTCCTGGGTTTGAAGAGAATTTATTTATTTGATTTGATTTGATTTGTCAATCGCTTACAAGATAATAGGCATAAGTATATACATAGTTATGAATACATGAAATGGGTACATATAGGAAAAAGAAAAGAAAAAATAGGACAGGGACGTTGGCACGTTGGTGCGCTTATGCACACCCCCTCCAGGCCTCTTAGGAAAGGGATGAGGTCAATAGTAGACAGTCTAAGGTTAAAGTTAAAGCTCACACAACTTCCGAGGGCAACTTCTGTTCCATTGATTGATTTTTCTCACTGTCAGAAAGTTTCTCATTTCCAGGTTAAATCTCTCCTTGTTCAGTTTCCATCTATTATTCCTTGTCTGGCCTACAGGCACTTTAGAAAATAGCTTGACCCTCCCTGTGGCAGCCCCTCAAATATTGGAAGGCCGCTCTCCTGTCTCCCCTGGTCCTTCTCTTTACCAGACTAACCAAGCCCAGTTCCTGCAACTGTTTCTTGTATGTTTTAGCCTCCAGTCCTGCAGTCATCCTGGTTGCTCTTCTCTGTACTTTTTCTAGAGTCTCAACATCTTTTTTACAATGTGGTGACCAATCCCTTCTTAAAAGCCTCCAGTGATGGATGACCCAAAGCTAAGCCATTCCACTTGTTCTCATCATCAGGAATTTTTTCCTTAGTTCTAGCTTGCTCCTGTCCTTGATTAGTTTCCATCCATTGCTTCTTGCCTTGCCTTCTTCTTATCCTAAGGCCACCCACATATTCATTATAAGTGCTCAGTTTAAGAAGCACCACTCTAGAACTTTATTTTTGCTTTGGGAGTTGAGAGTTGACAGAACTCCATTTCTATCCCTTCCACCTTTCACCTTTTGCATTACAGCCTCTGCAGCTGAACATTTTCAGCTACTTCCTCATACAGTTCTCCTTCTACTTATCCTTGCTTATTATGTTACCTTTTGATGTCAAACAGAAGGTAAGTGGTCTTTGGCAGAAGAGATACAGTCCAGCTGGTTAGGAAACCCCATTCAGATTCAAGGAGGGAGACAATTTGGTGATACAAGTAAATGGCAAAGGTTGTGGAATAGGAACTATAAATTAACCATGTCAAATTTTTAGTTTTAGTTTACTTTATTGTCATTGCACCTTGTACAACGAAATCAATCACCATCTTCAGTCCACATCATGACCATGACCATAAAAATAAACACAAACACACATCCTTCACACATTGAACCGGAAACCCCCGACACCACACCAACACTGCACTATATAGCAGAATTCAACAGAGCTACTGCCCTTGGATAGAAGCTGTTTTTCAGCCTATTTGTCCTTGTTTTATTATTCTGTACCGTCTGCCAGATGGTAATAGTTAAAAAAAAAGGGTTCCCAGGATGAGCTGGATCGTTGAGAATGTATGAATAGAAAGAAAACATGTATAAGATGTTTTATAGGTGGCATTTTGCACCAACGTCGGTTGGCAAGGATGGTTAAAGACAAATCAGCTAAATGCTGGTAGTGCCATCAAACACCTGGGTCATATTATCATAGACTTGCCCGAAAGCAAAAAAAAAGTACTGGACAAAAAATACATATGTGGTTGGAAAAAATGATAAAAGAGCATATTGATTTAAAATCAGAAATATTTTATTGGGGATTCTACCCGAAAAATACAGTAAGCAAAATGCATATTTAGTTATTCATATATTAACTGCCGCTAGAATTGTATTTGCATAACATTGGAAGAGTGAAGAGATCCCTACAGATGAGAATGTGATTAGAAAAATATTAGAATATGCGGAAATGAATAGATTAACATTGGCAATTAAAGAGAAAGAGCAAACTGAATACTATACGGTTTGGGATCTATTTTATCAATGGTTAAATAATAAAAATGGAAGTTAGAAACAGGGAAACAAAATAAAGAAGATATGTTAAAAGAGAGAAGTAAGCATGATGACTAGTATGTTGAATATTGTTATTTTAATACTGTAGAATTAATATGTGGAATAGTACTATTTTAAATATTGTAGAATTAATATTAATGTAACAAATGATGCTGTAATTTTGATTATTGTTTAATAGATATTGTACTCAGACAACACATTGTTCAACTGAAGATGGAATTATTATATTAATTTTTTTTTTTTAAAAAAAGGAAGGAGACAATTCTTCCTTTTGGTGTATCACTAGCATGTATGACTTTCACTCAATGTACATGGCTACCCATTTTGCCAATGTGACTCAGGTGGTTGATTTTAAAACTGCACCATCAATCAAATGAAGAGGTAAAGTAAAAGACAAGGATACTAGTTCTGTGCATCTTCAGATGCAATTTTTGTGGTTATGATCTTCAGCTATATGTTGTACATCATATGGCAACAATTTTTGAGGCAGGGAACCTCAAATGGGCTAACATATAGAATGCATTTAAAATTCAAGAATGATGACTCCTGAAGAAATGAAATTTGAGGAGATTGCAGCTCTTCAATGCACTGCAGTTATGCAACCTTTATTTTCAACATTCTGTGACAGCTTCCCAGCCACTCTCACAATCCTTTGCTCCCTTCCCTTATTCAGTAGCATCCATTTAACTGCCTGCTGGGAAGGAGAGGAAGGAAGAAGAGGGAAAGAAGGGAGGGAGGAAGGAAGAAAGGAAGGAAAGAGGAAGGAAAGAAGGGAGGAAAGATGGAAGGAAAGAAGGAAGGAAGGAAGGATTTCCAATGCTCCCTGCCAGCCTCCCCAAGGTAAGACATATCTGTAAAAAATGACTCACTGGGACATACATCTATTTCACTTTAAATTCCTTCCCTGTAATAATGGAGGTGTTTGGCCCCCATGAACCAGATGCAAAACCTGCCAGTTCAATAATCTCTTCTGCTACAGGACTTTCATCAGGAAATTCTCCACCATCTGATTACCATCTTCCTCACTGGCTTCTTGTACTTCATCAATTACATCCTCATCAGTTTGGTTATTATATTTCTAACTGATTGTTCACAATGTCTCCTGGAGGTAAATCAAGGCTCAAAAACGCTCTTGTCTTACCCCAGGAAGGAAGGACACTAAACTGTTCCATGTTCTTTGGAAAAAAGGAAATAAATCTAGAAAGGAATTTATACTGGCCTCCTCTCGCCCGCAGCCTGCCAGAGGTGCTGGGACTGGCTAAATTGTAGGTGTTGCAGTCCTAATTTGACAGCCTTGTTTTAAAGAAAGAGAAACATACTACCAAGCATTTCAGAGAAAGTAGGGACATATAAAGGACTTAGGGCAGAAATTACTTTAGGTTTTAGATACCCAGTTTTGAGTTTAAAACCAGAGTTTTGCATTTGTTCTGTATTCAGCACAGAATGTTTGGAAAAAGTTTGAGCTAACCCTTCAGTTGTGGGAGATTAAGATATTCCCATCAGGTCTTGTTTAGACACCAATCTTCCTCCAGGTTTGGCTTCAACATTTCCATATTCTTCAAACTACAATTCACAGCATTCCTTTGGCAGAGAGAAGAAAGGTGTTCCAGTTTAAATTCAAAAAACATAGAATAATAGATTTGGAAGGGACCTCAGAGGTCTTCTAGTCCAACTGAATGCTCAAGCAGAAGACCCTATATCATTTCAGGCAAATGGTTGTTCAGTCTCTTTTTGAAGGCCTCCAATGATGGAACTCCCACAACTTCTGAAGGCAAGTTGTTTCATTGGTTGATTGCTCTCATTGTTAGGAAATTTCTCCTTAGTTCTAGGTTGTTTCTCTCCTTGGTTAGTTTCCAACAGGGGTGGGATTCTACGAGTTCGCACCTATTCGCTAGAACCGGTTGTTAACATTCTAAGCAGTTCGGAGAACTGGTTGTTAGAAGAAATTACTGGCCTAATCCTGTAAGGAAGGCAGGAAGGAAACATTCTGGTGTTGCTTACAGAAACTGCCTCTCCGTTAACTCTTATTACGTTCTTGACAGGACTAGACTTCCTGTCTCAAGAACTTCTCTGGAGTTTTTTTCCCCTCCTTTGCTGGTACTTTGCTTGTGTGGAGTGACAATTCAAAGTTACAATGGCACTGAAAAAAGTGACATGGACGTTTTTCACACTTAGACATCCCCACAGTCATGAGAGGCCAGGCTAGAAGACGCATTCCTCGATGTGAGTGACATCAAGATGGCCATGCCCAGCCAATAACATGACCACCAAGCCACGTCCACCCAGTCACATGACCACCAAACCATGCCCACCAACTAAGCCATGCCCATAGAACCAATTGTTAAAAAATTTAATCCCACTCCTGGTTTCCATCCTTTGCTTCTTGTCCTGCCTTCAGGTGCTTTGGAGAGTAGCTTGACCCCCTCTTCTTTGGGGCAGCCCCTCAAATAGTGGAAGACTGCTATCCTGTCCCTATTCATTGTTTCTTGTCTTGCTTTTAGTTGCTTTAGAAAATAGTTTGATCCTCCTCATCTTTGTAGGAGCCCCTTAAATATGAGAACAGTGCTATCATGTCACCAGTGCTATCATGCCAAAATATTATCATTGTGTCCTGAAAGTCAAGTATTCACACAACAAGAACCTCAGCCACTCAACAATCATTACTTCTTTTTCTCTCCCCCCCACCCCTCAGGTAGCAAAGATGTTCAACTACCTAAAATGGCAGAAAACGTGTGACACACTCTTTATCGCATTCTCAGCTGTATTCCTGTTCATTCATCTGGTGATTTTCCCTACCAAGCAAGTTTCAGGAAACACACATAAAGGATGGGGCTTTGACAACACGGCTGTGCCATGTCACTCACACAAACCTTTGGGACATCCATCATGTCACTGCTATATATAAGTAGGAATAGAATAGAATAACAGAGTTAGAGGGGACTTTGGAGGTCTTCTAGTCCAAAACCCTCCTTAGGCAGGAAACCTTACACCACTTCAGACAAATGGTTATCCCAACAACTTTCTAAAAACTTCCAGTATTGGAGCATTCACAACTACTGGAGGCAAGTTGTTCCACTTATTAATTATTCTAAGTGTCAGGAAATTTCTCCTTAGTTCTAAGTTGCTTCTCTCCTTGATGGGTTTCTACCCATTGCACCTTGTCTTGCCCTCAGGTGCTTTGGAGAATAGCTTGACTCCCTCTTCTTTGGGGCAGCCCCTGAGATATTGGAACATTGCTATCATGTCTCCCCTAATCCTTCTTTTCACCAAACTAGACATACCCAGTTCCTGCAACTGTTCTTTATATGTTTTAGCCTCCAGTCCCCTAATCCTCTTTGTTGCTCTTCTCTGCACTCATTCTAGAGTCTCAACATCTTTTTTACATCATGGTGACCAGGAATTTAAAACTGTACATAGACAAAAGGTAAGAGGTCACCTCCAAGCCGGGAAATCTCCTCATGTTGTAGGAGTAGAAATGATATGATTTACGATGGGCTTTTTTGCCAGTTTCTGGTCTTTGGGGCTTATTTATGTCAAAGCCACCCATAGAAATGAAAGGATTTGCTTAATAACCCCTACGAAAATAGTTGTAAAATTGCATCTGATCACATAAGTGCCTCAATCTATGATTGTCATGACATATGACAGAAATTTGTTCAGAGTACTGCAGTGTAAATTCAGTGCCAGAAAAGTAAACACAGATGGCTGAGGCTTCATTTAACTTCTTTATAAACATATGAAGTAAATTTTACAGAACCAGCTGTAGATTTCTCCAACATGGAGCAAACTCAAACAGAAGCAGACATGTTACAGGTTCAGAGCAGAACAGCAACTCAGGAGCTCAGAAACAGACCTCAGTTTCACTTTAGTTCAGCAGGCAAGCAAGACACACAGCAGAGGAGAGAAGCAGTTTCATTTTCAATAGACAGACTCAGAGCTTAACATAGCTTTAGAGCTGCAGGGCTTAATAGAGAGCCATGCCTAGGCTACTTCTAGTTTTAGTTTCCAAACAGTTCTCATTGGTTGACTTAGTTGCTATGCCTATTCATTGGCTGACCTTATTACCATGCTCTATTCCAGTACATGAATATACTTTGACAAAATTCTGGGCTCTGTTGTAAAACAAGGACTACCTATATAGGACTTCTGAAATTAGGTCATTCTATGCTTCAATCATCTATATGACCAGCAGAAAACAGTGCACAGTCCAGATCTGGGAACCCTGATTTTTAAAAATGTTAGAAGATTCTTAGAAGTCATTAGCCTAGGCAGGACATCTGTTCAGACTATGGAAAGAGTGCAGAGAAGAGCAACGAAGATGATTAGGGGATTGGAGGCTAAAATATATGAAGAACGGTTGCAGGAGCTGGTTATGTCTAGTCTAAAGAAAAAAGGACTAGGGGAGACATGATAGCAGTGCTCCAATATTTGAGGGGCTGCCCCAAAGAAGAGAGAGTCTAGCTATTCTCTGAAACACCTGAGAGCAGGACAAGAAGCAATGGATGGAAACTAATCATGGAGAGTTTATAGATATTCTCAGTCATCCGGGTCATGGTTGTCTCAAAGGTGCTTTTTTCAAGAGGCAACTGGACTTTCTGGTTTTTCTTTGAAGACTTTTCGCTCCTCATCCAAGAAGCTTATTCAGCTCTGATAGTGGAAAATGGAAGGATTTATACTCCTTGCAGACAGCTGGTCATTTGCATTCTTTTAAGGAGTTGCTAAGATCACTTGTAGATTTATCTGTGTCCTCAGGGTCACCTGAGTAATGCAAATGGGTGTGGAGCTTTTTTGGCTGCAGCCAAGTGGCTCAACCTGCTAAGGAGCCTCAACTGACTTGCTAAAAGGTAGCAAATGACCAGCTGTCTGCAAGGAATCTAAATCCTACCATTCCCTGCCATCCAGTCAGAGCAGAAGAAGCTTCTTGGATGAGAAGCAAAATGTCTTCAAAGAAAAATCAGAAAGTCCAGTTGCCTCTTGAAAAAACATCTTCAGGACAGCCATCACCTGGATGACTGAGAATCTCCATAGATATCAACAATTACTGTTTCTTTTTCTCTCTTTTTCCCCAGGCTGCAAAGGTGTTTCACTACCTGAAGTGGCAGAAGACATGCAACACCCTCTTTATCATTTTCTCAGTGGCATTCCTCTTTGCTCATGCCATCTTTTTCCCTTACAAGTATGTAAGCAAAAAGGGAAGGAATTTGAAAGCACAATTGCAGTGCCATCTTTTTTTAACGTTTCTCCTCACATTTTTGGGACGTGTTTTTTTTTTTTTTGTCATATAGTGATGACCAAACTAGATGCAGTATTCCACGTGTGGCCATACTGAGACTTAGTTAGTACCACTTTGCAAAGCCTTAGTACAGCCATACTTGGACTGCTGCATCCAGTTTGGGTCACCACAATATAAACAAGACTGTTGAGAGTCTAGAAAGAGTGCAGAGAAGAGCAACTAGAATGACTAGGGGGCTAAAGTTAAAACATACAAAGAACAGTTGTAGGAATTGGGTGATGTCTAGTATAGAGAAAACAAGGACTAAGGGTGACATGATAGTAGTCTTCCAATATTTGAGGGGCTCCTACAAAGATTGGGAGGGTATCAAACTATTTTCCAAAGCACCAAGAGGCAAGGCAGGAAACAATGGATGGAAACTAACTAAAGAGACAAGCATTCCTAGAATTAAGGAGAAATTTCCTAGCAGTGAAAGCAATCAACCGATGGAATAGCTTGCTGTCAGAAGTTCTGGGTGCTCCATCAAGCTTTCAAGAAGAAACTGGGAAGCCATTTGTCTGAAATGGTGTAGAATCTCCTGTTCAAGCAGGGGCTGGGCTAGAGGACCTCCAAGACCTTCCAAGCCTATTATTCTATGTTCTATCTCAGCTTGTAACTGCTATAAACAGGTAGAAGTTTCAAGCTGCATTTTACCCAAACTTCCAGAGTTGGGAGGTAACGTCCATTTCCTGCCTAAGTCGGGGGTTAGACTTGAAGACCTCCAAGGTCCCTTCCAACTCTCCTCTCCTCTCTTCTGTTTTATTCCATTCCATTCCATTCCACATTCACTGTTATTCTCTATTAAAATACTTCCATTTTAATCAATTTTGACTAAAGCTGTTCAAATCATCTGTTCTTGTTTTGAAGCCCTAATGGATATCCTGAATTCCTAAGGCCATTGGTTATCTCAGCCTTGAAAAGTACTGCAGAGATAACTCATTTTCCTCTTTCTTTTTTCATCCCCTCTCCCTCATCAAGGATTTTATTTTATTTTATTTTGTGTTATTTATATAGATTCTCTACAGCACATTTTACCATTTGGCAGAGGCCCATCAGCCTTATTTTGGTTACTACTTCTTCAACGCCCTCCTGATACTCGTGTATGTTCTCAATACTCTCTGGTCCTGCATGATCATCCTCAAGCTTTATAGGCTCCTGACCCATGGCAAGGTACAGGCAGAAATTGGGCACTTCATGGACTCCTTTTAGAAATACTGGTCCTGGTTTGGTTTGCAATGATTTGGTTTGCCATAGAGTAAATTAATACAATAAAGAACCAAGCTCATAAAAGAGGGGTAGAATTCTTAATCTTTCCAGAATTCCTCCTGATGAAAGGGTGTTGAAAGAAATATCCTTCTGGGTTCAGTTCCAAGTTGGGGAAAAAGACACTGGAAACATGGAGGCTGCTTGGAAGGTTTAATGGTGTACAGAACCACGTGGCCTGGAGCTCCAGAGAAGAATGATCACATACTTCAAGGTGAAGAGAAAAGGAAAAAGGGAAGTCTAGATGCTGAGAGACCCTTATATAATCTCTGTTGGGCCCCACCTTAGTGTTTCCTGTTCCTGTGTAAGAAATGTATCCCATTGGCTGTCAGACTCCCAGGGGCGGGGGTCTTAACTTCGTAGGCTTGGTCTGGACCACATGGCTTCACCTGAATGCTGGCTAATGCAATCTTCCCAGAACATGTGATGAAATTGGTAATCCTATCATTTCCTGAGGGCCATCCTTAATCCCATCACCCTGGAGGTGAAGGGGAGGGGCTGTCTTTAAAACATATTTCTCCTTTTCTCATCCAGGGAGATATAATATTCTGCCTTTTAAACATTTCCTAGGCTATTTCAATTTTCTAGGAGAGGGGTGGATGCTAACTTCCTACAAGGGATGAAACGTAAATCGAGGCTTTCATGTTAAGTCAAATATCCAACTTCACCTTAATTCTCAAGCCCATCTCTGTGGATTACAACTAAGAAACACAAATCTGTTTTTCCCTTTCTGGTAAGCAAACGAATCTAGTCATAATTGCACAGGACAATTGACTGCCTCTGCAATTATCAGTGGAACCATAATTCTTAATGTATCCCCTGAGGATTTCTACTCACAAAAATCTTCCAAGATAAAACCTG
Organism: Bungarus multicinctus; assembly: GCA_023653725.1. Taxonomy (NCBI): domain Eukaryota; kingdom Metazoa; phylum Chordata; class Lepidosauria; order Squamata; family Elapidae; genus Bungarus; species Bungarus multicinctus. The sequence continues at coordinate 167,613,212 of CM042838.1, forward strand.
CTTTAAAAAATATGCCTGGAGTCCCAGGTGGGGGTAGGGCATGTCAACTCACTTTGTCTTGCAAAGAGCTCACTCCTGGCTTTGATAAGACTCAGTTGGTCTTAGCTTTGTCTTCGGTCACAGCTCGACCTCTTATATGGGGAAGGATGGTTGATAGAAATTTTGCCACAAAGCCATCCAGGTGGAACGACCTGTCTCTGTTGTGCTAAAGCTGTGATGAGATTTTAAGGGCTACCTGAAATTCACCTTCTGTACAAACCTAGATCTCTGATCTAGGAGGGAAGGTGAGAAGAATGACTGGGCTGCCTCTCCTGCTGCTGCTGTTGCTTTTTTGGCTCCTGCCTTCAACTTCAGCTAAGAGGATGCAAAGTGTGTGTGCATTGACAAGGTCTTTGCAGATTCTGGAGGACTATTACAGGCCTGGTGATCTCATTATTGGTGGGAATTTGCCCCTAGCAATTATTTTTTTATCCTTCAACAACCTACAATTTCATAAAGACCCGTTCCAACAAGTTTTATCAACTGTGTAAGTTTCATCTGGAGGGGAAAGATATAGAATGCTTGCTTGCTTGCTTTGGGATTTATGGACTTTTTTTAGAAATACTGGTCCTGATTTGGTTTGCAATGCCATAGAGTAATTCTTTGCACTTTTTTCAATAAAGAACCAAGCTCATAAAAGAGGGGTAGAATTCTTAATCTTTCCAGAATTACTCCTGATGAAAGGGATGAAGCATAAAAAGTGAGAAGGGACAACACATTAGAAATTGTGATGGCCTAGTTATTAATTTGGATAATTTGAAAGTCATGGTAGAAAATAAAACTCAATCATTATCCAGTGTGAGATATGAGTCATTGGATACAAGATGGATGGCAAATAAATTTCCTAAATAAAAACAAATGCAAAAAAATATATAAAAGCAAAACTCTATTTTGTAATCAGTAGTGCTCATGAACAATGGTTTTTAAGAAGTCTGTGCTGTGGCCCCCACTGGAATCGTTTGCTCATCAATGGTTACTTGTCCTGAAGAAACTTCTCCAAGAGAGAACAAAATTGATAATCTGCTAAAGGAAAAATTGGGAAGGATTACAATCACAAGTAAGGAAGGGAAGGAATGATAGAAGGGTATTAAATGATCTGTGATTGGGATCAATGGTTTAATTAGGAAGATCATTTTTAAAAAAATCCAAAGCCAATGTAAACTTGGGAGTTGCTCCAAAAAACAACATAAAAGACAAACTCCAATAGCATATGTGAAATTTCCTGTAATTGTTCCTCAATGTTTTTCTCACCATAGAATCAGGCCCAAGAAATACCAGCAGCTCCTGGCCTTGGTTTTTGCAGTCACAGAGATCAACAAAGATCTGGTTCTCCTCCCCAACATCACACTTGGCTTCCACATCTATGACAATCACCAGATTGAGAGGGATATTTCCTTAATCAGCCTCTCCCTGCTCTCTACAAGAGGCCAGATGATTCCAGGTTACAAATGTGACCAGCAGGACACTCTGCTGTCCGTCATTGGAGGTCTCAACTCCCAATCCTCAAGGCAGATGGCCTCCATCTTCAGCATGTTCAAGGTCCCACAGGTAAGGGGGCCTGTTTAGATACATTTACGGAGTAGACAATGATCAGAAGCACAAACAGTAGCCAAAGATAAAACTAAAGGTAGTTTTGGGGGTCACATCATGACCTTGTGACCCTTAGTTTATGCGTCATGAAAGGGTACCCATCCTTTTAGTGCTATTCATTCTCTACATCAGATTGATGGTTTCTTCTCTTGTCTTCTGACATATTAAAATCAGTCAAAATGTGTAACTGGTGACTCTTCCTAAGAAGAGAAGAAGCTTAAACCTGCCACTCAGAGTGAGACAGCCTGACTGGTGGACCAAAAGCTACAGAGTGGTGACTCCTAAATTTGCCATGATACTTTATTTTGTCTTTGAAAGAAGATTCTCACTTTCTCTAGCTTGGTGCTGGCTTTGAGTTCTCTCAGGGAGAGAGAAGAGTTTATCCTTCCTTCATCCGGATTAATCCCAAGGAATCTCCTCAGTATGTGGGTTTAGTCCAGATGCTTCTGTATTTCCAGTGGAACTGGGTTGGGCTGGTGGCCCCTGAAACTGACAATGGAGAACGTTTCATCTCATCTCTGATGCCAATGCTCAAGGAGAAGGAGATCTGCCTTGCCTTCACTGAAAAGTTCAAATTGGATTTTCTTATTTCTACAAAGTTGAAATTTCTTCATATATTCAAAATCTGGTCTAAATCTGAAGTAATTATTCTGTTTGGAGATTCCAATAGTATTATAAATGTACTAGCAATAATGAATGTTCATGAGCAATGGACAAAGACAATATTTTGCAAAGTTTGGATCCTAACTTCCCATTGGAAAGTTAGTATGATGGGATCGCAAGATATATTGAAAGGTATAAATCCCTTCCATGGAGCTTTGCATTTTAGGGACCACACTGGGGATATCTTGGGATTCAGCCATTTCCTCCTGTCTTTAGATCCTTTCAATCCACAAGGGGATGTTTTTCTCCCAAAATGGTGGGAAAGGGTCTTTGAATGCAAGATGTACAAACCAGGTGAAATTTCTGCAGGGCGGCAAAAAACATGTACTGGAAAGGAGAATTTGCAGGATCTGCCAACGTATGTCTTTGAAACAGGCATGACAGGGGAAAGTTACAATATTTATAATGCAATTTATGCTCTGGCATATGCATTACATGCAATGTATGGTACAGGACCACAACTAGCCCTGATGAGTCTTAGAAAGAGGATCTCGAAAATCTGGTCATGGCAGGTAATTTCTGTGACATTTTATACAATCCACAGATCTTTAGACAGGAAGCTTCTCATACCCATTTCTTCAATTATGGATTCAATGTCCACATGCTACCAAGTAAATGCATCTCAGTACAGATTAAAACAGCAATTATTTATGAACTATAATACGGATTAAGTGTATGGTTTTGTTGCAAAGAGTAGAGGGTAGAAAAGAGAAGTAAACTGAATTGTCCATAAGATCCATAGAGGAAAGATTTTCCTAAAAAATCCTGAAAAGTCTGTCTTGGGTTTCTGAGAGTGGACATTACAGAGAGGACTTGGCATTCCAGAGCAAAATGACAATATGGGTGCATTTGGATGAGATGCTTCAACAATTCAGTTGAAGTCCTACTGGGCATATTTGCAAAAATATCTCTCCTTCCCTCAGTAACGTAGTCTGAATCCGACCTATAAGAATACACTTATATTCATTTTGGTTTATGTTTCTATGACTAATCATCCTGTGTGACTTCACCCCATTAGTTTAGTTTGTCATTTGTTATAATGCTCAGCTTGTTGTGTATAAACAGCCTCTGTCAACCTCAGCACACCCAGAAGGACTCAAAGGGATCCAGATGGGCTCCTGGTTTGAAATTCATCAGAGGTTTTTGGGGCATCAAAGGATAAAAGTTGAATCTGTCTGGACAGTGAAGTGACAAACCAGGACAGGTGCTTCCTTCCACATGGCCTCACCAGGTCAAACCTGCTTCCTGCATTCTGCTGTCTTTGACTATGAACTAGATAAAGTTAGTGGAGGGTTTAACATGATTGTGAAATAAATTATTTAATCACTCTTAATCTGTTGTGGAGCCAAAGGAAATATTTACTAATGCACGTAGCCAAGTATCACAGGAACAAAGACATGCAATGAAATTTGGAGTGTGATATTGAAATCTTTGTATGAGGGATCATTCTGATAAAACTAGAGTTGAAGAGGCCAAATGATAATTTCCCCTCTTTCATGGAGGAATCAAATTTTTGTTATTACTCCTGATTGTCCAGAACTCATGGAACTCCTCTAGTTTCTCAGACATACCCACAAGTCCTAAGTTGATGGCCAACAAAGAATGACAGAAGCCATGATGTGCAGCTTTCAGCCAATGTTTCCAGTTTCTGAAGACTTCTTTTCTTTCAGATTCTTTACTTTCTGAGGACCGTTCATTTTAACAACAGTGCTGGAGATGAAATGTCTTTCTCAGAAAATCAATTGGGTTCTGCTAATTTTGATCTTCTTAACTGGGTTTTCCTCCTGAACAAATCTTTTGTGCCCATGAAAATTGGAAAAATAGATCCCAGGGCTCCCCCAGGCAAAGATTTCACCATAAATTCTGATGTAATCGTCTGGGCCACAAAGGTGAGCAGGAAGGAAATGTTGTAAGTTCAAGAAAGATTCATCCTTTCTTGGGAATGCAGAACGTCCTTCTAACTTGAAAAATGTGCAGTTGAGTCACAAAATATGGCAGTGATTTGGTGAATAACCTGCTTTGCATGTAACACCCTTGAGGTCTAATTTGTGTGAAGCCACAAGTGGTTGGGATTGGGAAGCATGTCTGTTTGAAACCCAGGACACAATTAGAAGATGGGTTGCCACAAAGAAGAGATGGGGTCAAGCTATTCTCCAAAGCACCTGAAGGCAGGACAGGAAGCAACAGATGGAAAATTATCAAGGAAAGGAGCAACATAGTAATAAGGAGAAATTTCCTGACAGTTAGAACAATGAATCAGTGGAACAGCTTGCCACCAGAAGTTGTAAATGCTCCAACACTGGAAGGTTTTCAGAAGAGATTGGACAACCATTTGTCTGAAATGGTGTAGGGTTTCCTGCCTAAGAAGAGGGTTGGACTAGAAGACCCCCCACCCCCAAGGTCCCTTCTAACTCTGTTAATCTAGATTTAAGATGCAACAATGAGTTACATAGGCCATTTCCATTCAGTTGGATCCTCATGACTCTTTGTTTTAGAAATGCTGTAGCTCAATGTCCCAAGATTTCTTTCGTGGGTCCCACTTCCAATCTCCGGCATCTACTGGTGGGTCAGGAATGCCCCTGCCCTTGATCATCAGGAGCTGCTCCTGGTTTCTGGAAGACAGCGTTGAACCATTTCATTTCAAGAACATAGGCATAGGAATATGGAGTGGAAATAGGAATTTGGAAGCCTTAATAAAGGGGAATATTTATAGCTTAGGGTTAACATGAGGGGTTCTTGATACTCTCTTGGCTTGTTTGTTTTCTTGCAGATGTTTCATGGCCCAAACTAGGTAACATCTAGCACTGATGATGTTACATAATTTGGATAATGAAACATCTGTAAGAAAACAAGCAAACTCAGAGCACCAAGGACCCTTCAATTTGGAAACTAATCAATGAAGTATGTTCATTGCTTTGGTCATCGCAAATATTTCCCTTTTCTCTTGTAGACAATCCCCATTGCCAGGTGTGGCAGGAAAAGATGCCAGGCAGGAGAGAGAAAAAGAGTTCCAGAGGGCAAGCAGGTTTGCTGCTACCAGTGTGATGCTTGTCCAGAAGGAACAATTTCTAATCAGACAGGTAGAGCAGACTTCAAATGTGGAACTTCCATGATCAAGGAAGCCGTTCAGTAGATCAAAATCATTGCTTGTTATTGTTGTCCTTTTTGGTAAGATTGACATGTATTCATACCTTTTAGCAGAACCCTTCATGGATCTAAACTATCCTGGCCTCACAAGCCACCTTTCCCAATCCTCATCAATTTCATACAGAATAGTTTCAGGGTAGAATTTATGAACCCCCATCTTGCATTTTCACTCCTATTATAACATCTAATTGGGAAAACCAACTTCCAGAGTGAGGTGTGTGGTTCAAGTTTTAATTTTTATTATTTAGGGTGTACTTCTTCTCTCAGCATTATCAATATTCAAGGAAATAAATTTATCAGAGAATCTATATCTATCAATAAATGAGAATATTTGAAGCTCAGGGTTGAAATGCAGAGTCTCTTGTACTACTCCCTGATCTTGGTTATTTTCTTGCAGATATTTCTTTATCCAAACTAGATAACAATATTAACGCTAGTGTTACGTAGTCTGGGTAATGAAATATCTGCCAGAAAACAACCAAGCTCAGAGGGCAACAAGGACTACACAGTCCTCTTTCTCCCCCTCCCGTCCCTCCTCCTCTTCCACCTCCTCCTCATTACCACCCCACTCCCTTCTATCACTGATAACACTACCTAGTTTGGATAATGAAATATCTGCAAGAAAACCACCAAGCACAGAGAGCATCAATGACCCCCTCAATCTATATCTATATCTACCTCTACCTATGAATATGAAGGTAGACAAGAAAAAATCTGAGCAGATTTGAAGTACAAAGCAGAAAGTTCATGGCAGCGATAATCAACAGATGATGTACACAAAACAACAGCATTCCTCCCTAACAGATCTATCAGTGTTCTGGGGTTCCACTATAAAATGTGTGGAGTCTATATGTGTGGAGGAAACAATTGGTAACCTCAGATTAAAAGCCACAGTAATTGTGAAAATTCCCAATGACAGGAGAGAGACGTTCCCCAAGGAAACTGACCATGAAGCTGACCATGAAGCTAGACCGGAACAAATATTTGTCAATAATAATAATAATAATAATAATAATAATAATAATAATAATAATAATAATAATAATAATAATAATAATAATAAATATTTATTTATATACCGCTCCTCTCCCGAAGGATTCGGAGCAGTGCACAGCCATACAATTAAAACAATAAATATGTGAAAAGTTAAAACTTAATTAAACTAAAGGCCCTGGCTGAAAACAGTTAAAACCCCTCCCTAAAACCCTAAAATTTAATATAAAAATTAAAACACTCTAATCTAAAATCAGCCCAAGCCGGCCTGGTCAAAGAGCCAGGTTTTCAAGGCATGCCTGAAGGTCCCCAGGTCCGTGGCTGTACGTAACTCCGGAGACATCCCATTCCAGAGGGCAGATGCCCCCACAGAGAAGGCCCTATTCCTCGGGGTCACCAGCCGGCACAAAGATGCCGATGGGACCCGCAAGAGACCCTCCCTGTGGGAGCGCACCAGACAGTGAGAGGAAACTGGCAGAATGCGGTCTTGTAAATATCCTGGTCCGATGCCATGGAGCGTTTTAAAAGTTAACACTAAAATCTTAAAGCGCACCCGGGAGGCCACTGGCAACCAATGCAGCTCATGCAAGAGGGGCGTTACATGAGAGAACCTTGACGCCCCCATAACCACCCGCGCAGCCGCATTCTGTACCAGTTGAAGCCTCTGGATGCTCCCATTCAGGAGCCCCATGTAGAGGGCGTTACAGTAGTTCAGTCGGGAGGTGACCAGGGCATGAGTAACTGTGGATCATCATGAACGAAGGATGATTAGCCCCCTTTTTATTCCCCATAAATTGTACAGTGGGTCTTTTTATCATTCCTTTTGTGGGTTGGCCACAACAAAAAGAGGAAATCATATCATCTCTGTAGGAGGGATAATGTGCATGGTAGTTGCTCAAGAAATCCTTAGGCAAAGTCTTTTGATTTCAGATGCAATTCACTGTGAATCCTGCCCAGAAGACCAATATCCCAACATGAATAAGGACCAATGCATTGCCAAGAAGATCCACTTCCTTGCCTATCAAGACAACCTGGGATACATTTTAGTTTTTCTTGCTCTTTTCCTCTCTGTAACCACATCTGCAGTCCTGCTGATATTCCATAAACATCATGACACACCAATTGTCAAGGCCAACAACCGAGATCTAACCTACACCCTCCTGGTCTCCCTCTTGCTCTGCTTCCTCAGCTCCTTCCTCTTCATTGGTCAACCAGGGAAGATCACCTGTCTCTTCCAACAATCTGCCTTTGCCATTCTCTTTTCTCTTGCAGTTTCCTCTGTCTTGGCAAAAACTGTCATGGTGGTTCTGGCCTTCATGGCCACCAAACCAGGGAACAAGACAAGGAAACTCTTAGGAAAACCATTGATCTACTCCATTGTCTTAGTCTGTCCTCTGATCCAAGCAGTTCTTTGTGCCGCCTGGTTGATAACCTTTCCCCCATTTCCTAATTTAGATTTCCACTCCTTGTTTGGAGAGACAATCTTGGAATGTAAACAAAGCTCAGCTGTAATGTTTTACACTGTCCTTGCCTACCTAGGATTTTTGGCCCTTGTCAGTTTTACAGTGGCTTTTCTAGCTAGGAAATTGCCTGATAGTTTTAATGAAGCCAAGTTCATTACTTTTAGCATGCTGGTCTTTTGCAGCGTTTGGATTACTTTCCTCCCTACCTACCTGAGCACCAAAGGGAAGTCCATGGTGGCTGTGGAGACCTTCTCCATTTTAGCCTCTGGAGCTGCTCTCTTAGCCTGTATCTTTTTTCCAAAATGCTACATTATTCTATTGAGGCCCAATCTCAACTGCAGAGAAAATATAATAAGAACCAAGAATTTCTAATGGTGGGGAATGGAAGGATTTATATTCCTTGCAGACAGCTGGTCATTTAATTCTTTTAGAGAATCATTGAGACCACTTGGAGGTTGAGCAAATGACCAGCAGCAAGAATTGAAATCTTTGTATGAGGGATCATTCTGGTAAAATTAGAGTTGAAGAGGCCAAATGATAATTTCCCCTCTTTCATTGAGAAAGAATCAAATTTTTGATATTACTCCTGTTTGATCAGAACTCATGGAACTCCTCTAGTTTCTCAGACATACCAACATGTCCTAAGTTGAGGGCCAACAGAGAATGACAGAAGCCATCGTACTTCATGTGCAGCTTTCAGCCAATGTTTCCAATTTCTGAAGACTTCTTTCCTTTTAGATTCTTTACTAGCTGAGGACTATTCAGTTTAACAACAGTGCTGGAGATGAAATCTCTTTCTCAGAAAATCGACTGGGTTCTGCTATTTTTGATTTTCTCAACTGGGTTTTCCTCCTCAATAAATCTTTTTGTGCCCATGAAAATTGGGAAAATAGATCCCAGGGTTTCCCCAGCTAAGGATTTCACCATAAACTCTGATGTAATTGTCTGGGCCACAAAGGTGAGCAGAAAGGAAATGTTGTAAGTTCAAGAAAGATTTATCCTCTCTTGGGAATGCAGAACATTCTTCTAACTTGAAAAATGTTCAGTTGAATCACAAAATATGGCAGTGATTTGGTGAATAACCTGCTTTGCATGTAACACACTTGAGGTCTAATATGTGTGAAGCCACAAGTGGTTGGGATTGGGAAGAATGTCTGTTTGAAACCCAGGACACAATTAGAAGATGGGTTGCCACAAAGAAGAGATGGGGTCAAGCTATTCTCCAAAGCACCTGAAGGCAGAACAGGAAGCAACAGATGGAAAATTACCAAGGAAAGGAGCAACATAGTAATAAGGAGAAATTTCCTGACAGTTAGAACAATGAATCAGTGGAACATCTTGCCATCAGAAGTTGTAAATGCTCCAACACTGGAAGGTTTTCAGAAGAGATTGGACAACCATTTGTCCGAAATGGTGTAGAGTTTCCTGCCTAAGCAGAGGGTTGGACTAGAAGACCCCCCACCCCCAAAGTCCCTTCTAACTCTAATCTAGATTCAGGACACCATCAATCTCCCATCGGCCAGTGTGCTCCCATAGAGTGGATCTCCTCGGGGTGCCGCCGGCTGGACAGCTGGCGACCCTGAGGGTGCGGGCCTTCTCGTTGGGGGCACCCTCCCTCTAGAATGACCTTACCCCCAGAGATGAGGATCATCTCTGACTTTTTGACCTTCCGGCACGCGTTGAAAACTCATTTATTTTATCAAGCTGGTCTGGCCTAGGGTTTTATAGGATTTTAAATTCGGTTTTAATTGGTTTTAGTTCTTATTTTTAAACCCCTATCTCGTTTTTATTATTCAGCCACGATATTTAATCTTTTTAATTGTTTTTAATTATTATGTTATTATTGTATTTTTTAAATGGCTGTACACCATCCCGAATCCTGCAGGGAGAGGGGGGTGGTATATAAATCTTGTAAATAAATAAATAAATAAATATGATGCAACAATGAGTTACATAGGCCATTTCCATTCAGTTGGATCCTCATTCTCATTCAGTTGGATCCTCATCCCCCCTGCCCGGAAGACCAATATCCCAACAAGGACAAGGACCAATGCATTGCCAAGAAGATCCACTTCCTTGCCTATCAAGACACCTTGGGATACACTTTAACTTATTTATTTATTTATTTATTTATTCCATTTATATACCGCCCTTCTCCCGAGGGACTCAGGGCGGTGAACAGCTCATCTAAAAACCCCACAAAGAATACAAAAGTTAAAAAATATTAAATTTCAATCGGCTGCTTGATAAAACTAACAAACCCCCCCCCCTTAAAACCCAATTTAGAATTAAATATGGAGACCAAATTAAAACCATTATCTCAGCCCAGGCCGGCCTGCTCAAAGAGCCAGGTCTTCAATGCGCGCCTGAAGGCCCTCAGGTCCGTGCCGGTACGGAGCTCCGGTGGCAGAGTATTCCAGAGGTAACTTCTTTAGCTCTTTCTCTCTGTGTGACCACATCTGCAGTCCTGGTGATTTTCTATAAACATCATGACACACCAATCCTCAAGGCCAACAACCGAGATCTCACCTACATCCTCCTGGTCTCCCTCCTTGTCTGCTTCCTCTGCTCCTTCCTCTTCATTGGTCGACCTGGGAAGCTCACCTGTCTCTTCCAACAATCTGCCTTTGCCATTCTCTTTTCTCTTGCAGTTTCCTCTGTCTTGGCAAAGACTGTCATGGTGGTTCTGGCCTTCATGGCCACTAAACCGGGGAACAAGACAAGGAAACTCTTAGGAAAACCATTGATCTGCTCCATTGTCTTAGTCTGTCCTCTGGTCCAAGCAGTTCTTTGTGCCACCTGGCTGATAACCTTTCCCCCATTTCCTAACTTAGATTTCCACTCCTTGTTTGGAGAGACAATCTTGGAATGTAAGCAAAGCTCAGCTGTAATGTTTTACACTGTCCTTGCCTACTTAGGATTTTTGGCCCTTGTCAGTTTCACAGTGGCCTTTCTGGCTAGGAAATTGCCTGATAGTTTTAATGAAGCCAAGTTCATCACTTTTAGCATGCTGGTCTTTTGCAGTGTTTGGATCTCCTTCCTCCCTACCTACCTGAGCACCAAAGGGAAGTCCATGGTGGCTGTGGAGATCTTCTCCATTTTGGCCTCTGGAGCTGCTCTCTTGGCCTGTATTTTTTTCCCAAAATGCTACATTATTCTATTGAGGCCCAATCTCAACTGTAGAGAAAATATAATAAGAACCAAGAATTTCTAATGGTGGGGAATAGAAGGATTTATACTCCTTGCAGACAGCTGGTCATTTGCATTCTTTTAGAGAGTTATTGAGACCACTTGGAGGTTGAGCAAATGACCAGCTGTCTGCAAGGAGTATAAATCCTTCCATTCCCCACCATCCAGTCAGAACTGAAGAAGCTTCTTGGATTAGAAATGAAACATTCAAAGAAAAAAAGAAAATCCAGTTGCCTCTTCAAAAAAAAAAAGGCACCTTTGGGACAATCATAACATAGGTTGCCTCATGCAGGAGCCAGCACTCTCTACACTGAAGCTACATGTGTGCATGTGTGATTGCCGGCCACTTGCGCAAAGCATCCCCTCCTCTTCCCTCCACTGGGGCGGGGGGGGCAAAGCTGGAAACTTTGGGGAACTTTGCACTAGAATATCAAATTAGAATGAACTCCTCTTTTTAGCTCTGATGATGTTACCAAGTTTGGTAATGAAATGTCTGCCCGAAAACAATCAATCTGAGAGAGCACCAACTCTGAGCTACAATTCCTCTATCAAAACTCCATGTTTTCTGAATGGCAAAAACTCTGAGAAAGAAATTGTAAGTTGACAATAGCAACTACCTATAAAGAAATTTTATATAAAATATTTTATAGGTGGCATTTATCACCGGCCAAATTAGCAAGGATGTTTAAAAACATGTCTGCCAGATGATGAAAATGTAACCAGATACTGGGTATGTATTATCACATGTGGTGGACATGTGTAAAATTTGGACAAAAATACATACATAGTTAGAAAAAATGATAAAGCAGCACATAGATTATAAGCCAGAAATTCTTTTGTTAGGCATAAGACCAGAAAAGTATGATAAAGGGAATTTATACTTAATATTAGATGCTTTGACAGCAGCAAGAATTGTATTTGCACACTACTGGAAAAATGGGGAAATACCTACAGAAGAAGATGTAATTAAAAAATTGACATTGTGCAGAAATGGATGGATTGACACTTAAAAGAAAAGAAAAAGAGGATACAGAGTATTTTCAAACATGGGACTTGTTTTACAAATGGTTGGATCGTAGAGGTAGAAATTAGGAGCTGGAAAAATATTGTATATAAATAAAATGATCCATATTTCAGACAATACACTGTTCAATAAGTACCTCTGTATGCAATGCAGACTTATATAAATAAGTCTGCATTATATAAATGTTATAAAAACCCTCCATCTTGTCTGCAGGGGGTCAGTTACATGTAAGTCAAACATCCAACTTCACCTTCGTTCTCAAATCCATTTATGTGGATTACAACTAAAAGACACAAACATGTTTTTCCCTTTCTGGTATGCAAACAAATCTAGTAACAATTGGGTAGGAAAATTACTTGTCTTTGCAATGATCAGTGGAACCTTAATTCTTAATGTATTCCCTGAGGTGTTCTACTCACAAGATAACACCTGCTTTAAAAAAATATGCCTGGAGTTCCCCAGACTGAGGCAGGACATGTCAACCACTTTGTCTTGCAAAGAGCTCACTCCTCCATTTGATGAGACTCAACTGGCCTTAGCTTTGACTTTGATCACAGCCCAAACTCTTATAAGGGGAAGGATGGTTGATAGAAATTTTGCCACAAAGCCATCCAGGTGGAACGACCTGTCTCTGTTGGGCTAAAGCTCTGATGAGATTTCAAGGGCTCTCTGAAGTTTACCTTTTGTACAAGCCTAGGTTTCTGATCTAGGAGGGAAGGTGAGAAGCATGACTGGGCTGCCTCTTCTGCTGCTGCTGCTGCTGCTTTTTTGGCTCCTGCCTCCAACTTCTGCTAAGAGGATGCAAAGTGTGTGTGTTTTGACAAGGTCTTTGCAAATTCTGGAGGACTATTACAGGCCTGGTGATCTCATTATTGGTGGGAATTTGCCCCTGGCAACCATTGTTTTCTCCTTCAACAGCCTACGCTTTCAAAAAAGACCCATTCCATCATCGTTTACCAATTCTGTAAGTTTCACCTGGAGGTGAAAGATGTAGATGAATGCTAGTTTTCTTTGGGATTCAGGGACTTCTTTGAATGGCCTTGATGAGCTTTGCAATGCCGTAGAGTATATCTTTGCACTTTTTTCAAAAAGAACCAAGCTCATCAAAGAGGATAGAATTCTTAAACTTTCCAGAATTTATCTTGATGAAAGTGATGAAGGGTAAAAAGTGAGGAGGGACAACACATTAGAAATTGTGCCGTCTAGTTAAGGCTTTGGCTTATAATATTAGTATGAATAGAAAGTCATAGTGGAACAGTAAAATACATACTCAGTCTTTTTCCAGTATGAGATATAAGTTGTTGGAAATGAGATGGGGGGCCAATAAATTTCCTAAATAAAATAAAATAAAATAAATAACCCAATATAAAAGGAAAACTTAGTTTTGGAATCAACAGTGCTCATGAACAATGGCTTTTGGGAAATCTACACTTTGGCCATTACTGGAGTCTTTGGTTACTTGTCCTGAAGAAACTTCTCTAAGAGAGAACAAAATTGATTACCTGCTACAAGAAAAAACTGGGAAGGATTACAATCATCAGAGCAAAGGAAGGAAGGGAGGGATAATAGAAGGGTATTAAATGATCTGTGATTTGGATGGACAGTTTAATTGAGGAAGATCCTTCTAAAAAAAATCCAAAGCCAATGAAACTTGAGAGTTGCTCCAAAGAACAACACAAAAGACAATAGCATATGTGAAATTTCCTATAATTGTTCCTCAATGTTTTTCTCATCATAGAGTCAGGCCCAAGAAATACCAGCAGCTCCTGGCCTTGGCTTTTGCAGTCACAGAGATCAACAAAGATCTGGTTCTCCTCCCCAACATCATACTTGGCTTCCACATCTATGACAATCACCAGATTGAGAGGGATATTTCCTTAATCAGCCTCTCCCTGCTCTCCACAAGAGGCCAGATGATTCCAGGTTACAAATGTGACCAGCAGGACACTCTGCTGTCCGTCATTGGAGGTCTCAACTCCCAATCCTCAAGGCAGATGACCTCCATCTTCAGCACATTCAAGGTCCCACAGGTAAGGGGGCCTGTTTAGATACAGTTATGGAGTAGACAAAGATCAGAAGCACACACAAAAGCTAAAGATGAAACTAAAGGTAATTTTGGGGGTCACATCATGAGCTTGTGACCCTTAGTTTATGCATCATGAAAGGGTAGCCATCCTTATAGTGCCATTTATTCTCTCCTTCAGATTTATGGTTTCTTCCATTGTCTTCTGACAAATCACAATCAGTTAAAATGTGTAACTGGTGGCTCTTCCTAAGAAGGGAAAACTCTTAAACCTGATACTTAGAGTGAGTCAGCCTGACTGTTGGCTCAAAAGCCACACAGTGGTGACTCCTAAAGTTGCCATAATACTTTATTTTGTCTTTGAAAGAAGATTTTCCCTTTCTCCAGCTTGGTGTTGGTTTTGAGTTCCCTCAGGGAGAGAAGACAGTTTATCCTTCCTTCTTACGGATTAATCCCAAGGAATCTCCTCAGTATGTGGGTTTAGTCCAGATGCTTCTGTATTTCCAGTGGAACTGGATTGGGCTTATGGCCCCTGAAGATGACAATGGAGAACGTTTCATCTCATCTCTGATGTCAATGCTTAAGGAGAAGGAGATCTGCCTGGCCTTCACTGAAAAGTTCAAATTGGATTTTCTTATTTCTACAAAGTTGAAATTTCTTCATATTTTCAAAATCTGGTCTAAATCTGAAGTGATTATTCTGTTTGGAGATTCCAATAGTATTATAAATATACTAACAATAATGAATGTTCATGAGCAATGGACAAAGACAATATTTTGCAAAGTTTGGATCCTAACTTCCCATTGGAAAGTTAGTATGATGGGATCTCAAGACATATTGAAAAGTATAAATCCCTTCCATGGAGCTTTGCATTTTAGGGACCACACCGGGGATATCTCGGGATTCAGCCATTTCCTCCTGTCCTTAGACCCTTTCAACCCACAAGGGGATGTTTTTCTCCCACAATGGTGGGAAAGGGTCTTTGAATGCAAGATCTACAAACCAGGTGAAATTTCTGCAGGCCGGCAAAAAACATGTACTGGAAAGGAGAATTTGCAGGATATACCAACATATGTCTTTGAAACAGGCATGATAGGTGAAAGTTACAGTATTTACAATGCAATTTATGCTCTGACACATGCATTACATGCAATGTACGGTACAGGACTACAACCAGCCCTGATGAGACTTAGAAAGAGGATCTCAAAAGTCTGGTCATGGCAGGTAATTTCTGTGACTTTTTATACAAACTACAGATTTTTAGACAGGAAGCTTCTCATACCCATTTCTTTAATTGTGGATTCAATATCCACATGCTACCAAGTAAATGCATCTCAGTACAGATTAAAACAGCAATTATTTATGAACTATAATACGGATTAAGTGTATGGTTTTGTTGCAAAGGGTCAGCGGGTAGTAAAGAGAAGTAAACCAAATTGTCCATAAGATCCATAGAGGAAAGATTTTCCTAAAAAACTCTAAAAAGTCTGACTTGGGTTTCCAGGAGTGGACATGACGGAGAGGATTTGTCATTCCACAGGAAAATGACAATATGGGTGCATTTGTATGAGGTGCTTCAACAAATCAGTTGAAGTCCTACTGGACATATTTGCAAAAATATCTCTCCTTCCCTCATTATGTAGCCTGAATTCGACCTATAAGAACACACTCATATTCATTTTGGTTTATGTTTCTATGACTTATCATCCTGTGTGACTTCACCCAATTAGTTTAGTTGGTCATTTGTTAACCTGTTCGGCTTGTTGTGTGAAAACAACCTCTGTCAACCTCAGCACACACAGCAGGACTCAATGTGATCCAAATGGGCTCCTGGTTTGAAATTCATCAAAAGTTTTTTTGCATCAAGTTTTTTTGCATCAAAGGATAAAGGTTGAATCTGTCTGGACAGTGAAGTAACAAACCAGGACAGCTGTTTCCTTCCACATGGTCTGACCTGGTCAGACCTGCTTCCTGCATTCTGCTATCTTTGACTATGAACTAGATAAAATTAGTGGAGGGTTTACATGATTGTGAAAGAAATTATTTAATCACTCTTAATCTGCCATTTATAAGTTGTGGAGCCAAAGGAAATATTTACTAATGCACACAGCCAAGTATCATAGAAACAAAGACATGCAATGAAATTTGGAGTGTGGTATTGAAATCCTTGTATGAGGGATCATTCTGGTAAAACTAGAGTTGAAGAAGCCATTATAAAAAGGCCCAACGATAACACCCCTTCTTTCATGGAGAACAAGGTGTCAAATTTTTGATATTACTCCTGATTGATCAGAACTCATGGAACTCCTCTAGTTTCTCAAACATACCAACATGTCCTAAGTTGAACGCCAACAAAGAATGTCAGAAGCCATCATACTTCATGTGCAGCTTTCAGCCAATGTTTCCAATTTCTTCCTTTTCAGATTCTTTACTTTCTGAGGACTATTCAGTTTAACAACCGTGCTGGAGATGAAATCTCTTTCTCGGAAAATCGACTGGGTTTTGCTAATTTTGATCTTCTCAACTGGGTTTTCCTCTTCAACAAATCTTTTGTGCCCATGAAAATTGGGAAAATAGATCCCAGGGCTCCCCCAGGCAAGGATTTCACCATAAACTCTGATGCAATTGTCTGGGCCACAAAGGTGAGCAGGAAGGAAATGTTGTAAGTTCAAGAAAGATTTGTTCTCTCTTGGAAATGCAGAACATCCTTCTAACTTGAAAAATGTTCAGTTGAGTCACAAAATATGGCAGTGGTTTGGTGAATAACCTGCTTTGCATGTAACACACTTGAGGTCTAATTTGTGTGAAGCCACAAGTGGTTGGGATTGGGAAGAATGTCTGTTTGAAACCCAGGACACAATTAGAAGATGGGTTGCCACAAAGAAGAGATGGGGTCAAGCTATTCTCCAAAGCACCTGAAGGCAGGACAGGAAGCAACAGATGGAAAATTACCAAGGAAAGGAGCAATATAGTAATAAGGAGAAATTTCCCGACAGTTAGAACAATTAATCAGCGGAACAGCTTGCCACCAGAAGTTGTAAATGCTCCAACACTGGAAGGTTTTCAGAAGAGATTGGACAACCATTTGTCTGAAATGGTGTAGGGTTTCCTGCCTAAGCAGGAGATTGGACTAGAAGTCCCCTAAGGTCCCTTCCAATTCTGTTAATCAAATTCAAGATACAACAATGAGTCCATTGACCATGTACTGGAAAGGAGAATTTGCAGAGTCTGCCAACGTATATCTTTGAAACAGGCATGACAGGTGAAAGTTACAATATTTACAATATAATTTATGCTCTGGCACATGCATTACATGCAATGTATGGTACAGGACCACAACCAGCCCTGATGAGACTTAGAAAGAGGATCTCAAAAGTCTGGTCATGGCAGGTAATTTTTGTGACTTTTTATACAACCTACAGATCTTTAGACAGGAAGCTTCTCAAAGCCATTTCTTTAATTGTGGATTCAATGTCCACATGCTACCAAGTAAATGCATCTCAGTACAGTTTAAAACAGCAATTATTTATGAACTATAATACGAATTTAGTGTATGGTTTTGTTGCAAAAGGTCAGAGGGTAGAAAAGAGAAGTAAACATCATGGTCGGTCGAACTCTGGATCCATACATTGCATGTAATGCATGTGCTAGAGCAAAAATGGCATTGTAGATATTGTAACTTTCACCTGTCATGCTTGTTTCAAAAGTGTAATTGGGCAGATTCTGCACATTCTCCTTTCCTGTACATGTTTTTTCCCCCTTTGGAAGAGTCTTGTTTGGTTTGTGGATCTTGCAGTGAAAGATATATTCCCACCATAGAGAGAGAAAGACATCTCCCTGGGGGCTCAAGAGGTCTAAAGATAGGAGGAAATGATTAAATCCTGAGACATCTCCAGAGTGGTCCCTCAGATGCAAGGCCCCATGGAAAGGCTTTATGAATTGCAGTACATCTTTGGATTCCATCATACTAAGTTTCCAATGGGAAGTTAATATCCAAATTTTGCTAAATGATATCCTTTTGATTTTTTCATACTTAACACTGCTAGTAACAGTGGAATCTCCAACCAGGATAAACACTTCTATTTTAAACCATCTTTGGAAAATGAGTAGTATTTTATTCACCGTAATATGAATGCCATCCAATTTCAACATTCTGGTGAAGGCCAGGCAGATCTCTTTCTCCTTGAGCATTGGCATCACAGTAGAGATGAAATGCTCTCCACTGTCACTTTCAGGGGCCATAAGTCCAACCCAGTTCCACTGGAAATACAGGAGTAGCTGGACTAAACCCACATACTGAGGAGATTCCTTGGGATTAATCCGGAAGAAGGAAGGATAAACTCTTCTGTCTCTCTGAGAGAACTTAAAGCCAACACCTAGCTGGAGAAATTGAAATTCATCTTTCAAAGACAAAGTAAAGTTTCATGGTGACTTTAGGGGTCACCATTGTGCAGTTGATGGCCCCAGCAGTCAGGCTGCTGAGTGGGAAGCTTAATCTCCTTCCCTTCATAGGGAGAATTATACACCTTGACTGGTTGTGATATGTGAGAAGACATGAGAGGAAACCTGATACAGAGAATAAATGGAACCAAAAGGATGTCTATCCTTTAATAAAGTATAAACTAACAGTCATATCCTTGTAATGTTCCCCCCTCACCCTGAAAACTACCTTTGCTCTCCTCCTTGCCTTCTGAGTATGCTTCTGATTTCTGTCTACTCCATACTGCATTCAACAGAGCTCTCTTATCTGTGGGACCTTAAAGATGCTGAAGACGGAAGCCATCAGTCTTGAGAATTTGGTATTTAGACCACCAATGACGGACAGCAGAATGTCCTGTAGGTCACATTTGTACCTTGGAACCACTTTGCCTTGGGAGGAGAGCATGGAGAGGCTGTTTAAGGAAATATACATCTCCCTCTGGAAATGGCCATAGATGTGGAAGCCAAGGGTGATGTTGGGGAGCAGAAAAATATCCTTATTGATCTGGGAGACAGCAAACATCAATGCAAGGAACTGCTGGTAGTTACCTGGGATGAGCCTATAGTGAGAAAAACACAGGGAACATTACAGAAAAACTTCATAGAGTTTGCTTCACTGTTTGGGAGAAGGATTTTGGAGGCAGCAACTCCCAAATTTCTTTGGGTTTGGGTTTTTTAAAAAGGATCTTACTTATCTAAACTTGGATGACTTTGTGAGAATGGAGACAAGCCTTTCCTTCCATATCATGGACTGTTTCCTAGACCTCTATCATCCCTTCCATCTTCACTGCTCCAGTGGATGTAATCCTTCTCACATGCTTTTTCTTTCACACTAGTAATTTAGGATCTCTCTTGGAGAAACTTCTTCAGATGTGGTAAACATTGCTGAGCACTGGAATACAGTGGGGGTCACCTCATAGATGTACTGAAGGCCATTGTACATGAGCAATGTTGATTCCAAAACTGAGAAGGATTTTATAGTTCCTGAACATGGGAAGAAGATTGAGCTTTTACCTTAATTTTCTACCCCACGTTATTGTCCAGATTAATATTATACAAAACCTTCGCCAGACCAATTCCCGAATACAGTTCATTTGCCTGGAATCCACAATGTATAATGGACATTAATACAATTGAATGAATCGACAGGTATTTCACAAAAAAAGTACTCGGCTTATAATAGAATACCTTATGCCATGAGGCTTGAAATTTTGGACCTAGACAATTTAGAACTATGTCGCCTACTGTATAAACTAAGCTTTGTACACAAAATTTCCTGCTTCAATGTCCTACCTGTCAATGACTACTTCAGCTTCAACCACAATAACACACAGGCTAACAATAGATACAAACTCAAAGTAAAGTGCTTCAAACTCGATTGCAGAAAATACGGCTTCAGCAACAGAGTCATCAATGCCTGGAACTCACTACCTGATTCTGTGGTTACATCCTCAAACCCCCAAAACTTTAACCTTAAACTGTCTACTCATTATGCCAGTGCAATTTCTACTGTACTCTTCGTGTTTGTTTTTGATCATCCCCCTGAGGAAGAGGTTGAGAATTGCAGCTTATCGTAAAAGCTTGGCACTTTATTGAGAGAAGCACAGAATGTGAACTACACTAGGACTGTGCAAAATACTACAAGAACTATTTCTGAAAGGAGTCCCAGAATTTAAAGCAAAGAAATGATTTAGCTGTGTGTTTCTCCTTCAGCTGAAACTTACGCATTATTTAAAAGAAGATCCAGTGTATTAAAGTCTAGGACAGGAGATTTTAAAATGGTTCCCAAAGGCAAATTCCCACCAATAATGAGATCACCAGGTCTATAGTAGCTTTCCTCTAAGTCGATATAATCCCTGAACACACATATAGTTTGTAGCCTCTTTGGTGTAGTTGGAACCAGGAGCCAGAACAATATCAGCATCAGCAGTAGCATGACTCCTGCCTGGTCAGTCTTATCCCCTTCCCTCCTAGAACAGAAATTAAGATTCATGCAGAAACTGATTTGAAGGTTGCTCCTGAAATCTCACTGGAGCTTTAGCAGTGCAGACACCATCTGAGCCTCTTGGATGGCACCAGGACAAATTTATATCAACCATGCTTCCTCTTACTTGTGTTTGTGCTGTGACCATAGAGGAAACAAAGCATTTGAGTCTCCTGAAACCCATGAATTAGCTGGTTTGCAAGACAAGCCTCCATCTGGAGAACTCAGACATATTTTTATAGCAGGTTTTATCTTGGAAGTTTTTGAACCTAGAAATCCACAGGGGATACTCTAAGAATCACTGTACTTCTGATAATTGCAAGGAAAAGCAATTATTCTACTCAAGTAGCAATAGCTTCTTATACACCAGAATGGAAAAACTTGTTTGTATTCCTTGTAATATACAGAGCAGATGGAGTCATGGTGAAGTTGGGAAATTGACCTCTATGAAACTGACTCCCTGCATTCAAGAGGGAGTTTGGCCTATGTCATAGTTGATCAGCTAGTATGGGTGCTAATTGGGTTTGGTGGCACATGAGAATCAGTTATACCCTTGAAATTGTGAGCAATGCTTGGATGGAAGAACTAATTTATTTGTAACCACATGGCAGCGGATGAAATTAGAAACTGGAGTAACAGAGAATGGGTGCTTTTTTTTTTTTTTTTGGTGATTCTCTCCTTCATCTGAAGGTGGTTCTATTCAGTGTTGGTTGATGGAGAGATATTGAGCCAAATCCATTGACATTCACGGTGCATCTGGAAACCCTTCTCAGTCGAGGTCAAGTATCATTCGTATGCTGATGACATTCAGTTGTACAACAACTGATCGACCAAGCAGTGCTATCAAAGTTTTGCATTAGTGCATGAAAGTTAGATGGGAAGGAAGAGTCTCAGACTGAATCCTAGTAGAAACAAGCAGCTGTGCCTGATGGGTTCTCCCAGAAGTGGAATTTTTCATCTTTGGTTCTGCATGACATTGCCCTGTAATGCTTAGGATTCATATACAATCTGACATCTTCCTGGACTATTAGTTTTTGCTCAAGGAGCAGTGTGGTAGATATCTCAAAGGAAGTCTTTGTGAATGGTCATTCAGGCAGAAAGTCCCAATTAGACTGATTAATTACTAGCCATGCAAACAGGAAGCTACTCAACTAATGGTTAGCACTATCTTGATGTTAGGTAAGGGTCAGTGGAATTAATGAGAAGTTGGACTTAGTGGCAATGTGGAAGCTTCTGGTAGAATAGAATAGAATGCTTTATTGGCCAAATGTGATTGGATACACTAATATGGCTGAAATGCTGACACTTAGTTCATTTGTGGCTACATAGAGAGTTTAGCCTGATTCCTCTTTTGACTCCATGCCGAGGTTGTCACTCCTCCTACAACTTCAGTTTGTTAAACAGAATAAAATTGAGCTGTGTACATTCTGAATGTCCACTAGAGCAATAGAGAGGACAGAGGCAAGAATGGTGAAAGAGTGGAGGCAGAAAGTCTTCTGTTATTGGGAAGAAACCTATAGTTGAGATGCACCCAGCATGAATTCATCCTTGAGAGGTGGTTGTTCGCCCATCTATGAAATATAACTTTTGCCCTTAATCAAGAAACAATTGCTGGACCACATCATACATGGATAACTTTGATGGACCCTGGATGAATCCTCATTTCCATTAGGATTAAGGATTGGGTGTGGGAGGAAAATGACATTGGTTGCCCTTTTAAATTAACTTCAAAAGGAGCCAGATGGAGGCAGTGCATCCATTCTGGTTTATCCTGACTTCTTGGGGGGTCTTTAATATCATCAACCATCAAGGGTGGGCAGTCAGCAGTGCAGGCAATACAAATGAAAATAGCCTTACTGTGTGCTGATGCTCTCTAGAAGAATCTGATGTACTAACATCACCATTGTCATTATCAGCCAATCTGTTGTGCCCGGCCATTGACTCCTCACACCCTGTAGACCAAAAATCACTGTTTTTGACACCAACCCCCCCCCCCTCCCCAGCATGGGAGCTCAGGAGCTTTCTGCAATGCTGCATAGATCGCATGAGAAAAGCAGAATGGATCACTTTGTCAAACAGCTGCATGGCAGAATTACAGAAGTGGCCACCATTTCCCAACTGATCACTATTGAATGACTTCACTGGTGGCTGCTTTCAAAATCATGCCTGAAGTGTTTGCTAAGTGAAATTGTTGCAACAGTTATGGAATAACTCTATATTTTGTATGCTTTGCATACCAGCAAATGTTGTCAACATGGATAGGTTGCAAAGTTACTTTTTCATCATCATGGTTCAACAAGGACCGTTTGTAATGTTTGTGTGACTATTACAACTGCTTAATCCTTCAGGCCCCCTTCCTCCCAAAACCACTGTGGAATGAAATGCAGGATCAAAATAATTAAATCTCATGGCAATTTTTATTGTTAAAAGTGAAACCTGGATGAATCCTGTCTGGAAATTAGTGGGAGGAATTCTTTGAAGACAAAAGGGTGAACTCACATTTATCCATTTCAGAAAAGAGGAGAAAATATAAGCCAATGGTGTTGAAGGTTGCTTTAGAATGACTCAGCAGAGCTGTTGGCTGCAGATTGGATTCTGAAGTAATTGTTGGCTGAAGAATGGATTTGGAAACAACTGCGGGGCTGCAGGATGGATTCTGAAGCAACTGCGGGGCTGGAAATGGCTCTTTTCATGTATTGAAGTGGTGCATATTGTAGGATTGGGGCACATATAGGTAGTAATACCTATATGTAATACCTTCACATAGTAAAGGTGGCACCAGGTGGGGATCAGTTAATGAGGGTCGGAATAGGTTAGGGATGTAGACATGTTATAGGGTTAATAGCATTTAGAGATAATAGGTTAGGCATGGCCAGATCTAGAACTGTGTATAGGCCTGGGTGTGGTGGGGTGTGCCTCATGATAATAGTAAAAAAGGACAGGGAGCAAACTCAAACCCATCGCTAACCTTGTCTGACTTTTAGCCTTTCTTGTCAGATAAGAATATTTGTTGTTTGCTGATCTAAATAAACCATCATTGCACTACAAAGGAGCTGGAGTTTGGATTCATTTCAGGACAAATCTTCAATACTCAAAGACTAAAGAGTCATCCCAGTTTCAATTCTCAAAGACTAAAGAGTCATCCCAGTTTCCTAACTAAAGTCAGGAGGCACTGAGAGGTGCCTCCTGACTTTAGTTAGGAAACTGGGATGACTCTTGTGTCCTGGATGACCTTGCTGGGAACATATACTCATTAGGAACATTTGACTGTGATCCTGGGCATGAGCTAAATCGTTCCCGGGCAGATTCTCTGTGCATACAGATGCTATATACCAGTGTGGTTTATCAAGAAGGTTAAAGAGCTGAAATGTCACAAGAGATGATTAACATACCACATACATTTATGGCATAACTTTGCTCATGCATCTCAGGGAAATTCTGCTGGATATTGATGAGGAAGTACAGCAGATCCAAATGGGTGGGGGATTTGAACTCTACCATTTCAAAAATAATAGAATAGAAGTAGGGACTTCTATAAAGACTCTCACATCTAGGGAAACAAAAATATTTGTTAAAAAAAAACACTAATACTGAAATGGGTTAGTATTAAAAATAATAAATTAATAAATAAAATAAAAGGAATAAAATGAGAAAAGCTCCTGCTTGTAATAATAAATATATTTAAGAAAAAAATTCCCATCAAATCAGGGCACTGGAGATCACTGAGGACACTTTGAAGACTTGAAAAACAATGTCTGGATGATAGTTGCTGACCACAAGTAAAGTATAACCAGTTGCAGCTCTTGGGAAGGAATTCTTTAATATACATGTTCCTCTTTCTCGTTAACATTTTTTATAAAATTTATCACATTCTATAGATGACTCAAAGACAAATATAAATGAGGCCGATACTTACATTAGTTAGAAATTCTTGTTTCTTACTATATTTTCTCTACAATTAAGATGGGGTCTCAGTAGTATGATGTAGCATTTGGGGAAAAAGATACAGGCCAAAAGAGCATCTCCAGAGGCCAAAAGGACATATTTTTAACAACAAGCTTTCATCCATGCTGGCCACTGCACCTTACTGAGGACACCCTGAAGACATGACAAAGAAAAGTCTGGGTGATTGTTGCTGAGCAGATAAATTGGAACCAGTTGCAGGACTTGATAAGGAATTATTTTAAATTCCTCCTTCATGTTATTATTCATTAGAAATCTTATCACATTCTAAATATGCCTCAAAAATAAATATAAATGAGGCTAATCCTTGCAGTCATTACAAATTCTTGTTCCTTATTATATTTTCTCTACAATTCAGATCAGGCCTCAGCAGGATAATGTAGCATTTGGGGAAAAAGATACAAGTCAAGAGAGCAGCTCCAGAGGCCAAAATGGAGAAGATCTCCACAGCCACCATGGACTTCCCTTTGGTGCTCAGGTAGGTGGGGAGGAAGGTGATCCAAACACTGCAAAAGACCAGCATGCTAAAAGTAATGAACTTGGCTTCATTAAAACTATCAGGCAATTTCCTAGCCAGAGAGGCCACTGTGAAGCTGACGATGGCCAGAAAACCTAGATAGGCAAGGACCATGTAAAATATTGATGTTGAGCTTTGCTTACATTCCAGGATGATCTCTCCAAACAAGGAGTGGAAATCCAAATTGGGAAATGGGGGAGAAATTGTCAGCCAGGTGGCACAAAGGAGTGCTTGGATCAGGGGACAGGCTATGACAATGGAGTTGGTCAGTGGTTTTCCTAAGAGTTTCCTTGTCTTGTTCCCCAGCTTGGTAGCCATGAAGACCAGAACCACCATAACAGTCTTTGCCAACACAGAGGAAACCGCAAGGGAAAAGAGAATGGCAAAGGCAGATTGTTGGAAGAGACAGGTGAGCTTCCCTGGTTGACCAATGAAGAGGAAGGAGCAGACGAAGCAGAGCAGGAGGGAGACCAGGAGGATGTAGGTGAGATCTCGATTGTTGGCCTTGACGATCGGTGTGTCATGATGTTTATAGAAAATCATCAGGACTGCAGAAGTGATCACAGAGAGAAAAAGAGCAAGAAAAACTAAAATGTATCCCAGGGTGTCTTGATAGGCAAGGAAATGGAGCTTCTTGGCAATGCATTTGTCCTTGTCCTTGTTGGGAAATTGGTCTTCTGGGCAGGGTTCACAGTGAGCTGCATCTGAAATCAAAAGTCTTTGTCTTTAAAGTCTTTACCATGAGCAGTATCCCTCCGACTGATATGACATGACTCTCACCATTTCTGTGGGTATGGCTAGGTGGGAGTGGCTAGGTGGGAGTGGACACATGACTGGGTGGGCATGGATTCTTTTTTGCAGCAACCCCACCCCCCGCTATCCATTATTTTTGGCCTCCTGGGCCTCAGGGGAGCTTCCAAGGCGAAGCATAAGACAGTAGGGGGATCCCAGCACAGCTGATGTCGGAACAGCTGATCATCAGGAGGGGAAAAAAAAGAAATACCTTGAGGGAATCACATGTTCCCTGACCTTGCTGAGGCAGGTGGGGTTTCAGGGCCTCCAAGAATAGAGTGTCCCTACATCAAGCAGCCGGAAAAGGCGAGTGACCATCGAGCAGCCGATAGGGGCAAGCAATGGGTGATCAGCAACCTTGCTATCAGTTCTCCTGAACCAGTGTGAACCGGTTGAATATCACCAATGATGACTCTCCCCATTCTGTTGAACCCCCACAAAGGCCGATGAAAGAACCCACAGTGCAATTTATGGGGCATCAAAAAGGGCTAATAATCCTTCATTCATGAAGATCTTGGGAATAGGTTATCCAGAGAGAAGCATTTGCTCAACATCAGTGATCCAGTCACTGGATACTTGTGTGAGTACTAGGGCCTTCAATTAGAGATTGCCATCTATTCTCCCCCTCCCCCAGTTTATACTGGAGCCTAAAGAAGATTGATTGATCCAGGAATGCTGGTGTTTTGTTTGTCTGTAGATTTTCCTGCTTAACCTTCTGTGCCTTGTACTTCAAACCTGCTCATTCAGGGTTGTTTGCTCTGCTCTGCTCTATTTATCAGACATAGATAGATTGATCTCATCTTTCTTGGATATTGATAGAGTTGGCAGAAGAAGCATATTCTAAATAGTAAAAAAAACAAACAAACCTTGAACCACTCATTCCATTCCTTCTGGAAAAGATTGTAAGTTGGGTTTCCCAAATGGATGTTAGAGTTGGAGTGAAAATGCATTTTGTGGATTCACAAATTGCACCCGAAACTATCCTGCAAGAAATTTCTAAGGATTGGGAAAGGTGCCCTCTGTGCCCAGTGCAGGTTAGATCAGCAAACTGAAAGGTTCTGCTGAAAAGTACGACTACATGTGAATCTCATAAAAATGGCACAATAGCAAAAACTATTTGATTTAATGAATTATATCTACCTGTCCAATTAGAAATTGTCCCTTCTGGACAAGTGTCACATTGGTAGCAGCAAACCTGTTCACCCTCTGGAACTCTTCTCCTCTCTCCTGCCTGGCACCGCTTCATGCCGCACCTGGCAAAGGGGATGGTCTGAAAGAGAAATACTTGAAATGAATATCACCGTTAATTTGTTCCCACATTACTATTTCTATTCCAAATTCCTATTTCTATGTTCAGAACCTCTTGTAAGGAAATTGTTCACCATTGTCTATCAAAAACCAGGAGCAGCTGATAGGGGATTCAGGCCAGTGCACTCCCAACCTATCAACAGATGCTGGAGATTGGAACTATGGTTTCATCCTGCAAAGGAAGGCTTGTGACTGAACCACAGCATTTCTAAAACTAATAACCCTGAGGATGCAACTGAGCAGAAATGGTCCATGGAAATCACTGTTTCTTGCTCTAATTGCATCCTGTATTTCAAACACACATTGTTCCCTTAGTGGAATGACACAGGTCACACCTCAAATGTGTCACAGGCAAAGCAGATTTTTCATCAAATAGCTGCAATGATTTCTGACTCAATTGATTCTTTTTCAAGTTAGAAAGATGTTGTGCATCTCAGGAAGAGAATGAATCTTTTCCTGGACTTACAATATTTCCTTGCGACTCACCTTTGTGTCCCAGATGATTCCATCAGAGTTAATGGTGAAATCTTGGCCTGGGGAAGCCTCAGGATTGACTTGCCCAACCTTCATGGGGACAAAAGTTTGATTGGGGAGGAAAAGCCAATTGAGGAGGTCATAATGAGCAGATCCCAGTCCATTTTCTGAGAAGGAGACTTTATCTCCAGCACTGTTGTTGAATTGCACATTGCTCAAATAGGGAAGAATCTGAAAGAAAACAGATCTTTAGAAATAGGAGTATTTGGTTAGAGCTACTGTTATGGCTTCTATCAGAACTTGAGAAGATAAATTTATCTTGAGAAGATAAATTTATGTCTGAAAAGCTGCAAGATTCCCTTGGTGGAGAACTGAGGCATCTGCAGTAACACCAAA
The DNA here is from genome assembly GCA_023653725.1 of Bungarus multicinctus. NCBI lineage: Eukaryota > Metazoa > Chordata > Lepidosauria > Squamata > Elapidae > Bungarus > Bungarus multicinctus. The sequence goes on from CM042838.1 coordinate 167,641,256, forward strand.
TATTTACTCTAAAATTTCAAAAAAAAAAAAATCTTTATCGTTGATCCTCTGTATCATGATTTCTTCAAATCAAGCTTTATCAGAATAAATATATTGAAAGATTTTAGTGCCACATTCCAAAATTAATCATGTGCGTTTTCCTCCTGTGATATTTGATTACATGTAGTTTTAAATATTTGCTTTGTCCCGAGGTCTTATAACTGATACATTCATTTTAGCAATGATTAAATGATTTGTATGGCAACAGAGTACAGTTCCTCTGATTTTATCTAGCTGAGAATCAAACAGAACACAATGCAGAAATCATGTCTGATGTAATTGAGTCAAGGAAAAGGAAGTGCTTGCCCTGGTTTGTCTCTTCACTGTTTAGAGAAGTTAAACGTCTATCCAACAATGCAGAAAAGTCTGGTGGGTTTGAAACGAACAACCCATTAAGATTATTTTGAGTCCTGCTTTATGTGGTCAGGTGGACAAACACTGGTTGCATTCACACAACAAGCTGAGCAGTGCAATACGTGTAAAACTAAACAAATTGGGTTGGTGGGTCACATAGGCTGTTAAACTATAGAAACATAAATCAAGGTTAAAAGGAATTGAGTGTCTTTCTATCAATCAACCTTTGTTGTCAGAGTACAACATGTGTACAATGAGAATAACTGAACCTGCCTTAGCTCCCATCTACAGGTTGGATTCGGGTTACATGCTGAAGGGAATGGAGGTTGTTCTGCAAATATGCCAACTAGGACTTCTACTGACTTCCTGAAGCTTCTTTCTCAAACACAGCCAGATTGTTGTTATGGTCTCAGCTGACATCTACTCCCTGTCATGGTTACCTCCTGAAATCCAAGCAAACATTGAAGCTTTTCAGGACTTTAAGAAGGTCTTTCTTATTCTTTCTTCTTTTTTGCAACCAATTTTATTAATTTTCTATTAATTACATTTCTTAGTGCTTAATAAAGATCATGTTGTCTGGCTATTTAATTTGCTTAACAATACAGATTCTATTTTTACTCTCCAACCACTGGTAAAATAAGTTCCATGTCTGATAATATTCTGTGTCTTCTTTCTGTTTAAATTTGAATGTAATTCTATCCATTTCTGCACAGTTTAGTATCTTCTTAACTATTTCTTCTTCTTGCGGTCTTTCTTCATCTATCCAATGTTGTGCAAATATAATCCTTGCTGCTGTTAAGGCATGTAATACTAAATACATACTTTTCTGATCCAATTTTTCTGGTATCATCCCTAATAAAAACAGTTCATCTTTAAAATCTGCATGTTTCCCTATTATCTTTTTTAGTCATCTGCATATTTTTGCCAAGAATTTGTTTTCTTTTAGCACAAAAATCCTTTGATTGCATTTCCAACATTTGCTAGACATATTTTAAACATGTTAGTTAACCTAGCAGGTGGATAGCTGGTTTGGTTTACTTCTCTTTTCCCCCCACTATAACTTCTTCCAACAAAACATTATTCTTAATTCATATTTTTTCTAATAATTGCTTTTAATATGCATTGACGTGATAAAATGTGGATATTGAATCAGTAACTGAAGAAATGCATATGGGACTTCCAGTTTGAGATTCTTTGGCGACAGTCAGGGATCCGCACCTGTGCGTGGTTTCTGTCTGTTCCCACCGCTAGAGCGCCCCGAGCCAGATGGTTTCGGGGCTAAGCTACCCCATAGAGGTGGTGGAGAAGGGGGAGACTGCCAGCAGGGTTGAGGAGAGCTGCATCTCTCCCCCCCAGCTGATCTTTACTCCTTTTCCCGAAGGCGGCTATAGCGGTGGTCAGAAATGGCCACCTCAAAGAAGAACTCAACCAGAAAAGAATGTGTAGGAGGAAGATAGAAAAAGAAAGTTTTGTTTGACCGGGTTGAACTGAAAAACAACAACATAAGGTACCCTGGAATTTGAAATATATATAAAAAATAACATTGTTCCCAAAGAAGAATTTGAAGCAGCAAAGGAGAGAGGGAAGGGAAAGGACTTGGCTTTTTTTTCTTCCCTTCCTTATACAGACAGCTAAGAGATTTAAATAAGAAATTGACAAAAATTCACTTTGACATCAATAGCCATTTAAGCTGAAAATAAAATGTCAAAGTTATAATAAGTAATTTTGGATACTCAAATTTTTTAAAAAGAAGAATGGGAAAGAAAAGGAAAGAATAAGAACAAAGAATAAAAGGGTGGGATCTGGAAAAATGGAGGAGACTGCCTGGAATTAAAAGGAACATACAGTGAAACTTTAACAAGATTTCTAAAGATACATTCCAACTGAAACTTTGTAACAAAATAACAGAATCCCAGGAAGAGAAAGTGGAGGAAAAAAAGAAGCAAGAAGAAATAGCTTTGGATTATTTGGTGATCTCTGGATTTTTGACTATTGGATTTAAATGACTAAAATCAATTGGGTGGTTGTTTAAAAGGGATTAAAATGTCATCACTTTTGAAAGAATTGAAAATGGAACTTAAAAAATACAAAGAAGAAGCACAAGAAGGAAGAGATTCTTTTGGCTTCGTATTTCAATTCTTAGAAATGGAGATCTGGAACTATGAGAAACAACAAGAAACACTTGTAGAACAAGAAGGTCGGGACAAAGAAGAAGCCATCTTTAACGATCAAGTAATTTTAACTGGGGGAAAGAAAGGAAAGGGGGGAAAGAGAGTGGAAAGATTAAGGTTTGAAAAGACAACAACAAAAAAAGAATAATTTGAAAAATAATTATAATACTAGGAAGCAACAGAAGAGAGGATTACAGAAAAGAGAGTTAGAAGCAGAGAGACAAGGGGGCAAAAATGGGAGGGAGAAGAAGAGGGGGAAGAGGGAAAGAAAAGAGTTATAAAAGACAAAAACAAGATATAGAGGAATGTACAAGGATTGAAAGTATATGCCTATTTAGAGACAATGGGTGAAAAATTAATTAAAAAAGGGATTTCTGCAAAGGTACATAAGATAGTATTGATATATTAGAAATGGAAACAATTTTAGAAAATATGAAATAAAGTATGATGGATAAAACACTTATTATAATGCAATGGAATGTTACAACATAGTGTATATATTAAGAATGTACCAAGCAGAATTTGATTGGAAATTATGTATTATATTGAATGTTATAATTCTAAAGCCATAAATTGAAGCTTAAATAAGAGTTGAATGGATAAAATTAAAAGATATAAAGGTGTCATACTCCAATTAGTAACTACAGGGGAAATGTTGTTTAATGAGAAAAGATAATATGAAATTTATACAGGATAGGCAGAAGTATAAATATAATGATTAGAAAAATATTGAAACTTTAAAAACATATATAATTGACTATAAATAAGAGATCATTAAAAATATAGTTGAGAAAACTAAGGGAGGGGGAAAATTATGGTGAAAATGTTAAAATAGTAATGAGATATGGAATAGAACACAAAGATGAATGTGAAATTGAATTTGTGTCTGTATGAAGAAGTGATAACCCGGGATCATGCTATTCTCAAAACAAGATGTCTTATTTGTATGTTTTTGTGAAAACCCAAATAAAACTTATATTAAAAAAAAAAAGAAATGCATATGGGAAGATTCCTCTCTGAGAAGCCACAGAAATTACCTGCCATAACTGGATATTTGGGATCCTCTTTCCAAACCTCATCACGGTCAGTCGGGCTCTGAATCCATACATTGCATGTAACGCATGTGCCAGAGCATAAACACCGTTGTAGATATTGTAATTTTCTCCTGTCATTCTTGTTTCAAAAATGTAATTGGGCAGATTCTGCACATTCTCCGTTCCTGTACATTGTTTTTCCCCATTTGGAGGGATCTCTCCTGATTGATGGATCTTGCAGCCAAAGACATTTTCCCACCATAGAGGGAGAAAGACATCTCCTTGGGGATTCAAGGGGTCTAAAGAGAGGAGGAAGTGGCTGAATTCTGAGACCTCTCCAGTGTGGTCCCTGAAATGCAAGACTCCGTGGAAAGATTTTACAAACAGCAATGTGTCTTCAGTTTCCTCCACACTAAGTTTCCAATGGGAGGTTAAGATCCAAACATTCTGAAATGTTGTGTTGCTCCTATTTTTATAGAGAAACAAAAGTGTCTGTACACTTAAACTACAATCATAGTCTCCAAACAGAACAATCACTTCAGTTTTTGACCAAGTCTGGAGACTGAGAACTATTTTTTCCGCTATAATCAGAATGTCATGTAATTTCATCATTTGAGTGAAGGCCAGGCAGATCTCCTTTTCCTGGAACATTGGCATCAGAGTTGAGATGAAATGTTCTCCCCTTTCATCTTCAGGGGCCACCAGCCCAACCCAGTTCCATTGGAAATGCAGGAGCAGCTGGACTAAACCCAAATACTGAGGAGATTCCTTGGGATTAATCCGGAAGAAGGAAGGATGAACTCTTCTCCCTCTCTGAGAGAATTCAAAGCCAACACCGAGCTGGAGAAAATGAGTTTTTTTTTTTTCAAAGACAAAGTAAATGTTGATGTTCACTTTAGGGGTCACTTCAAGGATCACCATTGTGAGGTTGATGGCTCCAGCAGTCAGGTTGACTCATACTGAGTAGCAAACTTAATCTCCTTCCCATTTTAGGAAGAACTACTAGTTACACATTTTTATTGGTTGAGATACATCGGAAGACAAGAGAAAAAAATTAACCATCTGATACAGAGAATAAATAGCTCTAAAACGATGGCCACCCTTTAATAAAGAATTAACTAAGAGTCATATGCTAATGATGTGCCTATCCCAAAATGCCTACTTCTTTGTTTTTGAGTAACCTTCTGATCTCTGTCTATTCCATACTGTATCCAAGAGAGCTCTCTTACCTGTGGGACCTTAAAAATGCTGAAGATGGAGTCCATCTGCCTTGAGGATTTGGCATTGAGACCACCAATCACGGAGAACAGAGTGCCCTTCCGGCCACATTTGTAACCTGGAACCACTTGGCCTTGTGAGGAGAGCATGGAGAGGCTGTTTAAGGAAATAAAGATCTCACCCTGGAAATGGCCATAGATGTGGAAGCCAAGGGTGATGTTGGGGAGCAGAAAAAAATTCTTATTGACCTCAGAGATAGCAAACATCAATGCAAGGAAATGCTGGTAGTTACTGGGGATGAGCCTATAGTGACAAGAACAAGGGAACATTACAGTTAAGGATGTTTGCTTGTAGAGTTTGCTTCTGTGTTTGGGGGAGGGCAGTAACATACAAATTTTAATGGGTTTTGTTTGTTTTAAGAATCTTTCTCAGCTAAACCTGAATAGCTTTGTGAGAAAACAGACAAGCCTTTCCATCCATATCATGGGCTGTTTTATACTCTCTATTATTCCTCCCATCTTCACTTTGCTCCTATGGTTATAATGCTTCCCAATCACTCACTGTAATAATTTAGGGTCTCTCTAGGAGCAACTTCTTCAGGGGTGGTAAACATTGTTGAGCACAGGACTACAATAGGAGTCACCTCATAGATGTACTGAAGGCCATAATTCATGAGCAATGCTGTTTCCAAAGCTGAGAGGGACTTTAGTAACTCCTGAATACTGGAGTTACTGTCCAGATTAATATTGAAATTCAAATTCTTCATTATGCCAGCACAGCTTCTAATATACTCTTCATGTTTGTTATTTATCATCTTCATGAGGAAGAGAATGACAATTCCAGCCTATTTTAGGAGCTCGCTACTTTATTGAAATAAGCACAAGATGTCTACTATACTTGTACATTGCAGAATACTAGAAGGAGTATTTCTGAAAGAGGTCCTAGAATTTACAGCAAAGAGACCATTTATCTGTATGTTTGTCTCCCACTGAAACTCACTCATTATTTAAATGAAAACTCAATGTATTAAAGTGTGGGATAGTAGAATTTAAACTAGCTCCCAAGGGCAAATTCCCACCAATAATGGGATCACCAGGCCTATAGTAGCATTCCTCTAAAGGGATATAATCCCTGAACACACAAACGGTTTGCAGCCTCTTCAGTGTAGTTGGAGCCAGAAGCCAGAAGAGCAGCAACATCAACTGTAGCATGACTCCTGTCTGGTCATTCTTATCACCTTCCTTCCTAGGACAGAAATCAAGGTTTATGCAGAAACTGATCTGAAGGTTGTTTGTGAAATATCACTTGAACTCTAGCAGATCAGACACCACCTGTGCCACCTGGATGGCCTCAGGACAAATTTATAGGAACAATATTTCCTCTTACCTGTGTTTGGGCTGTGATTATAAAGAAAATTGTCATATGAGTCTCTTCAAACCCAGGAATGAATTGCAAGACAGGTTAAGGTATCACCTTCTTTCCCCATCTGGAGAACTCAGACATATTTTTATAGCTTGGAAGTATTTGTATCTAGAAATCCACAGGGGATACTAAGAATTACAGTACTTCTGATGATTGCAAGGAGCAATTTTCTATCCTTGCAGCAATAGCTTCTCATACTGACTACTGTAACGCCCTCTACATGGGGCTCCCTGCGGGGAGCACCTGGAGGCTTCAACTGGTGCAAAATGCAGCCGCGCGGGTGGTTATGGGAGCGCCAAGAAACTCCCATGTGATGCCTCTCCTGCACGAGCTGCATTGGTTGCCGGTGGCCTTCTGGGTTCGCTTTAAGGTTCTGGTTTTGACCTTTAAAGCACTCCATGGCATCAGACCAGGTTACTGGCAAGACCGCGTTCTGCCAGTGGTCTCCCACTGACCGGTGCGCTCCCACAGGGAGGATCTCCTTCAGGTCCCAATGGCATCTATGTGCCACCTGGTGACCCCGAGGAACAGGGCCTTCTCTGTGGGGGCACCCGCCCTCTGGAATGGGTTGCCTCCTGAGTTACGGACGACCACTGATCTGAGAGTGTTTAGATGTGCTTTGAAAACTTGGATCTTTGAGCAGGCCGGCCTGGGCTGATTTTAAATTGTGGTTTTTAGAAATTGGGGTTCTAGAAATTGGGGTTCTAGAAATTGGGGTTTTAGAAATTGGGGTTTTTATATTTTAACTATTGGGTTTTTTAAGTATAAATTTTAGTAGTAGCCATATATTTAATTTCTTTTTAACTTTTGTAATTTGTATTATATTATAGTTGGCTGTACACCGCCCTGAGTCCTTCGGGAGAAGGGCAGTATATAAATTCGATATAAAATAAAAAAATAAAAATAAATACACCCAAATGGAAAAAAAAAACATGTTTGTGTTTCTTGTAATGCCTAGAGCAGATGGCATCATGCTGAAGTTGTGAATTTGACCTCTGTGAAACTGACCCCTGTAAATAAGATGGAGTTTGGCCAGGGCCATAGTTGCTCAGCTATTAGGAGCAGGGGTAGGATTCAAATTTCTTAACAACCGGTTCTGTGGGTGTGGCCTAATTTGTGGGCATGGCTAGGTGGTCATGTGACAGAGGTGGGTGTGGCCAGGTGTAGCTACTCTGCTACTTGGCAAGTATCTTCAACTCTGTAATTGTATTTCTCAATTGATGCATGGATGTATTGAAGATGATGTATTGCTATTATATCTACTGAACAAAAATGGTTAGTAACCTAATCTACTGATGGATGAACTGTGTATGATATTGGATTGAAACATGGACTGTGCTTATATCACTGTATATAAAGACTTTGCCCTTCAACTGCTGTGCTTGTGTGGTTCAATACTCACTGCTAAAATCTGAACACTACTTCTGTCTGCTGTATTAATCCTTGACACCAAAGATACTCTGCTAAATACTTAACAAAGCCAAAGTCAAAATATCAACAAGATATAGTCCAAGGTCACACTGGTCTTTTCTCTTTCCACTTCAGTCTCCAGAGGTTTAAATTGTTTCGTGAGAGCAACACTTGTTTAAACAATTATTATTCAATGCTCATCTTCTCTTAAGTCTAAACAACCTGTGACCAAATAATTTTCTCATGAATTTAATCTCTTCAGCTTTTTTTATAACCTCTGGGTGGCAATATTGCTTTACTTTCTCTGCTTTATTATATTGTAACAAAATAATAATAATAATCTAGCAAGATTCACTTTTTAAAAGAGAAAATAAAAAGGGAAAAATAATACAAATGCAGTATTAAAAGTAAAAAAAATTAAGATTTAACTTCCTTTAGTTGTTACTATAAAGTCCAGTCCAGTTAACAATTAATCTCTTGTTAAAGCACAATAAAATAATATTAATTAAATTTGACAGTTGAAAGCATGCTCATTTTTGCTGCTTATTATCTCTTCTGTCTTCTATTTTCTTAAAGTCTTTTCCCCCTTAGGGTACTCTTTCATTCTTAGCCAGAAAAAAGTTTTAAAAATCTTAAATCCGACACAGTTTCTTTGTATATCTTCTCATTTTTTGGACCTGTCCCAACCTTTTAGCAGCTTTTCAATGGCCTCTTTCCTCCTCCACTGGATTAGAGAGTTTTTCCTGAATCTACCAGGGACTTTACAGTGTCCCTGGGATCAGCAGGATGCACTCTCCTCAGCTGCCATCTCTCTGGGATGGTTCAGGTTCAGATGGACCATCCAGCTGTGAGGATTTTGATGGCTCCTCGGGAGCATCCAAATCGCCTGTCGTCTCATCATGATGTCAGCCCCACCCTCTCCCCAACATGAATCATCTTTGAGAGGGGATTGTTCCCCTACCTCTGAAAGAAGACTCAGTTTGACTCCTACTCAAGGAACAATGGCTGGACCACATCATACTGGAATATTTTGGTGGACCCTGCATAAATCCTCATTTCAGTGAGGTTTCAGGATTGGGTGTGGGATGGAAATGGTAATGGTTGCACATTTAGATGAACTTAGGAAGGGGCAGGATGAGGGCAGTGCATCCATTCCAGCTCAACATGGCCTCTTGGTAGTCTTTAATGTCATCAACTGTCAAGTGCTGGAAATCAAGAGTCCAAGTGACCCAAATGAATATAGCATTATTGTATGCCAATGAACTGCACAAGAATCTGATCTAGTAACAGTGAAAACAAATTTGGCAGTAAATAAGAGTCAATAGGTGGGCTGGACTTGGATCTCTTGGAGACTTGAGATGAATGGAGCATTTGACCCCTCTATCAGTCTCAGCCTTGTCATCCCCTACCTCAACTCTGGTTTCCATCTGTATTGGCTCTCTTATAGCCCTTGACAGTCTTTAAGGAAGATAATCAGGACTGCAGATAAACACTGATATTGAACCCAATCCTTTAAAACACTACCTCTTCCATTAAACCCAAAGAAAAGTTTCTGGTTTCATTTTTATATTTGTTTTGAGAATTTTCTGTATTATGATATGAATCTTACTCCAAAATTTCTTTGCTTTAATACATGTCAACTCACACAACTCGCACCTTGGTCAGCACTTCTTTATTCTCCTACCATCAGGAAGGAGGCATGGAAGCAGAGGCAGCCACACAAACAGGCTGAAGAACAGTTTTTATCCATGGGCTGTCAGACTCCTGAATGGAAAATAACTCTACAACAACATAGTACGATTGATTTGCATGACTGGCGCGATGTGCAATAAGTTCACATGGTGGAAAAGGATTGTGTTTGTTAGCAAAATTCACTGAGTTAGGGACTTTCTGTCTTTCACTGTGAGTTGTATTGCATTGGGGGGGGGGGGGGCTGCCCGAACGGAGGCTCAGCCAATCTCATAGTACAAATGTTGTACTCTGACAATAAAGGTCTGAATTGGATTGAATTGATGTCCACCATCAATGGTAAAAGTTGCTTCTTAGCTTTTACACTTCCAGCATTCATTTGAAATACTCTGATAGATTCTGGACAATTTATCCGGTGTTCAATGCCAGAGATACATTATCTTATAAAATTTTTCTTTTAAATTATAGTTTAGTATAAATTTTAAACCTTTCTTCCACCTATTTTCTCATTGTTCAAGAATCACATTATATCCAAAATTCTTTGTCCACTGAATCATACAATATTTTACATGTTCACTTTCCAAATTCAATTTCAACAACATTTTATAAATCTTAGCAATAATATCCCTGTTGTTCCCAATTTGGATCTGAGCCTGGTGCCGAAGCCAATGATGGACGCTAGACATGAGGTGCAGTTTTTCTGATTTCTTTTTATTGGATTGCTTTTTATCCAAGGAAAAGGGCTCCTGGTCAAAATGCCAAGAGTGTAGAACAAAGGATAGAGTAGGCTTTATACATATTGCAGGACAAAGCAAGATAATAAGAAATATCATCTAATAAATATTTTAGTAATAATTCTACAATTTGTTCTATTGGTCTCTAGCTGCCCCATTCCCTAGTCTTAGATAATGATTGCCCATGGAGTTATCTAATACACATTTGATTTTCTGCAGGTCATCTCTATTCCTAACTATTAGCTGAGGTCTGCAAGTTGTGTAACTCATGTTACTTTTATTAGCTTTCTAATTAGCCAGGATTGTTACAAGATTTACATGTGCATATTTCCCGTGGATAAGAATTCTTTATTCTTGCCAGACAGACTCCACAATTATAGGCTTCCTAATTGACTTTCATGTGTGTGTATGATCTTGCTTTATTTTAGCAGAAAGCCCACCATGCAGTAAGATTTCCAATTCATTTTTAGCAAAATCAAACCCACAACACTTTTTTATCTGATTTAAATTGTTCTTTCAGTTGTTGAAAATCAATGCCAAACATAACTTTCTAATTCAAATTCTTCCCTGAACTTTCATGTAGGTTTACCAGAGTTGAAGGATAATATGTTACCATACATACATCAGTCTGGCTTCACCACCATTTCTTTTCTTCAAAACAAGCTTCTGGGTGGGGGGGACATCCAAAGAGGAAATTTCATACAGAGCCTTGTTTTATTCCAAACTCTTAGTATAGCAGGTCTTGCAAAGTGTTTAACATTAACTTTAATCATACCATAAATAACTGTGCCATTCAAACTTTAATCTGTAGCCCTCTAATTCAAGTAGCCTCTTATTTTGGAGGTTCAACCACTCTTTTAACCAGGCCAGACAACATGCCTCAAAATACAATTTCAAGTCTGATAAAGCCAAACCCCTTTTTCCTTAGCATCTTGCACTAGTTTGTATCTAATTCTTGGTTTTTCCCTTTGCCATATAAACTTAGAAATATCTGAAATAATAAACATATCTTTAATAACAAGTTTGTATTCCATACAGGGCATTGGAACTCACCAAGGACACTATTAAAACATGAAACAGAAAAGATTGACCACAGGAATATTGTAAGCAATTGCAGCACTTGATAAGGAATTCTTTTATGGACAAATTCCTCATTCACATCATCATTTATTAGAAATCTTGTCACATTTGAAATATGCCACAAAGACAAATATGAATGAGGCAACTCCATGCATTAGTTAGAAATTTTTGTTTCTTACTATATTTTCTCTACAATTCAGATCAGGCCTCAGCAGGATAATGTAGCATTTGGGGAAAAAGATACAAGCCAAGAGAGCAGCTCCAGAGGCCAAAATGGAGAAGATCTCTACAGCCACCATGGACTTCCCTTTGGTGCTCAGGTAGGTAGGGAGAAAGGAGATCCAAACACTGCAAAATACCAACATGCTAAAAGTAATGAACTTGGCTTCATTGAAACTATCAGGCAATTTCCTAGCTAGAAATGCCACTGTGAAACTGACAAGAGCCAAAAGTCCTAGGTAAGAGAGGACACCGTAAAACATTACAGCTGAGCCTTGCTTACATTCCAAGATGATCTCTCCAAACAAAGAGTGGAAATCTAAGTTAAGAAATGGGGGAGAGGTTCCCAGCCAAGTGGCACAAAGGACTGCTTGGATCAGGGGACAGGCTATGACAATGGAATTGGTCAGTGGTTTTCCTAAGATTTTCCTTGTCTTGTTCCCTGGCTTGGTGGCCATGAATGCCAGAACCACCATGACAGTTTTTGCCAACACAGAGGAAACTGCAATGGAAAAGAGAATGGCAAAGGCAGATTGTTGGAAGAGACAGGTGAGACTCCTGGGTTGACCAATGAAAAGGAAAGAACAGAGGAAGCAGAGCAGGAGGGAGACCAGGAGGATGTAGGTAAGATCTCGGTTGTTGGCCTTGACAAGTGGTATGTCATGATGTTTATAGAAAATCACCAGGACTGCAGATGTAATCACTGACAGGAAAACAGCAAGAAAAACTAAAGTGTATCCCAGGGTGTCTTGATAGGCAAGGAAATGGATCTTCTTTGCAATGCATTGGTCCTGGTCCTTGTTGGGATATTGGTCTTTGGGGCAGAGTTCACAGTGAGCTGCATCTGAAATCAAAAGTCTTTTTCTAAGGATTTCTTGAGTAACTACTATGTACATTATCCCTCCTACAAAAGGGATACATGTTTTGCCTTTCTGTTGTTGACCTATCTACAAAGGAAGTAATGAAATAATCCCCTGTGCTTTTTATAGGGCATCAAAAAGTGCAAACTATCCTTCCTTTATAATGATACTATTAGCCAGTGATGAGGATTTATACTGTTCCAGCTATCCATTCATTGGGGCAATTCCATGGGTAATGTGGCTTTCAATTTGAGATTACTTCTTGTTTTCTCCCTAATTTTATAATGGAACCCATACAAGACTGACTGATCTGTTATCCAGGAATTCAGCTTTTTGTTTGTGTATATATTATCCCTGCCTTAACTTCTTTGCTTTGTACTTCAAATCTGCTTATTTAGACTCCACTCCCTCTCTTGGTCTATCTGGCAGATCTATTTCCTCAGAGGTTGATAGTGCTGATGGAAGAAGCATGCACTAAATGATAAAAATTAAACATTTGGACCATACACCCCACTTTCTTAGGAAAAGATTGCAAGTTGGTTTTCCCAATTGGATGTTAGAGTAGGAGCGGAAATGCATGTTGGGGATTCACAAATTCTGTCCTAAATCTATCCTAAAAGCAATTGCTGAGGATTAGGAAAGGTGTCTGCTGAGGTAAGGCAGTTTACTGAAAAGTTCTGCTGAAAAGTATGAGTGGATGTCAATCTCATCAGAAATGACAACAAGAACAAAAACAGGTTGATTAAATTAATGTCTTCCTTTGATTCTGGAGGATTAAGATTTAAAGTCTGGTCTACCTGTCTGATTAGAAATGGTCCCTTCTGGACAAGCGTCACACTGGTAGCAGCAAACCGGCTTGCCTTCTGGAACTCTTCTCCTCTCTCCTGCCTGGCACCTCTTCTTTCCACACCTGGCAAATGGGATGGTCTGAAATAGAAATAAGAATGAATTCTTTAATTTGTTCCCACATTCCTATTTCTATTCCACATTCTCATTTCTATGCTCAGAATCGCTTCTAACCAAATTGTTCACCATTGTCTATCAATAACCAGGAACAGCTGCTGGGGTATTCAGGACAGTGGCACTCCCAACCTACCAACAGATGCTGGAGATTGGAACTGGGCAGAGGTGGTATTCAGCAGATTCTGACCAGTTCTGGAGAACTGGTAGCAGAAATTTTGAGTAGTTTGGAGAACAGGCAAATACCACCTCTGACTGGAGATTTTACAGTATCCTTCCCCTGCCACGCCCACCAAGCCACACCCACAGAACCGGTAGTAAAAAAAATTGAATTCCACCACTGGAACTGGGGCTTCATCCAGCAAAGGAAGGCTTCTGACTGAACCACAACATTTCTAAAAGAAAAGACTCCTAAGCAGAAATGGTCCATGGAAATCACTGTTTTTTGCTGTAATTTCATCCTGCATTTGAAGCAGACATTGTTCCCTTTGTGGAATGAAACAAATCAGACCTCAAATGTGTTACATGAAAAGCAGATTTTTCACCAAATGACTGCCATGATTTCTGACTCAATTGATTATTTTTCAAATCAGAAAGATGTTCTGCATTTCAGGAGAGAATGAATGTTTCTCAGAAACTTACAGTATTTTTGGCAGCTCACCTCTGTGGCCCAGATGATTCCATGAGAGTTAATGGTGAAATCCTGGCCTGGGGGAGCCTCAGGATTTACTTGCCCAACCTTCATGGGGACAAAGGATTGATTGGGTAGGAAAAGCCAATTGAGAAGGTCATAACGTGCAGATCCCAGTCCATCTTCTGAGAAGGAGACTTCATCCCCAGCACTGTTGTTGAACTGCACATTGCCCAAATATGGAAGAATCTGAAATAAAAGTGATCTTTAGAAATAGGAGTCTTTTATAACTTCTGTCAGAATATGGTGACCATCTTGAGAAGATGAATTCATGTCTGAAAAGCTAGAGGATTCCCTTGGTGGAGAACAGAGGAATCTGTAGTAACACCAAATATTTACTCTGAAAGTACAAAAAAGTTTTCTTTATCGTTGGTCCTTTCTATCATGGTTTCTTCAAATCAAGTTTTATCAGAATAAATATATTGAAAGATTTTAGTGCCACATTCCAAAATTAATCATGTGCGTTTTCCTCCTGTGATATTTGATTACATGTAGTTTTAAATATTTACTTTGTCCCAAAGTCTTGTAACTGATAAATTCACTTTAGCAATGATTAAATGATATGTATGGCAACAGAATACAGTTCATCTGATTTTCTCTATCTGAGAATCAAAACAGAATACAATGCAGGAGCCATGTTTGATGAAATGGAGTCAAGGAAAAGGAAGTGCTTGCTCTGGTTTGTCTCTTCACTGTTCAGAGAAGTTCAATGTCTATCCAACAATGCAGAAAAGTCTGATGGGTTTGAGACAAACAACCCATTAAGACTATTTTATATAATGACCTAAGTGCTAGAGCCCACTGTAACTACATAACCAAAAAGGCATTAAGAGTTGTTAACCTAATCTTACGTAGCTTTTTCTCTGGTAATATCACACTACTAACTAGGGCATACAAAACATTTTCCAGACCAATACTCGAATACAGCTCATCAGTCTGGAACCCACATTACGTATCTGATATTAACATAGTTGAGAAAGTCCAGAAATATTTCACAAGAAGAATTCTCCACTCCTCTACTCATTGTAGAATACCTTATGCCACCAGACTTGAAATTCTAGACCTAGAAAACCTTGAATTATGCCATCTTCGGTCCGATCTAAGTATATAAAGTATATATAAAGTCATACATTGCAATGTCCTAGCGGTCAACAAATATTTCAGCTTCAACCATAACAATACAAGAGCAAACAATAGATACAAACTCAAGGTAAATCGCACCAGACTTGATTGTAGGAAATACAACTTCAGCAACATAGTGGTCAATGTCTGGAATATTCTACCTGACTCTGCAGTTTCTTCTCCAACCCCCAAAATCTTTAACATTGGACTGTCTACTATTGACCTCACGCCTTTCCTAAGAGGTCTGTAGGGGATGTGCATAAGTGCACCAAAGTGCCTACCATCTCTGTCCTATTGTTTCTTTTATATTTTTTATATATACTCATTTCGTGTATTCATAACTATATTTATACTTATACCTGTTATCTTGTAAGTGATTGACAAATCAAATAAATAAATAAATAAATAAATTAATTAATAAATATTTTGAATCCTGCTTTATGTGCTCAGGTGGACCAAGACTTGCTGCATTCACACAACAAGCTGAGCAGTGCAATAAATGTAAAACTGAATAAATTGGGGTTGGTGGGTCACATAGGATGTTAAACTATAGAAACATAAAACAAGGTTAAAATGAATTGAGTGTTTTCCTATAAGTTGGAGTTGGGATACATGCTGAGGGAAACGGAGGTTGTTCTGCAAATATGCCAACTAGGACTTCTACTGACTTCTTGAAGCTTCTTTCTCAAACACAGCCAGATTGTTGTTATGGTCTCAGCTGACATCTACTCCCTGTCATGGTTACCTCCTGAAACCCAAGCAATCATTGAAACCTTTCAGGACTTTAAGAAGGTCTTTCTTCTTCTTTCTTCTTCTTTTTGTAATAGATTTTATTAATTTTCTATTAATTACATTTCTTAGTGCTTAATAAAGATCATGTTGTCTGGGTATTTAATTTGCTTAACAATACAGATTCTATTTTTACTCTCCAACCACCGGTAAAATAAGTTCCCTGTCTAATAATATTCTGTGTCTTCTTTCTGTTTAATTTTGAATGTAATACTATCAATTTCTGCACAGTTTAGTATCTTCTTAACTATCTCTTCCTCTTGCGGTCTTTCTTCATCGTTCCAGTGTTGTGCAAATATAATCGTTGCTGCTGTTAAGACATGTAATACTAAATACATACTTTTCTGATCAAATGTTTCTGCTATCATCCCTAATAAAAACAGTTCAGCTATAAAATCTACATGTTTCCCTATTATTTTTTCTGCGTACGTTTGCTCAGATTTTTTTTTGTTTTAGCACAAGTCCTCCACATATGATAAAATATGATCATCCTTTGATTACATTTCCAACATTTGCTAGACATATTTTTAAAAATTTTAGCTAACCTATCAGGTGGATAGCTGGTTTGGTTTACTTCTTTTTTCCCCTCTCTCCAAACTCTTCCAATGAAACATTATTCTTAATTCATATTTTTCTAATAATTGCTTTTAATATGCATTGATATGATAACATGCAGATATCGAATCAGTAACTGAAAAAATGCATATGGGAAGCTTCCTCTCTGAGAAGCCACAGAAATTACCTGCCATGACTGGACATTTGAGTTCCTCTTTCCAAACCTCATCACGGTTAGACGGGCTCTGGATCCAAACATTGCATGTAAAGCATGTGCCACAGCATAAACGGCATTGTAGATATTGTAACTTTCACCTGTCATGCTTGTTTCAAAAATGTAATTGGGCAGATTCAGCACATTCTCCTTTCCTGTACATTGTTTTTCCTCCTTTGGAGGGATCTCTCCTGATTGATGGATCTTGCAGTTAAAGACATCTTCCCACCATAGAGGCAGAAAGACATCTCCTTGGGGATTCAAGGGGTCTAAAGACATAAGGAAGTGGATGAATTCAGAGACTTCCCCAGTGTGGTCCCTGAAATGCAAGACTCCATGGAAAGCCTTTACCAATAGCAATATGTCCTCAGATTCCTCCACACTAAGTTTCCAATGGGAGGTTAAGATCCAAACATTCTGAAATGTTGTGTTGCTATCATTTTCAAGGACAAACAAAATTGTCTGTACACTTAAACTGCAATCATAGTCTCCAAACAGAAGAATCACTTCAGTTTTTGACCAAGTATGGAAATTGAGAGCTAATTTTTTCATTATAATCTGAAGATCATCTGATTTCAACCTTTCAGAGAATGCCAGGCAGATCTCCTTCTCTTGGAGCATTGGGGTGAGAGTTGAGACAAAACGTTCTCCCCTCTCATCTTCAGGGGCCATAAGCCCAACCCAGTTCCACTGGAAATACAGGAGCAGCTGGACTAAACCCACATATTGAGGAGATTCCTTGGGATTAATCCAGAAAAAGGAAGGATGAACTCTTCCCTCTCTCTGAGAGAACTCAAAGCCAACACCGAGCTGGAGAAAATGAGATTCTTTTTTCAAAGACAAAGTAAAAGTTGATGTTCACTTTAGGGGTTATCAGTTACACATTTTTATTGGTTGAGGTATGTCAGAAGACAAGAGAAAAAAATTAAAAATCTGATACAGAGAATAAATGGCACTAAAATGATGGCCACACTTTAATGAAGAATTAACTAAGAATCACATGCTAATGATGTGCCAATCCCAAAATGCCTACTTCTTTGTTTTTGAGTAACCTTCTGATCTCTGTCTACTCCATACTGTATCCAAGAGAGCTCTCTTACCTGTGGGACCTTAAAAATGCTGAAGATGGAATTCATCTGCCTTGAAGTTTTGGCATTGAGACCACCAATGACGGAGAACAGAGTGTCCTGCCAGCCACATTTATAATTTGGAACCATTTGGCCTTGTGAGGAGAGCATAGAGAGGCTGTTTAAGGAAATAACTATCTCCTTCTGGAAATGTCCATAGACGTGGAAGCCAAGGGTGATGTTGGGGAGCAGAAGAAAATCCTTATTGACCAGCGAGACAGCAAACATCAATGCAAGGATCTGCTGATAGTTATTGGGGATGAGCCTATAGTGAGAAAAACAGGGAAACATTGCAATTAAGGATGTTTGCTTGTAGAGTGCTTCAGTGTTTGGGGGATACAGCAATATCCAAATTTTAATGGGTTTGGGTTTGTTTTAAGAATCTTCCTCAGCTAAACCTGAATGGCTTTGTGAGAAAACAGACAATCCTTTCCATTCATATCATGGGATGTTTTATACCCCTCTATTATTCTTCCCATCTTCACTTTTCTCCAATGGTTGTAATGCTTCCCAACCACTCCTCTTTCACTCTAATAATTTAAGGTCTCTCTTGGAGCAACTTCTTCAGGGGTGGTAAACATTGCTGAGCACAGGACTACAGTGGGAGTCAACTCATAGATATACTGAAGGCCATCATTCATGAGCAATGCTGATTCCAAATCTAATAGGAATTTTTGTAACTCCTGAACACTGGAATTGCTGTCCAGATTAATATTAAAATTCAATTTTTTCACTATGCCCGCACAGCTTCTAATGTACTCTTCATGTTTGTTGTTTATCATCTCCATGAGGAAGAGATTGAGAATTCTAACCCATTTTAAGAGCTTGCTACTTTATTGAGAGAGGCACAAGATGTCTACTAAACTAGGACAGTGCAGAGTACTAGAAAAAGTATTTCTGAAAGAAATCCTAGAATTTAAAGAGAACATTTATCTATATGTCTGTCCTCCAGCTGAAACTTACTTATTATTTAAAAGAAGATTTGATGTATTAAATTGTGGGACAATAGAATCCACATTTCCTCCCAATGGCAAATTCCCACCAATAATGAGATCACCAGGCCTATAGTAGCTTTTATCTAATGGGATATAATCCCTGAACACACATATGGTTTGCAGCCTCTTCGCTGTGGTTGGAAATAGGAGCCAGAAGAGCAGCAACATCAAGTGTAGCATGACTCCTGCCTGGTCATTCTTGTCACCTTCCTTCCTAGGACATAAATAAAGGTCTATGTAGAAATTGATTTGAAGGTTGAACCTGAAATTTCACTGGAACTTTACCAGATCAGACACCACCTGTGCCACCTGGATGGCCACAGAACAAATTTATAGCAGTGATGCTTCCTCTTACCTGTGTTTGGATTGTGATTATAAAGGAAACAAAGACATGTGAGTCTCTTCAAATACAGAAGTGAGCTCTTTGCAAGACAAGCTAATGTCTCATCTTCTGCCCCCACCTGGAGAACTCAGACATATTTTTATAGCTTGGAAGTTTTTCCATTTAGAAATCCACAGGGGATACACTAAAAATTACTGTACTTCTGATGATTGCAAGGAAAAACAATTTTCTATCCTTGTAGAAATAGCTTCTCATACACCCAAATGAAAAAAAAAACCATGTTTGTGTTTCTTGTAATGCCCAGAGCAGATGGAGTCATGCTGAATTTGTGAATTTGACTTCTGTGAAACTGACCCCCTTCAAACAAGATGGAGTTTGGCTTGGGCCATAGTTGTTCAACTAGTAAGAATTGTGCTGTCCAGACAGTTATATTTAATGGAATTTTGGATAGTTAGTTAGGAATTGAGAGCTGTCCCCTTAAGGAAATGCATCATAGTAAATGTAGTTAAGGTATTCTCAGAAATGTAGCACATGTCATGTGGTCACATTTGTAATCCTGATTGGTCACTGAATTGACCCTTGGTGGGTTGGAGGAGGTTTCTTCACTCTTGCCTGAAAACAGCCTCATGGTAGCAGCTCTACCCCCTGATTCTACAACTATGGGATGAAATATGGGATAGAAAGATTACTATCATTTACACTATAATTTCAACTAGAATTGGACATTACATGCATTTTGACATAACTGTGAGTTACCTTAATAAAATAAAAGAAACTTTGTATGGAAGAATTTGTAGAGTTATTCTATCTGTCTTTATATTCAGCAAGTGAACCAAAAGGCAGAATAGTAAATGATAGTAATCTTTCTATCCCATATTTCATCCCATAGTCGTAGAATCAGGGGGTAGATCTGCGACAGCACACTATGCGCCTCAGCATGCTGCAAAAGCAAACTGTGTGCCTCAGTGCACCACGAGGACACAATCGGAGCCAGTGGTGAGTGTCAATTACACGACAGTGTGCGATAACACACCAGCCCCTCGCTCGTGTCATCAGATCTGCTTAGCCAAAGTCTACCCCAATGGATGCCCAGAAGAAGCAGTGAAGATGAATGCAATACTGGAACCTCAGAGCAATCGCTCACTAGCCAGGTCCGCATTCTTTGACTTCTTTGATGTTCAGAAGGAAGAGGTGCACTTCACAATATCAGCATTCACAGCACCAAGACGCACGGCGGGGAAGAGCGCTACTGGACTCTGTATAGAGTCATTAGATGGAAGTTCCCAGTTCCTACTGCCACCTGTGTTGGAATGGGACGGGATACCAGATGACCGCAGCCACATTGCAACACCAGAAGTAGCTAGCAATATACCTCACCTGAAGCATATGGCTCTTCACTTTCCTGCCCTAGATCCTGAAGTCAAGATTTTGCTATTGCTGGGACTAGATGCCCCTGATGCTTTAGCATACACTGAAGTAGTAAGAGGCCCGAGATATTCACCTTATGCCTTCAAAACAGACTTAGGATGGGGAGTCTCAGGAATTGTCTGTGTCGATCGGATGCAGGCCCCAACCCAGGCAGATGCCTTTGCACCATCTATCCTGACAGCCTTCGATGCCTTTTAGCACCATCGGAAACAAGAATGCCGGTCCATCCTAAAAGGCCGCCGGCGACTACTAGACTTTCACAAATATGCTCTACAAGGACAGATGTCTTTGCAACATCCAGTTCAACCACTTGTCAACACCCTTTGAACCATTGGAAGCAAGAGTACCTGCCCACCCTAAACAGCCACCAGAGGCGACCAGCAGACTTTCACCAAGAAGCTCTACACCAGACCAGTCACCGACCTAGTGGTGTTGCAGAGAAAGGTTGAACTTGAAGATTGAACCTCAAGCTTTGCATGCTTTGCTTTGTTTGATGCTTTATTATTTACTGTCTTTTCTTAGTTATATAGCTAACTGTTTATTTTAGTTATATAGTTATCTGTTATTCAGTTAGTATTACTCTTTACTGTTTATCTTAGTTATACAGCTACTTTAGTTAGTGGAATTTACAATTCCAGGCAGGGAGTGTG
Source organism: Bungarus multicinctus (assembly GCA_023653725.1). Classification (NCBI taxonomy): domain Eukaryota; kingdom Metazoa; phylum Chordata; class Lepidosauria; order Squamata; family Elapidae; genus Bungarus; species Bungarus multicinctus. The sequence continues at coordinate 167,662,360 of CM042838.1, forward strand.
CTGTCCAGACAGTTATAGTTAATGGGATTTGGGATAGTTAGTTAGGAATTGAGAGCTGTCCCCTTAAGGGAATGCATCATGGTAAATTTAGTTAAGGTATCCTGGGAAATGTAGTACATGTCACGTGGTCACATCTGTAACCCTGATTGGTCACTGAATTGACCCTTGATGGGTTGAGGGAGGTTTCTTCACTCTTGCCTGAACACAGCCTCATGGTAGCAGCTCTACTCCCTAATTCTACGACTATTGGGTGAAATATGAGATTGAAAGATTACTATCATTTACACTACGATTTCTACTATGCAAAGAATTGGGCATTAGATGCATCTTGACATAACTGTGAGTTACCTTAAGGATACCTAATATAATCCAATAAAAGAAACTGTGTATGGAAGAATTTGTAGAGTTATTCTATGTGTCTTTATATTCAGCAAGTGAACCAAAAGACAGAATAAGAGTGCTAATGGGGTTTTGTGGCACATGAGAATTAGATGTACCCTTGTAACTATGAGCAGTCATGCCAATGCTTGCATGGAAAAACTAGGGGTTTTTTTATAGCAACATGACAGTGGATGAAATTAAAACCTCGTGTAACAGTTTCTAATCTTGTGATTCTCTCCTTCATCTATGGTTGGTTCCATTCAATGTTGGTTGTTGGGAAGATATTGGGCTCAATCCAACAACTTTCAGGGTGCATCAATAAGGCCTTCTCAGTCAAGGTCGAGTAACATTCGTATGTTGATGATATTCAGTTATTTAATCACTGACTGACCAAGCAAAACTGCCAAGGTTTTGCCTTAGTACATGAAGGTTGTTCAATGGGGAGTGACAATCATGGTTTAAATCCTAGGCTGAATCAACAGAGGGGTAAAATCAACACATGAAATGTTAGTACCACTACATAATACCTAGGAAAGACCACGCTTTGAATCCTGCATCGAGATTTGGTTGCTATGACATAAAAAAAGATACTGAGACTCTAGAAAAGGTGAAGAGAAGAGCAACAAAGATGATGAGGGGACTGGAAGCTAAAAGTTTTGAAGAAAGGTTGCAGGAACTGGGCATGTCTAGTCTAAGAGAGAAAGACTAGGGGTGACATGATAGCAGTCTTCCAATATTTGAGGGGCTGTCACAGAGAAAAGTCTGTCAACCTCCAAAGCAGCTGAAGGGAGGAAAAGAAGTAATGGATGGAACCTCATCAAGGAATGATCCAACTAGAATTAAGGAGAAATTTTCTGACAGGACAATTAATAGAATAGAAGGGAAGGGAAGGGAAGGGAAGGGAAGGGAAGGGAAGGGAGGGGAGGGGAGGGGAGGGGAAGGGAAGGGAAGGGGAGGGAAGGAAGGGAAGGGAAGGGAAGGGAGGGGAGGGGAGGGGAGGGGAAGGGAAGGGGAGGGAAGGAAGGGAAGGTAAGAGAATTCTTTATTGGCCAAGTGTAATTGGACACACAAGGAATTTGTTTTGGTGCATATGCTCTCCGTGTACATAAAAGAAAAGATACATTCATCAAGAATCATAGGTACAACACTTAATAATAGTCATAGGATGCAATACGCAATCAAATCATACTAGGAAACAGTCAATAAAAATCATAAGGATACAGGCAGTAAGGTTACAGTCACAGTCAAAAGTGGGAGGAGATGGGTGAAAAGAAGGATGGGAAGATGAATAGTAATGGTAATGCAGACTTAGTAAGTAGTTGGACAGTGTTGAGGGAATTATTTATTTAGCAAAGTGATTGCATTTAGGGAAAAAACTGTCCTTGTGTGTAGTTGTTCTGGTGTGTAGTTCTCTATCGCTTCATTTTGAGGGTAAAGGTTGAAACAATTTATGTCCAGGATGTGAGGGGTCTGTAAATATTTCCACAGCCCTCTTTTTGACTCATGCAGTATACAGGTCCTCAAAGGAAGGCAGGTTGGTAATAATAATCTACTGCTGACAAGAAGGACGGGGGGGAGTGGGTGGGCTGCCAAGTCTTTCCAGGCATCCTGAACAATAAGATCTGCTGGCAGGAAAATAGGAAGGAAGGAAGAAAAAGGGAGGTCAAGATGGTGATCGAGGTGAATGACTAACAGCATCGTTGGAGAAGATGAGTGGGGTCTGGGGCCAACAGAGCCACGATCTATCTCAACTGGGACTGTCAGAAGGTTTCAGAAGGTTCCGGAAACAGAGAACTTGCCAGCAATCCCAAGAGTGAGCAGAGAGAGTGAGCAGAGGCCAGGACACCATCCGGAGCGGACAGCCCAAGACTCCATTCCATAGGATGCCATTCCGAACTGGTGAGACTTGAAAGAACTGGGACTGGCAGATAGCAAATAGGACGATTCTGTGCAGAGAACGGAGAGCAGATAGCGGAGAGTGGATAGTGCTAAGAGCCGGGACGAGTTGTGATTAGATGAGAGTGTGATTCTGACACTTACAGAGAGACTGATTCTGAGAATGAGCCATTATGAGCGGCATAGAATGAATGGCGTGGAATGAGCTGTGACTGGTGGAGAGTGTGATTCTGAACTGCGCTGAAAGAGATGGAACTGACAGAGGGTGATCCTAAATATCCGAAAAAGAGCCGGGACTGGAGGAGAGCAGGAGAGTGTGATTCTGAATGGCTGTGAATTGCGGAGAACTGAGGAGACTCATGGAGAAAAGATAGACCCTATCTGAGAGGAATAATCTCCTAAACAGTCTCCATTTAAATCACCCAGCTGATTAGTCAGCCTGCATTTAAATTCCCCCTCAGCTGATTGGATAACCTCCACTTAATCCCCATCCAAATCTCATCCATTCCAAACTCCCAAGTAGATGATTGGAGAGTTCATTCAAATCTTCTCCGTTCAAATCTATCAAGCAGCAACACTTCCTCTTTAAAAACAAAAACAAAACAAGACAAAAACCAAACAACATGGATTTAAGGAAAAACAAAGGACTTTTCACTACCAACCTCCAATACTTCACCAACTCCAGTATTTCATTACCTCAAGACCAATTATTGATAGATAATGCTTTGTCTAAAATAATTGATTTATCATTTAATAGTATAATAATTAATTGTTAAATGACCACTAATTTACTGATTTATTGAATTGATAGAGATTTAATACTGTATCATTGATTATCTAGTTGATTGATTGATTGATTTTTAGTAATAAGTAATCTTACTTTTGATTTGTTCTCTAACTTATCAATTAACATTTATTAATTATCAACATTCATTAAGTAACTGTCTACCTATCACATTAATTAGCTATTGTAATTGTTTAGTGTCCTATTGTCTTTGACCATGCCAGGCAAAAACTCCAAACCCTCCATTACCAAACAACAACAAAAGAATAATATCTCTACCAATGATCTCCCAGACACCTGCACATGCTTCAAATGTCTTGAAACCATCAATGAAAGTGAAAATAACATTAAATGCCACTTATGTGACAATCAAGCCCACCTCACCTTCTTACACTTAATCAAAAGCCTAGCTGATCTCCTAAAAACATCACATACATTTCCTTGTCTATGTCCATCATGTTTACCTAAGCTAAACAAAGTACCCTGTCTGACAGAGTTGAAAGCATAGAATCATTCCTTCACTCAATAGAAGAACGCTTAGTAACACGTTTTGAAACAACTATACGAGCAAGCCTAATGTCTCTTAAAAAAAAAATACAGCACAGATGAGCAAATACCTATCAGCTCAAACTCAAATCCCAACTCAACAACCACTACCACAACTACTATCTCAACTACAATCACAACTACAATCAAAAATAATCACCAAATCACAGCCACAAATAATCACTATCCCATCAAATAATTCCACAAATGATATCCCCTTAGTCATCAGAGACATCATGGAAAGTGATCAGATATGTCCAAATGCCATATTATTTGGTCTTGAAGACACCAATGAATCAGACGACGTCACCAAAGTTCACAATATCATAAGCAACTCAAATACAACAAACATCTCTCCTGAAGATATCATTGAAATAACTAGAGATGGCCCTGAGTTCAAATATAATGACGGCTCGGTGGACCCAAGATTTATGTAGACTTTTGTCCTATTGTTTCTTTTCTTTTTCTTATATGTATCGATTTCATGTATTCATAATTTTGTTTATACTTATACCTGTTATAATCGCGTGACAAAATAAAATAATAATTGTTTTTTCTCAGTAGAAGGGCTTGTCTCCAGAAGTTGTAGGTGCTCCAACACTGGAGGCTTTTAAGAAGGAACCGGACAACCTGGTATGGGGTCTCTTGCTTCAGCAAGGGGTTGAACTAGAAGACCTCCAAGATCCCTTCTCTGTTATTCTGTTATAACATGAAGAATAAGAAAGCATTTTCAAAATTGCAAGATTGTTTTAAAACCAAGCAGTTGTGAATAATTGTTCCTCCCAGAAGTGGAACACTTCACTGTCCCTCTTAGGAATCTTATGCAATCTAGGGGTTTTGTGGATTATTAGTTTCTGCTCAAGCAGCAACATGGTGTCTACCTCAGAGGTGGTATTCAGCAGGTTCTGACCAGCTCTGGAGAACCAGTAGTGGAAACTTTGAGTAGTTCAGAGAACCAGCAAATACTACCTCTGACTAGAGATTTTACAGTATCCTTCCCCTGCCACACCCACCAAGCCACTGCCATAGAACTAGTAATAAAAAAGTTTGAATACCACCACTGGTCTACCTCAAGAAAAGACTTTCTAAAAGTTGTGTCAGGTTTAAACAATGAGACCACATGTGAAGTGGTCAATTAGACTGATTTATTACTATTTATTACTAATAGATGAACTGTTAGTACTATCTTAGTGTTAGATAAGGGTTAATGGAATTTATTTATTTATTTATTTATTAATTAAACTTTTATACCGCTCCCTCTTCCAAAAAGGGACTCGGGGTGGTGTACAGCCTACTAAAAACACACAATAAATATATATAAATACAATTAAAAATACATTAAACAATTTGGTCCGGCTGTGTCCCATCTAAGGGATTCAATTAAAAATTAAAAACTCTAATAAAACCCTAATTAAAATTGAATTAAAACCGGAACACAGTTACTGGGCCAGGCCAGCCTGTCTAAAAAATAGGGTTTTCACTGCGCGCCGGAAGGTCAGGATATCCGTCATAGCCCGTATCTCCGGGGGGAGATCATTCCATAGGGAGGGAGCTCCCACAGAGAAAGCCCGAACTCTCGGGGCCGTCAGCCGGCAACGGCCAGGCGGCGGTACCCCAAGTAGGGCAACCCTGTGGGAGCGTACTGGGCGGCGGGAGGTTGACGATGGCAGTAGGCGGTCCCGTAAGGACCCAGGTCCCGAGCCATGGAGCACTTTAAATACCATCAGTACCACCTTGAATCGAATCCGGTAGGCCACAGGAAGCCAGTGCAGCCTGCGGAGAAGCGGTGTAACGTGGGAGCTCCGAGGGGCACCCACAATCACCCGCGCGGCTGCATTCTGGACCAACTGTAACTTCCGGAGACTCTTCAAGGGGAGCCCCATGTAGAGAGCGTTGCAATAATCCAGGCGGGAGATAACGAGGGCGGAAGTGACTGTGCGAAGTGCGCCCAGATCCAGAAAGGGCCGCAACTGGTGGATCAGACGAATCTGATAAAAAGCCCCCCTGGCGACGGCTGCAATATGCTCTTCTAAGGACAGCCATACATCCAGGAGGACACCCAGATTGCACGCTCTTTCCATGGGGGTCAAAACCTCTCCCCCCACGGCCAGCGAAGGAACCAGCTGGCTGTATCTGGGCGCAGGAAACCACAGCCACTCGGTTTTGGTCGGGTTGAGACGAAGCCTGTTACGACCCATCCAACTCCGCACGGCCTCCAGGCACCGGGACATCACTTCGATGGCTTCGTTGGGGTGGCCCGGGGTGGAGATGTACAGCTGAGTATCATCAGCGTACTGATGGAACTCCACCCCGAAGCCACGGATGATCTCACCCAGCGGCTTCACATAATTGTTGAACAGCAGGGGTCAGAGCACCGACCCCTGAGGCACCCCACACAGTAGGGGCCTCGGGGCCGACCTCTGCCCCCCTGTCAACACAAATTGCGAACGGTCGGAGAGGAAGGAGGTGAACCACCACAACACGGTGCCCCCCACTCCCAACCCCTCCAACCGCCGCAATAAGATACTGTGGTCGACAGTATCAAAAGCCGCTGAGAGATCTAACAGGACCAGGATAGAGGAACAACCCCTGTCCCGAGCCCTCCAGAGATCATCAACCAACGCGACCAACGCCGTCTCCGTGCTGTGCCCAGGCCTGAAACCCGATTGGAGGGGGTCAAGATAACTCGCTTCATCCAGGTACTGCGGGAGCTGACGTGCCACCACACTCTCAACAACCTTCGCAACAAAACGAAGGTTGGAGACAGGACGATAATTAGATAACAATGCTGGGTCCAGGGACGGTTTCTTGAGGAGGGGCCGCACCACCGCCTCTTTCAAGGCAGCAGGCAGCAGCCCCTCTCTCAAGGAAGCATTTATAATGCCCTGGAACCAGCCTCGTGTCACCTCCCGAGTGGCCAAAACCAGCCAGGAGGGACACGTGTCCAACAAACAAGTGGTGGCATTAAGCCCCCCCAGTATCCTGTCCACGTCCTCCAAAGTAACAGGGTCGAACTCAACCCAATTGACCTCACCGATATCCACCCCCACCCCCCGCCCGGAGATGCCCAATCGGAGTCCAGCTCGTCCCGGATCTGAGCGATTTTGTCCTGCAGAAACCTAGAAAACTCCTCAGCCCGCCCCTGCAAGGGGTCCTCCCACGCTCCCACCTCAAGGAGGGAGCGGGTCACTCTAAACAGGGCGGCTGGGCGGTTTTCCGCGGACGCAATAAAGGTGGAGAGGTAAGACCTCCTCGCCATCCTTATCGCCACTAAATACGTCTTAATATAAGATCGTAATAGTGTTCGGTCAGACCCGGAGCGGTTAGCCCTCCAATTACTCTCTAGGCGTCTTTTCCGGCGCTTCATCTCCCTTAGCTCTTCAGAAAACCAAGGAGCCACATGGGATCGGCACCAGGTCAGAGACCGCAAGGGCACGATTCGGTCGAGGGCCCCAGCAGCCACCCTATCCCAGGTGGCAACCAAGCCCCCAACTGAGTCGTGTGTATGAGCTTCGGGGAATGGCCCAAGCTCCATCAGGAACCTATCAGGGTCCATCAGGTGCCTGCGGTGGTACCATTTTACTGGTCCCGCCTCCCTGCGGTCGGAGGGTGCGGAACGGAAGTCGAGCTTCAGGAGCGAGTGATCCGTCCATGACAGGGGTTCTATGACTATATCCCCTATACCCAGATCACTCTGCCACTGATCAGAGACAAAAACCAGATCCAAGGTGTGACCTCCCACGTGAGTAGGGTCCCGAATTAACTGGGTCAGGCCCAAGGCCGTCATGGAAGCCATGAACTCCTGAGCAGTCCCCGAGGCACCGCCGGCAGAAGGCAAGTTGAAATCCCCCATGACCATAAGCCTGGGGGTCCCAACTGCCACGCCAGCTATGACCTCAAGGAGCTCAAGCAGGGCTGCTGCCGCATAGCAGGGAGCCAGGTATGCGACCAGCAGGCCCACCTGAACCCTGGGACCAAACTTCACGAAAAGGAGCTCACACCCGGTCGTCTGAGACACAGTGGCTTCCCTCGGACACAGATCTTCCTTAATAACCACCGCAACCCCCCCTCCCCTCCCCTGGGCCCTCGGCCGATGAAAAACCCGAAACCCGGCTGGGCACATCTTTACCAGAAGGACTCCCCCCTCCTGGCCCAGCCAGGTTTCGGTGACACCCACCAGGTCCAGGAATTCATGAGGGATTGGACTTAGTCCATTTGTGGCTACACAGAGAGTTTAGGCTGATTCCTCTTTTGACTCCATGCTCCATTTCTCTTATTCCTCCTTACAGCTTCAGTTTATTAAACTGAATAAAATTGAACTGTGGAGAGTCTAAATGCCGAGGAGAGCATCAGAGCTGGACAGAGGCAAGAGCAGTGGAAGGGTGGAGGCAGAAAGTCTAATTATTGGGAATAAATCCACAATTGAGATGAAGCCAGCATGAATCATCCTTGAGAGATGGGATTGTTCCCCTATCTCTGAATGAGGACTCAGTTTGACTCCTACTCAAGGAACAATGGCTGGACCATATCATACTGGACTATTTTGGTGGACCCTGGATGAATACTCATTTTAGTGAGGTTCCAGGATTGGGTGTGTGATGGGAATGGTATTGGTTGCACATTTAGATGAACTTAGGAAGGAGCAGGATGAGCGCAGTGCATCCATTCCAGCTCAACATGGCCTCTTGGTAGTCTTCAATGTCATCAACTGTCAAGCGCTGGAAATCAAGAGTCCAGGTGACCCAGATGAATATAGGGCTATTGTATGATAATGGTAGGGATGCAGTGGCTCAATGGCTAAGACACTGAGCTTGTCGATCAGAGAGGTCGGCAGTTCAGCAGTTCGAATCCCTAGCCCTGTGTAATGGAGGAAGCTCCCATTACTTGTCCCAGCTTCTGCCAACCTAGCAGTTCGAAAGTATGTAAAAACTTTGGTGGGAAAGTTCCATGCGCCTTCGGCATTTAGTCATGCCGGCCACATGACCACAGAGACAAGCTTTGTAATGTGATTCCCTGTTTTGTAACGGACATGAGCACCATCCCCTAGAGCCAGAAATGACTAGCATGCATGTGCAAGGGGAGTCTTTACCTCTACCATTATGCTAATGGTCTCTACATTAATCAGATCTACTAATGGTGAAAGCAAGTTTGCTGCTAAATAAGAGTCAACAGATTTGGGCTCTTGGGGACTTGAGATGAACGGAGCATTTGACCCCTCCATCAAGCTCAGCCTTGTCATCTCCTATATCAACTCTGGTTTCCTTCTGCATTGGCTGTCTTATAGGCCTTGACAGTTTTTAAGGAACACGATCAGGACTGCAAATGCGATATAGACACAAAACTAGAGATATGAAATTGTATCCCAGGGTCCATTGATGGAAAAGAAGTATAGCTTCTTGGGAATGCTGTTCTCTTTGTTAGGAAACTGGACTATTGGCCAGAAGTCACACCAAGCTGCCACTGAAGTCTTCGTTTTAATTATTTTAGGGCCATCAACACTTAGCAAGGTCCTTCAGACACCAATCAGAAGCTTCTCTCTGTAACCTTCACTGAATGATCGTGAATGTTTGGACCAAGTGCCTCCATGCAGTCATTCAAAAACTTATTTGCTGAGGGCAGCATATTCCTGGCACACAAAGTAGTGATCTACATTTTCTAAGTCAGCCTCTGCCAAATACAAAGCCCGTACACCCGTGATTCTCAACAGTTTCTTCACCATGGACCCCACTTTAAATATCTTTTGTGGCTATGAATCTCCAAGACTTTACTCAAGATTTAAATCCTAACATTTCTTCAAGCCTTCACAGACAACATGTGATGATTTTGTGCCCCCCCCCCCCCCCCCGCCAGAGTCTTTGGACCATAGAATGAGAAGCAGTGTTATAGACCAAAAATCATTCATGTTGACACCCACCTGAAACTCCACCTACCTTGGGAACTCTGGAGCTTCCTGCAATGCTGCAGAGACCACACGATGGAAGCAGAATGGATCACTCTGTCAAAGAGTTGCATTGCACAGTTACAGAAGTGGCCACCATTTTGCAAGAGGCTACAATTGAATGACGTCACTGGTGGCTGCTTTCAAAATTATATTGGAAGTGTTTGCCTTACAGACCTGCGAATGCTGTCATTGTGATAGGTTGCAAAGTTATTTTTCATCATTGTTGCCCAACAAGTACTGTTTGTGATGTCTATGTGATTATTGCAAGTGTTTAATCCTTCAGGCTCCCTCTATCCCAAAACCACTGTGGATTCAAATGCTAGATAGAAACCAACTGAGTCTCATTGCAGTACTGATTATTAAGAATGTAACTTGTATAAATCCTTTCCAGAGAATAGTGGAAGGAACTCTTGAAGACCAAAGGTTACACTCATATTTGTACATTTGATAAAAGTGGAGAAAATGACAAATGCATAAGAAATAGACAATTTAATAGATGATGTAACTATACCTATTTATAATTATTAAACCTCTAGTTCTTTCCCCACCCATCTATTGTTAATATCTTCAACCAAGAAGATTTCTCTTAATAGAAGAGCACATCAGTTACATTGGATTTTGTTAAGTGTATTAATGAAAACCAGAGAATTCAAGTTTGCTAGTTTATGAGCCAATTCATACATGAGGAACCTGATGGAAATGGAGATGTTATCATTGACATTCCAATTGTGCACTACCCAGGACTGGCAGTTCAGCCTTGGTCACTTCCTATTTGGACAATTGCAATGTTCTTGCATTGGGACTATGCCTCAAGACCCCTTGAAAACTGTAGCTGGTCCAAAATAAAGTGGTGCTTACAATATTAGACATTTTTAGGTTCACCCAGGATAGACCATGAGATTCAGTGACTCCCAGGTTCCTTCAAGGAACCATTGAAAATGCTGATTATCCCCTTTAAATTACCATATGCCACAGGACTATGTGATTGGCAAATGCCTCCTAACTTCAGTTAGGAAACTGGGATGACTCTCACACCCTGGTTGATCTTTCAGGGAAAATATACTCATTAAAGAAATTTGATTATGATCCTGAGCATGGGTTGAATTTTTTATGTGCAGACTCTCCCTGCATGGAGATTTCATAGACTATCATCATTTCCCATGGAAGTCCAAGAGATGAAATATCATGACAGATTATTAATATATTGCAAACAGTTATGACATACTTTGCTCCTCCATTTCAGGAAAATTCTGCCTGACATTGATGAGGAAGTACGGAAGATGTCAGAGGGATTTAACCTCTACCATTTCAAAAATAATTGAATAGGCAATTCTATAAAGCCTCAAATATCTAAGGAAACCATCATATTTGCTTAAAAACACTAATACTGAATCCATTTCTTTAAAATACTGACTTAAAACATGAACTAAATTAAAAGGAATAAAATGAGAAAATGTCCACCTTGTAATAATAAACACATCTTTATGAACAAGCTTGTCAAGATTTTTTAAAAAATATCACATTCTAAGCATGCCTCAAAGACAAATAAAATGAGGCCGATACTGAGTTAGAATTTCTTGTTTCTTACTATATTTTCTCTACAATTCAGATCTGGTCTTAGCAGAATAATGTAGCATTTAGGAAGAAAGATACAAGCCAAGACAGCAGCTGCAGAGGCCAAAATGGAGAAGATCTCCACTGCCACCATGGACTTCCCTTTGGTGCTCAGGTAGGTAGGGAGGAAAGAGATCCAAACACTGCAAAAGACCAGCATGCTAAAAGTAATGAACTTGGCTTCATTAAAACTATCAGGCAATTTCCTAGCTAGAAATGCCACTGTGAAACTGACAAGGGCCAAAAGTCCTAGGTAAGAGAGGACACTGTAAAACATTGCAGCTGAGCCTTGCTTACATTCCAGGATGATCTCTCCAAACAAGGAGTGAAAGTCAAAGTTGGGAAATGGGGGAGAGGTTCCCATTCAGGTGGCACAAAATACTGCTTGGATCAGGTGACAGGCTATGACAATGGAGTTGGTCAGTGGTTTTCCCAAGAGTTTCCTTGTCTTGTTCCCTGCTTTGGTGGCCATGAAGGCCAGAACCACCATGACAGTTTTTGCCAACACAGAAGAAACTGCGAGGGCAAAGAGAATGGCAAAGGCAGATTGTTGGAAAAGACAGGTGATCTTCCCTGGTTGACCAATAAAAAGGAAGGAGCAGAGGAAACAGAACAGGAGGGAGACCAGGAGGATGTAGGTGAGATCTCGGTTGTTGGCCTTGACAATTGGTGTATCATGATGTTTATAGAAAATCACCAGGACTGCAAAAGTGATCACAGAGAGAAAAAGAGCAAGAAAAACTAAAATGTATCCCAGGGTGTCTTGATAGGCATAGGCTGCATGAGAAAAGCAGAATAGATCACTTTTTCAAATGGCTGCATGGCACCATTACAGAACTGGTCACCATTTCCCAAGTTATCACAATTGAATGAGGTCACTGGTGGCTGCTTTCAAAATCATGGTGGAATGTTTGCTAAGTGAAACGATCGCAGCAATTATGAAACGATTCCAATTTTTTGTATCTTTTACAAATCTGCAAATATTGTCAATGTGGATTGGTTACAAAGTTACTTTTTCATCATTATGGCTCAAAAAGGATCAATTGTAATGTTTCTGTGGCTGTTACAATTGCTTAATCTTTCAGCCCCCCCCCCCCCCCCCCAAAAAAAAAAAAAAAAAAAAACACTGTAGAATGAAATGCAGGACCGAAATAATTAAATATCATGGCTGTTTTTATTGTTAAGAGTGAAACGTGGATAACTCCTGTCTGGAAATTTGTGGGAGAAACTCATATTTATCCATTTCAGAAAAGAGGAGAAAATCATACATGCATAAGTAATACATGATATAAGCATACATATTTATGATTAGGAAACCTTTAGTTCTTTCCCCACCCTTCTCAACTGTTACTATCTTCAACAAAAAAGTTTTCTCTTAGTAAAAGAACACATCAGTTACATTGCCATAGACATTTTGTTAAAGCTTATTGAAAACCAGACAATTCACACTTGCTATTCTATGAGCCAATTCACACCCATTCCTCCTATGCTTCCATTTCACATGTGGGAAGCCATCTGGTAGAAATAGATATTATCATCAACATACCAATTTTGCACTACCCAGGACTGATGGTTCATCTCAAAGTCAATCATGCCTTGGTCACTTCTAGTTTGTCTACTGCAATGTTCTCCCCTTGGAGTTACTCTTGAAGATCCCTTGAAAACTGCAGCTGGTCCAGAATGAAGTGGTGCTCACAATATTGGACATTTCTATGTTTACCCAGGATAAATTTTTGTTCCATGAGCTGCAGTGGCTCCCACGTTCCTCCAAGACACCATTCAAGTTACTTGTTAGCACCTTTAATTTGCTATAGGTCATAGGACTGGGTGATTGGAAAATGCTGTCGGGTTCTGAGTTCGCTACGGAGCCCGTCAGCTCCGAAAACACCTTGCAGCAAGTCAGCTGTCCGTGGAGAATATCACCTTAACTCTGCTGACGCTGGATCTGTATTTCTGCTTGCATGCTAGCCAATGGTGCTGAAGGTTGCTTTAGAATGACTCAGCAGAGCTGTTGGCTGCAGGTTGGATTCTGAAGCAACTGAGGCTGAAGAATGGATTATGAAGCAACTGCGGGGCTGCAGGATGGATTCTGAAGCAATTGAGGCTGAAGAATGGATTATGAAGCAATTGCGGGGCTGCAGGATGGATTTTGAAGCAACTGCTGGGCTGGAAGTGGCTCTTTTCATGTATTGAACAATATTGGTGCATATTGTTAGATGGGATTGGGGCACATTAAGCATTAGTTTAAGACATTACCGAAACCTGGCTAGGCCAAGAGGGGGGTGTTCCCCTGGTCGAGATGTGCCCACCTGGGTTTCAGGTTTTCCATTGGCCGAGGGCTCAGGGGAGAGGTGTGGGAGTGGCGGTGGTTATTAAGGAAGATCTGTGTCCTAGGGAATCCACTATTCCTCAGATGACCAGATGTGAATCCCTTTTTGTGAATTGTGGCTCCGGGGTTCAGATGGGCCTATTGATCATATACCTGGCTCCCTGCTATGTGACATCGGCCCTGCCTGAGCTTCTTGAGGTTATAGCCGGTTTGGCGGTTGAGACCCCCAGGCTTATGGTCATGGGGGATTTCAACCTACCCTCAGCTGGCGGGACCTCAGGGATTGCTCAGGAGTTCATGGCTTCCATGACAGCCTTGGGCCTGACCCAATTAATTTGGGACCTCACACACACTGGGGGTCACATCTTGGATCTGGTTTTTGTCTCTGGTCAGTGGCAGGATGATCTGGGTTTAGGGGATGTCTCTATAGAGCCCCTGTCATGGTCGGATCATTCGCTCCTTAGGCTGGACTTCCATTCCGCACCCCCTCGTCACAGGGAGGCGGGACCGATAAAATGGTTCCGCCCCAGGTGCCTGATGGACCCAGATAGGTTCCTGATGGAGCTTGGGCCGTTTCCCGAGACTCGAACACATGACTCGGTGGGGGACTTGGCAGCCACCTGGAATAGGGTGGCTGCCCGGGCCCTTGACCGGGTCGTGCCCTTGCAGCCTCTGACCAGGTGCTGATCCCAATTGGCTCCCTGGTTTTCCAAGGAGCTGAGGGAGATGAAGCGCCGGAAAAGACGCCTAGAGAGTGGTTGGAGGACCAGCCGCTCCGGATCTGATCAAACACTTTTACAATCCCATATTAGGGCGTATTTAGTGGTGATAAGGGTGGCAAAGTGATCTTACTTTTCCACCCTTATTGCGTCTGCAGAAAATTGCCTGGCCACCCTGTTTAGATGTGGGAGTGCGGGAGGATCCCCTGCAGGGACAGGCTGAGGATATTTTGAGATATCTGCAGGACAAAATTGCTCAGATTCGGGATGAGTTGGACTCTGACTGGGCATCTCTGGGCGGGAGGGCGGGGGCGGATTCCGGGTGAGGTCATTTGGGTTGAGTTCGATCCTGTGACCCTGGAAGACATGGACAGGATACTGGGTGGGCTTAATGCCACCACATGTTTATTGGATCCGTGTCCCTCCTGGCTGGTTTTGGCCACTCGGGAGGTGACACAAGTTTGGTTCCAGGGGATTATTAACACTTCCTTGAGAGAGGGGCTTTTACTCATTGCCTTGAAAGAGACGGTGGTGAGGCCCTTCCTGAAGAAACCGTCCCTGGATCCAACATTATTGTTGAGTTACCGTCCAGTCTCCAACCTTCACTGTGTGGCAAAGGTTGTTGAGAGTGTGATGGCATGACAGCTCCCTCTGCACCTGGATGAAGCGGTATATCTAGATCCTCTCCAATCAGGGTTCAAGCTCAGGCACAGCATGGAGACGGCGTTGGTCGCATTGGTGGATGATCTCTAGAAGGCCCGGGACAGGGGTTGTTCTTCTGTCCTGGTCCTGTTAGATCTCTCAGAGGCTTTTGATACTGTCAACCACAATATCTTATTGCGGCGGTTGGAGGGGTTGGGAGTGGGAGGCACCGTGTTATGGTGGTTCTTGCCCTTCCTCTCCGACCGCTCGCAATTTGTGTTGACAGGGGGGCAGAGGTTGACCCCGAGGCCCTTGTTTTGTGGGGTGCCTCAGGGGTCTGTGCTCTCGCCCCTGCTATTCAACATTTATGTGAAGCCTTTGGGTGAGATCATCCGTGGCTTTGGGGTAGAGTTCCATCAGCACGCTGATAACACTCAGCTGTACGTTTCTACCCCGGGCCACCCCGATGAAGCCGTTGAAGTGATGACCCGGTGCATGGAAGCTGAGCGGAGTTGGATGGGTCTAAACAGGCTTCATCTCAACCCGACCAAAACCGAGTGGCTGTGGTTTCCTGCGCCCAGATACAGACAGCTCACTCTATCGCTGGCCATGGGGGGAGAAATTTTGACCCCCCACAGAGAGGGCGCGCAATCTGGGTGTCCTCCTGGATGTATGGCTGACATTAGAAGAGCACATAGCGGCTGTCGCCAGGGGGACTTTTTGTCAGGTCTGTCAGATCTACCAGTTGCGGCCCTTTCTGGATCGGGGTGCTCTTCGCACAGTCACTTCTGCTCTCGTCATCTCCCGCTTAGACTATTGTAATGCTCTCTACATGGGGCTCCCTTTAAAGAGCATCCGGAGGCTTCAGCTGGTGCAAAATGCGGTTGCGCGGGTGATCTTGGGGGCTCCTTGGAGCTCCCATGTTACACCGCTTCTGCGCAAGCTGCATTGGCTTCCAGTAGCCTTCTGGGTGCGATTCAAGATGTTGGTGGTCACCTTTAAAGTGCTCCACTGGTTTGGGACCCAGGTATTTACGGGACCCCTGCTGCCACCATCGGCCTCCCGCTGGCCAGTGCGCTCCCACAGGGTGGGCCTCCTTGGGGTGCCATCAGCCGGACAATGCCAGCTGGCAGCCCCGAGGGTGCGGGTCTTCTCTGCGGGGGCTCCCTCCCTCTGGAATGAATTACCCCCGGAGATGCGGGCCATCATTGACCTTCAGGCCTTCCGGCGTGCATTAAAGACACTCCTTTTCCAACAGGCCAATCTGGCCTAGTATTAATTACTAGAGTTTTAAATTTTGGATATTTTTAACTTTTTTACCCCTTTTTATTCTGCTTTTATAATATTATTCCAGCCACTAGTTTAATTTATTTTAAATCTCTTTTAAATTTTTTACTATCTATGTTGTTTTATCTTGGCTGTACACCACCCCGAGTCCCTTTTTGGGGAGAGGGGGCGGTATAAAAGTGTAATAAAATAATTAAATAAAATAAATAATAAATAAATACATGGTGAAGGTGGCAGCAGGTGGGGATTAGTTAGTGAGGGTCGGAATAGGGTAGGGATATAGACATGTTATAGAGTTAATAGCATTTAGAGATGATAGGTTAGGCATGGCCAGAACTAGAACTGCGTATAGGCCTGGGTGTCTTGGGGTGTGTCTCATGATAATAGTAATAAAAGGAAAGGGAGCAAACTCAAACCCAATGCTAACCTTGCCTGGCTTTTAGCCTTTCTTGTCAGATAAGAGTATTTGTTGTTTGCTGATCTAAACAAACCATCATTGCATTACAAAGGAGCTGGAGTTTGGATTCATTTCAGGACAAATCCTCAATACTCAAGGACTGGCTGAGAGATGCCTCCTGACTTTAGTTAGGAAACTGGGATGACTCTTGTGTCCTGGATGACCTTGCTGGGAACATATACTCATTAGGGACATTTGACTGTGATCCTGGGCATGAGCTAAATCGTTCCCGGGCAGATTCTCTGTGCACACAGATGCTATATATCAGTGTGGTTTATCAAGAAGGTTAAAGAGCTGAAATGTCACAAGAGATGATTAACATACCACATACATTTATGGCATAACTTTGCTCATGCATCTCAGGGAAATTCTGCTGGATATTGATGAGGAAGTACAGCAGATCCAAATGGGTGGGGGATTTGAACTCTACCATTTCAAAAATAATAGAATAGAAGTAGGGACTTCTATAAAGACTCTCACATCTAGGGAAACAAAAATATTTGCTAAAAAAAACACTAATACTGAACTGGGTTAGTATTAAAAATACTAAATTAATAAATAAAATAAAAGGAATAAAATGAGAAAAGCTCCTGCTTGTAGTAATAAATATATTTAAGAAAAAAATTCCCATCAAATCAGGGCATTGGAGATCACTGAGGATACTTTGAAGACTTGAAAAACAAAGTCTGGATGATAGTTGCTGACCACAAGTAAAGTATAACCAGTTGCAGCTCTTGGGAAGGAATTCTTTAATATACATATTCCTCTTTCTCATTAACATTTTTTATAAAATTTATCACACTCTATAGATGACTCAAAGACAAATATAAATGAGGCCGATACTTACATTAGTTAGAAATTCTTGTTTCTTACTATATTTTCTCTACAATTAAGATGGAGTCTCAGTAATATTATGTAGCATTTGGGGAAAAAGATACAGGCCAAAAGAGCAGCTCCAGAGGCCAAAAGGACATATTTTTAACAACAAGCTTTCATCCATGCAGGCCACTGCAGCTTACTGAGGACACCCTGAAGACATGACAAAGAAAAGTCTGGGTGATTGAGCACAGATAAATTGGAACCAGTTGCAGGACTTGATAAGGAATTATTTTAAATTCCTCCTTCATGTTATTATTCATTAGAAATCTTATCACATTCTAAATATGCCTCAAAAATAAATATAAATGAGGCTAATCCTTGCATTCATTACAAATTCTTGTTCCTTACTATATTTTCTCTTCATTCATGAAGATCTTGGGAATAGGTTATCCAGAGAGAAGCATTTACTCAACATCAGTGGTCCAGTCACTGGATACTTGTGTGAGTACTAGGGCCTTCAATTAGAGATTGCCATCTATTCTCCCCCTCCCCCAGTTTATACTGGAGCCTAAAGAAGATTGATTGATCCAGGAATGCTGGTGTTTTGTTTGTCTGTAGATTTTCCTGCTTAACCTTCTGTGCCTTGTACTTCAAACCTGCTCATTCAGGGTTGTTTGCTCTCCTCTGCTCTATTTGTCAGTCATAGATAGATTGATCTCATCTTTCTTGGATATTGATAGAGTTGGCAGAAGAAGCATATTCTAAATAGTAAAAAAAACAAACAAACCTTGAACCACTCATTCCATTCCTTCTGGAAAAGATTGTAAGTTGGGTTTCCCAAATGGATGTTAGAGTTGGAGTGAAAATGCATTTTGTGGATTCACAAATTGCACCCGAAACTATCCTGCAAGAAATTTCTAAGGATTGGGAAAGATGCCCTCTGAGCCCAGTGCAGTTTAGATCAGCAAACTGAAAGGTTCTGCTGAAAAGTACGACTGCATGTGAATCTCATAAAAATGGCACAATAGCAAAAACTATTTGATTTAATGAATTATATCTACCTGTATGATTAGAAATGGTCCCTTCTGGACAAGTGTCACATTGGTAGCAGCAAACTTGCTCGCCCTCTGGAACTCTTCTCCTCTCTCCTGCCTGGCACCGCTTCATGCCGCACCTGGCAAAGGGGATGGTCTGAAAGAGAAATACTTGAAATGAATATCACCGTTAATTTGTTCCCACATTACTATTTCTATTCCAAATTCCTATTTCTATGTTCAGAACCTCTTGTAAGGAAATTGTTCACCATTGTCTATCAAAAACCAGGAGCAGCTGATAGGGGATTCAGCCCAGTGCACCCCCAACCTATCAACAGATGCTGGAGATTGGAACTATGGTTTCATCCTGCAAAGGAAGGCTTGTGACTGAACCACAGCATTTCTAAAACAAATAAGCCTGAGGATGCAACTGAGCAGAAATGGTCCATGGAAATCACTGTTTCTTGCTCTAATTGCATCCTGTATTTCAAACACACATTGTTCCCTTAGTGGAATGACACAGGTCACACCTCAAATGTGTCACAGGCAAAGCAGATTTTTCATCAAATAGCTGCAATGATTTCTGACTCAATTGATTCTTTTTCAAGTTAGAAAGATGTTGTGCATCTCAGGAAGAGAATGAATCTTTTCCTGGACTTACAATATTTCCTTGCGACTCACCTTTGTGTCCCAGATGATTCCATCAGAGTTAATGGTGAAATCTTGGCCTGGGGAAGCCTCAGGATTGACTTGCCCAACCTTCACAGGGACAAAAGTTTGATTGGGGAGGAAAAGCCAATTGAGGAGGTCATAATGAGCAGATCCCAGTCCATTTTCTGAGAAGGAGACTTTATCTCCAGCACTGTTGTTGAATTGCACATTGCTCAAATAGGGAAGAATCTGAAAGAAAAGAGATCTTTAGAAATAGGAGTATTTGGTTAGAGTTACTGTTATGGCTTCTATCAGAACTTGAGAAGATAAATTTATCTTGAGAAGATAAATTTATGTCTGAAAAGCTGCAAGATTCCCTTGGTGGAGAACTGAGGCATCTGCAGTAATACCAAATATTTACTCTAAAATTGCAAAAAAAAAAAAATCTTTATCGTTGATCCTTTGTATCATGGTTTCTTCAAATCAAGCTTTATCAGAATAAATATATTGAAAGATTTTAGTGCCGCATTTCAAGATTAATCATGTGCGTTTTCCTCCTGTGATATTTGATTACATGTAGTTTTAAATATTTACTTTGTCCCGAGGTCTTATAACTGATAAATTCACTTTAGCAATGATTAAATGATTTGTATGGCAACAGAGTACAGTTCCTCTGATTTTATCTAGCTGAGAATCAAACAGAACACAATGCAGAAATCATGTCTGATGAAATTGAGTCAAGGAAAAGGAAGTGCTTGCCCTGGTTTGTCTCTTCACTGTTCAGAGAAGTTAAACATCTATCCAGTAATGCAGAAAAGTTTGATGGGTTTGAAACGAACAACCCATTAAGACTATTTTAAGTCCTGCTTTATGTGCTCAGGTGGACAAACACTGGCTGCATTCACACAACAAGCTGAGCAGTGCAATACATGTAAAACTAAACAAATTGGGTCGGTGGGTCACATAGGCTGTTAAACTATAGAAACATAAATCAAGGTTAAAAGGAATTAAGTGTCTTTCTATCAATCAACCTTTGTTGTCAGAGTACAACATGTGTACAATGAGAATAACTGAACCTGCCTTAGCTCCCATCTACAGGTTGGATTCGGAAATGGAGGAGGAAATGGAGGTTGTTCTGCAAATATGTCAACTAGGACTTCTACTGACTTCCTGAAGCTTCTTTCTCAAACACAGCCAGATTGTTGTTATGGTCTCAGCTGACATCTACTCCCTGTCATGGTTACCTCCTGAAATCCAAGCAAACATTGAAGGCTTTCAGGACTTTAAGAAGGTCTTTCTTATTCTTTCTTCTTTTTTTGCAATCAATTTTATTAATTTTCTATTAATTACATTTTTTAGTGCTTAATAAAGATCATGTTGTCTGGGTATTTAATTTGCTTAACAGTACAGATTCTATTTTTACTCTCCAACCACTGGTAAAATAAGTTCCATGTCTGATAATATTCTGTGTCTTCTTTCTGTTTAATTTTGAATGTAATTCTATCCATTTCTACATAGTTTAGTATCTTCTTAAGTATTTCTTCCTCTTGTGGTCTTTCTTCATCGTTCCAGTGTTGTGCAAATATAATCATTGCTGCTGTTAAGACATGTAATACTAAATACATACTTTTCTGATCAAATGTTTCTGCTATCATCCCTAATAAAAACAGTTCAGCTATAAAATCTACATGTTTCCCTATTATTTTTTCTGCGTACGTTTGCTCAGATTTTTTTTTGGTTTAGCACAAGTCCTCCACATATGATAAAATATGATCATCCTTTGATTACATTTCCAACATTTGCTAGACATATTTTAAACGTGTTAGTTAACCTAGCAGGTGGATGTCTGGTTTGATTTACTTCTCTTTTCCCCTCACTATAACTTCTTTCAACAAAACATTATTCTTAATTCATATTTTTTCTAATAATTGCTTTTAATATGCATTGACGTGATAAAATGCAGATATTGAATCAGTAACTGAAGAAATGCATATGGGAAGCTTCCTCTCTGAGAAGCCACAGAAATTACCTGCCATAACTGGATATTTGGGATCCTCTTTCCAAACCTCATCACGGTCGGTCGGGCTCTGAATACATACATTGCATGTAAAGCATGTGCCAGAGCATAAACACCGTTGTAGATATTGTAACTTTCTCCTGTCATTCTTGTTTCAAAAATGTAATTGGGCAGATTCTGCACATTCTCCTTTCCTGTACATTGTTTTTCCCCATTTGGAGGGATCTCTCCTGATTGATGGATCTTGCAGCCAAAGACATTTTCCCACCATAAAGGGAGAAAGACGTCTCCTTGGGGGTTCAAGGGGTCTAAAGAGAGGAGGAAGTGGCTGAATTCTGAGACCTCTCTAGTGTGGTCCCTGAAATGCAAGACTCCATGGAAAGACTTTACAAATAGCAATGTGTCTTCAGATTCCTCCACGCTAAGTTTCCAATGGGAGGTTAAGATCCAAACATTCTGAAATGTTATGTTGCTCAAATCTTCATGCAGCAACAAAATTATATGTACACTTAAACTACAATCATAGTCTCCAAACAGAACAATCACTTTAGTTTTTGACCAAGTCAGGAAATTGAGAACTATTTTTTCCGCTATAATCAGGATGTCATGTAATTTCATCATTTGAGTGAAGGCCAGGCAGATCTCCTTCTCCT
The DNA here is from genome assembly GCA_023653725.1 of Bungarus multicinctus. Lineage (NCBI taxonomy): Eukaryota > Metazoa > Chordata > Lepidosauria > Squamata > Elapidae > Bungarus > Bungarus multicinctus. The sequence goes on from CM042838.1 coordinate 167,684,130, forward strand.
GGAGCATTGGCATCAGAGTTGAGATGAAATGTTCTCCCCTTTCATCTTCAGGGGCCACCAGCCCAACCCAGTTCCATTGGAAATACAGGAGCAGCTGGACTAAACTCACATACTGAGGAGATTCCTTGGGATTAATCCGGAAGAAGGAAGGATAAGCTCTTCTTTCTCCCTGAGAGAACTCAAAGCCAACACCGAGCTGGAGAAAATGAGTTTTTTTTTTTCAAAGACAAAGTAAATGTTGATGTTCATTTCAGGGGTCACCATTGTGAGGTTGATGGCCCCAGCAATCAGGCTGAGTAGCAAACTTAATCTCCTTTCATCTTAGGAAGAACCACCAATTACACCAGTTACACATTTTTATTGGTTGAGATACATCGGAAGGCAAGAAAAAAAAATTAACAATCTGATACAGAGAATAAATGGCTCTAAAACGATGGCCACCCTTTAATAAAGAAATAATTAAGAGTCACATGCTCATGATGTGCCAATCCCAAAATGCCTATCTCTTTGTTTTTGAGTAACCTTCTGATCTCTGTCTATTCCATACTGTATCCAAGAGAGCTCTCTTACCTGTGGGACCTTAAAAATGCTGAAGATAGAGTCCATCTGCCTTGAGGATTTGGCATTGAGACCACCAATCACGGAGAACAGAGTACCCTTCCGGCCACATTTGTAATCTGGAACCACTTGGCCTTGTGAGGAGAGCATGGAGAGGCTGTTTAAGGAAATAAAGATCTCACCCTGGAAATGGCCATAGATGTGGAAGCCAAGGGTGATGTTGGGGAGCAGAAAAAAATCCTTATTGACCTCAGAGACAGCAAACATCAATGCAAGGAAATGCTGGTAGTTACTGGGGATGAGCCTATAGTGACAAGAACAAGGGAACATTACAGTTAAGGATGTTTGCTTGTAGAGTTTGCTTCTCTGTTTGGGGGAGAGCAGCAACATTCATATTTTAATGGGTTTTGTTTGTTTTAAGAATCTTTCTCAGCTAAACCGGAATAGCTTTGTGAGAAAACAGCCTTTCCACCCTTATCATGGGCTGTTTTATACCCCTCTATTATTCCTCCCATCTTCACTTTGCTCCAATGGTTGTAATGCTTCCCAATCACTCCTCTTTCACTGTAATAATTTAGGGTCTCTCTTGGAGCAACTTCTTCAGGGGTGGTAAACATTGTTGAGCGCAGGACTACAATAGGAGTCACCTCACAGATGTACTGAAGGCCATTATTCATGAGCAATGCTGATTCCAAATCAGAGAGGAATTTTTGTAACTCCTGAACACTGGAATTACTGTCCAGATTAATACTGAAATTCAAATTCTTCACTATATCCTCACAGCTTCTAATGTCCTCTTCATGTTTGTTATTTATCATCTTCATGAGGAAGAGAATGAGAATTCCAGCCTATTTTAGGAGCTTGCTATTTTATTGAGAGAAGCACAAGATATCTACTACACTAGTACATTGCAGAATACTAGAAGGAGTATTTCTGAAAGAGGTCCTAGAATTTACAGCAAAGAGACCATTTATCTGTATGTTTCTCTCCCACTGAAACTCACTCGTTATTTAAAAGAAGATTTGATGTATTAAAATGTAGGACAGTAGAATTAACACTAGCTCCCAATGGCAAATTCCCACCAATAATGAGATCACCAGGCCTATAGTAGCATTCCTCTAAAGGGATATAATCCCTGAACACACAAATGGTTTGCAGCGTCTTCAATGTAGTTGGAGCCAGAAGCCAGAAGAGCAGCAACATCAACTGTAGCATGACTCCTGCCTGGTCATCCTCATCACCTTCCCTCCTAGGACAGAAGTCAAGGTTTATGCAGAAACTGATCTGAAGGTTGTTCGTGAAATATCACATGAACTTTAGCAGATCAGACACCACCTGTGCCACCTGGATGGCCTCAGGACAAATTTATAGGAACAATATTTCCCCTTACCTGTGTTTGGACTGTAGTTATAAAGAAAACCAAGTCATTTGAGTCTCTTCAAACCCGGGAACGAGGTCTTTGCAAGACAGGTTAAGGTGCCATCTTCTTTCCCCATCTGGAGAACTCAGACATATTTTTATAGCTTAGAAGTTTTTGTATCTAGAAATCCACAGGGGATACTAAGAATTACTGTACTTCTGATGATTGCAAGGAACAATTTTCTAACCTTGTAGCAATAGCTTCTTATACACCCAAATGGAAAAAAAACATGTTTGTGTTTCTTGTAATGCCTAGAGCAGATGGAGTCATGCTGAAGTTGTGAATTTGACCTCTGTGAAACTGACCCCTGTAAACAAGATGGAGTTTGGCCAGGGCCATAGTTGCTCAGCTATTAGGAGCAGGGGTAGGATTCAAATTTCTGTGGGCGTGGCCTAATTTGTGGGCATGACTAGGTAGTCATGTGACAGAGGTGCGTGTGGCCAAGTGGCCATGTGACTGGCAAACCAAATATAAGTGGTCCTCGCTTAATGGCCAGTTGCTTAGCAAGTCTTCTAATTTACGACTGACCTCCATAGAGCTATCTGACCTGTTTTTGGTGTTTTGACAGTAATGCACAAACAGACACGCACACACACATACACCTATGACCAGTTACAACATCCCACACAGTTTTGTGATTGATGTTTTCTGTTTCTTGCCTGTTTCCAAGGCCTGAGGAGCCCTGGAGAAGGCAGGGTGAGGCCCGGTGAGGCCCGGTGAACTATGGGGAGGTCCACGAAGAGCAGGGCGAGGCCTAGAGAGCTACTGGGAGGGCTGGCCGAGGGCTGGGGAGCTACGAGGAGGGCAAGGCGAAGCCCAGGCAGCTACGGGGAGTTATGAGGAGGGAAAAGTGAGGCCCAGGCAACTATGAGGAGTTATGGGGAGGGCAAGGTGAGGCTCATGCAACTATGAGGAGCTATGGGGAGGGCAAGGTGAGGCCCATGCAACTATGAGGAGCTATGGGGAGGGCAAGGTGAGGCCCATGCAACTATGAGGAGCTATGGGGAGGGCAAGGTGAGGCCCAAGTAGCTACGAGGAGTTATGGGGAGGGCAAGGCGAGGCCCAAGTAGCTACAAGGAGTTATGGGGAGGGCAAGGCGAGGCCCAAGTAGCTACGAGGAGTTATGAGGAGGAAAAGGTGAGGCCCATGCAACTATGAGGAGCTATGGGGAGGGCAAGGCGAGGCCCAAGTAGCTATGAGGAGTTATGGGGAGGGCAAGGCGAGGCCCAAGTGGCTACAAGGAGTTATGGGGAGGGCAAGGCGAGGCCCAAGTAGCTATGAGGAGTTATGGGGAGGGCAAGGCGAGGCCCAAGTAGCTACGAGGAGTTATGGGGAGGGCAAGGCGAGGCCCATGCAACTATGAGGAGCTACGGGAAGGGCAAGGCGAGGCCTGGGCAGCTACAAGGAGGACATGGCGAGGCCTCGGGAGCTATGGGGAGCCACGAGAAACTGAAAGTAGATTTGAAAATTACAGTATTTAAAAAAGATGTTGCATTGTGTATATAAAAGAATGGCTGATATTTTCATGATTACAATTCATTAATTGAAAAAGAAACACTTAAATGGAAATACTATTAACAAACCAAAGGATTTTGTTATTTTGTGCCAGTAGTGGCACAAAAATCTTTCCTAGTCAAGACTACTTACCTGGACCAACAGTCCCTAATGGAATGCTCTCTCTATAGCAGAACGAGAGAGAAGCCAGGGGAAACCATGTTTGGTCACCTAACCTTTTTAGAATGCAGCTTAAAAATGTATTGAAGCTTTTTACAGCCTTATGCATATATATATAGTACAAAAAAAGACAATATTACAAAATCATCTAAGAAGTTAGATTAAGAATAGAATTGATAGGTACATTCACAGAGCAATACTGAATTCTTTTTCTGAAATTTATTCCTCAGTTTAAAAAACTGGAATATATGAATTAGGTTCAGTATTGGGCTCTGCTAGTACTGAAACAATTATTCAAGATTGTGTCATGGTTAGCAAAAATGGTAAGGCAACATATAGATTTAAATTTTGAAACCGGAAATATTTTTGTTGGTACCCATAGAAATAAAGGGAGTACAATAGATATTCAATTTTACACATGTTAACAGTGGCTAGAATTATGTTTGCACAAAAATGGAAAAACGAAGAGATCCCTATAGAAAAATAAAATTAAAGAATTACAATGTGCAGAAATGGATAGAGATAAGTAGTAGAAATTAGGCGGAGAATGATCATTGCTATGTATGAATTAAATACAGAGAGTTGATAATTATAAACATGTTGAAATAATTAACAAAATTAGAAATAAGCCAATACAAAGAAATTTAATTTTTTTTTTGTTACACTACTGTTGTTACATGTTGATACTTGGTTTTTTCCTAAATGATATATGCCCTGCCTGACAATACTTATTCATAAAACCAAAACAGATACTAAAAAAATAAATCAATGCATAAATAAAAATAATTTTACTATTGTTAGATGTTGATACTATTCCCATTTTAGTGGGATTAGTGGGTTGGGGGTTTGGGATCAGCCAAGCAGGTGAGTACGCCTGAGGGGACCCAGGGGACCAGGGGCTGGGGAGGCGACCAGGGTTAGAATGACCGAGGGTGGACCCACTCACACGGGAGGACACACGCTGGACCTGATTTTTATCTCTGGACAGCGGTTGAATGATCAGTTAGGGGATATAGTTGTTAAACCCTTGTCATGGTCTGATCATTCTCTCCTTAGACTAGACTTCTGTACCGCCAATATGCACCACAGGGAGGCGGAGCCAAGGAGATGGTTCCGCCCTAGGCGCCTGATGGATCCTGAATGGTTCCAGATGGAGCTTGGGCCATTACCTGAAACTCTGGCTCATAACTCGGCCACAGACTTGGTAGCTGCCTGGGATAGGCTGGCTGCCGAGGCTCTAGACTGAGTTGTGCCTTTGCGACCTCTGACCCGGCAGAGATCTCACTGGGCTCCATGGTTTACGGAGGAGCTGAGGGAGATGAAATGCCGGAAAAGACGTCTGGAGGGCATCTGGAGGGCCAGTCGTGCCAAGTCCGACCGAACACAGGTTAGGCCTATATTAGGACCTACCTAGTGGCGATAGAGGCGGCGAAGCGTTCTCACTTCTCCACCCTTATTGCATCGGCAGAAAATCGACCCGCCGTCCTGTTTAGAGTAACCCGCTCCCTGCTTGGGCCGAGAGCGTGGGAGGATCTCTTGCAGGGAAGGGCAGAGGAGTTTTCTCGATTTCTGCATGATAAAATCGCTCAGATTCGGGCCGGGCTGGACTCTAGTTGGGAGGTCCCGGGAGAGGTGACCACGGCGAGTCTTGAGACGGTTATCTGGGACGAGTTCGACCCTGTGACCGCCGAGGGTATAGACAGGTTGCTGGGGCGGCTGAATGCCACCACATGTTTATTGGACCTTTGCCCCTCCTGGCTGGCTCTACCGCCAGAGAGGGGATGAGGAGTTGGCTCCAGGGAATTGTTAATGCCTTTTTGATGGAGGGCTCGCTGCCCACTGCCTTGAAAACGGCAGTGGTGCGACCCCTCCTCAAGAAGCCCTCCCTGGACCCAACTCTTTTGAACAACTATCGTCCTGTCTCCAACCTTCCCTTTGTGGTGAAGGTTGTTGAGAGTGTGGTGGCAGGTCAGCTTCCCCAGTACCTGGATGAAGATACGTACCTGGATCCCTTCCAATCGGGCTTCAGGCCCGGACATAGTACTGAAACGGCATTGGTCACATTGGTTGATGATCTCTGGAGGGCCCATGACAGGGATTATTCCTCTGTCCTGGTCCTATTAGACCTATCAGCGGCTTTTGATACTATCGACCATAGTATCCTATTGCGGCGGTTGGGGGGGGTTGGGGATTGGGGGCACCGTGTTGCGGTGGTTCACCTCCTTCCTCTCCAACCGTCTGCAATTTGTGTTGGCGGGTGGGGGGAGAGGTCCACCTCTAGGCCCCTCGACTGTGGGGTGCCTTAGGGGTCAGTCCTCTCTCCTCTCTTGTTCAACATTTATGTGAAGCCGCTGGGGGAGATCATCCATGGCTTTGGGGTGAAGTGTCATCTGTACGCTGATGATATTCAGCTGTACATCTCCACCCCAAGCCACCCCAACAATGCCATGGAGGTCATGTCCCATTGTCTGGAGGCCATGCGGAATTGGATGGGCGGGAACAGGCTCTGACTCAACCCTTCCAAGACTGAGTGGCTGTGGTTTCCGGTGTCCCGATATAGCCAGGTAGTTCCTTCGCTGGCTATTGGGGGTGAGATTTTGCCCCCTTCAGAGAGGGCTCGCAATCTGGGTGTCCTCCTGGATGTACGGCTGTCCTTGGAAGCCCACATTATGGCCGTCTCTAGGGGGGCATTTTATCAGGTTCGCCTGATCCGCCAGATGCGGCCCTTTCTGGATCGGGATGCTTACGCACGGTCACTAATGCCCTGGTCACCTCCCGACTGGACTACTGTAATGCCCTCTACATGGGGCTCCCGAATGGGAGCATCCGGAGGCTTCAACTGGTACAGAATACAGCCACATGGGTGGTTATGGGGGCGTCAAGGTTCTCTCATGTGACGCCCCTCCTGCATGAGTTGCTTTGGTTGCCAGTCGCCTCTCGGGTGCGCTTTAAGATTTTAGTGTTAACTTTTAAAGTGCTCCATGGCATCAGACCAGGATATTTACAAGACCGCATTCTGCCATTTTCCTCTCATCATCCAGTGCGCTCCCACAGGGAGGGTCTCTTGCGGGTCCCGTCGGCATCTATTTGCCGGCTGGTGACCCCGAGGAATAGGGCCTTCTCTGTGGGGGCATCTGCCCTCTGGAATGGGTTGCCCCCGGAGTTACGTACAGCCACGGACTTGGGGACCTTCAGGCGTGCCTTGAAAACCTGGCTCTTTGACCAGGCCGGCTTGGGCTGATTTTAGATTTGGGTATTTTAATTTTTATATTAAATTTTAGGGTTTAAGGGAGGGGTTTTAATTGTTTTACAGCCAGGGTCTTTAATTTAATTTAGTTTTAACTTTTGTATATTTAATGTTTTTAATTGTATGGCTGTGCACCGCTCCGAGTCCTTCGGGAGAGGAGCGGTATATAAATAAATATTATTATTATATTATTATTCTGCTTTTGTTTTTTGCTGAAAAGAAAAAGCAGAAACATAAGTATCAACATGTAACAATAACAGCAGTGTAACTAAAAAAATCATTTATGTATGTATGCAGGTATTCAGTATGTCTACTGTTTTTATCATTAATAAAAACAAAACCCATACATAAAAATATTATTAAAAATTATTTAAATAAACCAAATCTGGGACTCAGGACAGTCTACAGAGTTGCCTCTGCATGGCCCCATGGGAGCCTGACAACCAATCAGAATACAAGCTCAAATTCAAATCCCAAGAGAGGGCAATAAAACCAAGGGACTCTCAGCATCTCTCAGCCCAAGAGCTCCAAGGCATGTGATCCTGTCCACCATTAAACCATCTTTACAAGCGGTCACCATGTTTCCAGTGTCTTTCTTCCCCAGAACTGAACCCAGAAGCATAATTCTTCCAATATCATCTACGATGTTGAGATCCCTTCTGTTACCTTAGTCCTCAGCTTACAGCCACAATCAAGTCCAATCAAAGCACAATATTGTGTTATGTCTTTTGCTGTAGTTGCTAATAGGCAAGGATGAAAAGACAACAGAGTCTGACTGCTTTCTTTGCCAAGAAACCAAGAATAAAATGATCAGAATCAGACACAACAGATCCACAACCATCAGGGTCACAAGCAGCACTGCCACCACTTGAATGTGGCGAAAGCAGCAAGTCAATCTCCGAAATTGAAAGCCTTCCTGATCTTCCAGACTGCTGGACATTGCAGCAATATAGAAGTTTTCAAGAGAAGTATGAGGGACTGGAAGTTTCAAAGAAAATATTAGGTTGTAAGCAGTGCGCAAAACATGACTTTACAGTAGAGTAAGGTGTTCACGTGTCCAAGGAGTAGAAACATTTCAAGATTGAGGTGGCAGGGACAACTAAAGAAGTTCAGCAAGCTTCTCTGAAGAAAAAATGAAAGAACATTTTACATAGAGCAGGATGCTATAATGAAATCAGTAGATAAGATGTCTGACAAATATTATCCCTACTTGTAGAGTATTTTTGACAGTTTACAGTCTGGCACAAAGACCTAGAAGGACAAGTAGAATTGCAAACTGTAATGGCTGTAGATCTTGAAGTAGGATTGCATTCAGGATCAACTGCAGTGAAAATAGTTGATTTCATTGCAGAAGAAATGAAAACCAAAATGTTTACTAGCATTATTGAACAGAACCTGAAAATATGTTTAATTATTGATGAAGCCTCAATGCTATCATGCAAACCAGTTGTGATAGTTTTCCTAAAAGTTGAGGATTCAGATAACCCACCAACAATTTTTGTTCAGTTTGTTGAATTGGAAAAACAAGATGCAGAGACAATATGTTCTTCAGTTTTGGAAAGTTTACATAATGTTGGGTTTACTACAGACTATCTGAAAAAAACTGTAATAGCATTTTGCTCTGATGATGCCAGTGTTATGCTTGGAAGAAAATCTGGAGTGAGCACTAGAATAGCAAAAGACTTCCCTAACATCATAATATGGCACTTCTTATGCTATCGTCTCCAACTTGTTTTAGATGACTCCATAAAGGACATTTAGCAATTGAATCATTTCAAAATATTTCTTGACAAGATACATAGTATTTTCCATAAATCCTGTAAGAGCCAAAATGAAATGTTTGAAATATTGGAACAACTTGGAATTTAAATATTAAAGATTGGTAGAGTTTTGGGACCAAGATAGGCTGCCTGTAGTTTAAGGTCAACCCTCGCTATGTGGCATGCCTATACAGCGCTACATCAGTACTTTCATGCAAATGAAAAATACTCCATTATGGCTGTCCGTCTTAAAAAACATATATTTTTAAAATGATTTGGCATTGATGATCGATATTCTCAACAAAATATCTCTTCTGTCAAATGCACTGCAAGGAAGAAATATCAACATCATAAAGGCCAAAAAGCTTGCGCTGAGATCAATTAAAGCATTTGAAGTGCTCCGACACAGAGTAAGGGTCCCTATGGAAAAAAAAGTTGATGGATTAATTACTTCAGAAACCTTCAAAAATATAAAATTTGTACAAAATCACCGATTTGTTGGACTTCCTCAGGAAAGGCTTTTGAAAAGCATCATAACAAACTTGAAGAAAAGACTAATGGATTGTCAACATTTAAAAACAGGTAGTCAATTGCAAGACACCACAAATAAATTACAATTTCTCCATTTTTTTGGAGCCAGATTACTGGGATATTGAAGAAGTCGTAGTTCCATGGCCAGAAGCTGAAGAATGATTGCTTACCTTTAATGAAATCTTTAATTGTGAAATTAATATCAACGATTATAGAGATTTCATAGAAAATGTTTTAAAAGATTAAAAGAACTATGCAATTCCTGACAGTATTAAAAAAGCTAAAGATATTGTCAGAACAATTGCTTTAAATTCAGCTGAAGCGGAAAGGGGTTCCTCAAAAATGACCTCATATGTTCAGAAGAGAGAAGTTGCCTAACTGTTTCTAACATAACCAACCTGATGACCATTAGTGTGATTGGCCTACCTCTAAAAGAATGGGACTCTCTTCCTATTGTCAAAAAATTGTTAGGAGCACATCATCACATAGCCGATGATCCGAGGGTGAAAACTAAGAAAAGTGCAAGCAAGGAGGGCACCAATGAAAGAACATTGTGGAAACATCTCAAATACTTACACTTTTATGTAAGTACTTGTGTGTACCTCTTTTGTTGTTTGTGTGTACTTGTTTTATTCTTATTTAAGTAGTAAGTGAACAAAATTAAAAACTTAAGAAAGTACTTTCTTTCTGCAGGTCATTCATCAGGGCAAAAAAGTCAGTGATGTTGAAGACACGCAACACGTTTATCGTTCTTATGTAAATACTTGTGTGTACTTCCTTAATTGTTTGTGTGCATTTGTTTTATTCTTATTTAAGTGGTAAGTGCATGAAATAACAAACTACCTTCTTGTACAGCTTCTTTTTGTAGGTCATTAGGGCAAAGAAGTCAGTGACATTGACTTGGCCATGTCCAGCCAGTCACATGACTGTCAAGCCATGCCCACCATGTAAGCCATGCCCACCCAGTCACACGACCCACTAAGCCACACCCACAAAATAAGCCATGCCCACAGAACCGGTAGTAAAAAAATTTTTGAATCCCACCACTGATTGAGACCACATGTGAAGTTCCAAATAGACTAGTTTATTACTAGTCATGCTTATCCATAGGAAACTAATAGATAAATGGTTAGTACTATCTTTGCATTAGATAAGCATCAATGGAATTCAAGAGGAACTGGACTTAGTCCATTTGTGGCTACGTAGAGTTTCCTCTTGATTCCTCTTTTGACTCCATTATTGAGGCAAATATTTTGTAAGCTACATTCAGCAGGGATATTGGTCTATAGTTTTTTATTTGTTGTAGATCAGTACCTTCTTTTGGTATCAGTATAATATATGCCTCTGCCCATGAATTAGGTACTAGTTTTTGTTAAAACCTCATTCATTATTTCGAGCATTATAGTGCTGAATGATTCCTGTAGTGTCTTATAAAATTCTGCTGATAACCCATCCAGGCCAGGTGCTTTCCCAGTGTTTTGTCTATTCGTTGCCTCTGACAGTTCCATCATTGTTATTTTCCTTTCTAGCATTGTCTTAATTTCATCAGGTATTTTAGGTAATTCTGCTTCTCGCAAATACTGTTTTACTTTTCCTTCTTCAATCTCTTGATCATATAATTTCCCATAATACTTCTGTACTATTTCTTTCTTTTCTTCATTTCCATAATATACCATTCCATTTTCATCTACAGGTGAAACTCGAAAAATTAGAATACCATGCAAAATTTCATTTATTTCAATAATGCAACTTAAAAGGTAAAACTAATATATGAGATAGACTCATTACATGCAAAGCAAGGTAGGTCAAGCTGTGATGTGTCATAATTGAGGTGATTATAGCTTACAGCTCATGAAAACCCCAAATCCACAATCTCAGAAAATTAGAATATTGTGAAAAGGGTTTAATATTCTAGGCTCAAAGTGTCCCACTCTAATCAGCTAATTAAGCCATAACACCTGCAAAGGGTTCCTGAGCCTTTAAATGGTCTCTCAGTCTGGTTCAGTAGGAATCACAATCATGGGAAAGATTGCTGACCTGACAGTTGTGCAGAAAACCATCATTGACACCCTCCATAAGGAGGGAAAGCCTCAAAAGGTAATTGCAAAAGAAGTTGGATGTTCCCAAAGTGCTGTATCAATGCACATTAATAGAAAGTTATGTGGGAGGGAAAAGTGTGGAAGAAAAAGATGCACAAGCAGCAGGGATGACCGCAGCCTGGAGAGGATTGTCAGGAAAAGGCCATTCAAAAGTGTTGGGGACTTCACAAGGAGTGGACTGAGGCTGGAGTCAGTGCATCAAGAGCCACCACACACAGACAGATCCTGGACCTGGTCTTCAAATGTCGTATTCCTCTTGTCAAGCCGTTCCTGAACAACAAACAACGTCGGAAGCATCTTACCTGGGCTAAAGAAAAACAGAACCGGTCTGTTGCTCAGTGGTCCAAAGTCCTCTTTTCTGATGAGAGCAACTTTTGCGTCTTATTTGGAAACCAAGGACCCAGAGTCTGGAGTAAGAATGGAGAGGCATACACTGCAAGATGCTTGAAGTCCAGTGTGAAGTTTCCGCAGTCTGTGTTGATTTGGGGAGCCATGTCTTCTGCTGGTGTTGGTCCACTGTGCTTCATTAAGTCCAGGGTCAACGCAGCCATCTACCAGGAGATTTTGGAGCACTTCATGCTTCCTTCCGCAGACGAGCTTTATGGGGATACTGACTTCATTGTCCAGCAGGACTTGGCACCTGCCCACACTGCCAAAAGCACCAAAACCTTGTTCAATGACCATGGGATTACTATGCTTGATTGGCCAGCAAACTCGCCTGACCTGAACCCCATAGAGAATCTATGGGGCATTGCCAAGAGAAAGATGAGAGAATGAGACCGAACAATGCAGAAGAGCTGAAGGCCAATATTGAAGCATCCTGGTCTTCCATAACACCTCAGCAGTGCCACAGGCTGATAGCTTCCATGCCATGCCGCATTGAGGCAGTAATTGCTGCAAAAGGGGCCCAAACCAATTACTGAGTACATATGCCGCCTTGAAAGAGGCGGTGGTGAGGCCCCTCCTCAAGAAACCGTCCCTGGACCCAACATTATTATCGAACTATCATCCAGTCTCCAACCTTCGCTTTGTGGTGAAGGTTGTTGAGAGTTTGGTGGAGCGACAGCTCCCTCAGCATCTGGATGAAGCGATATATTTAGATCCTCTCCAATTGGATTTCAGGCCCAGGCGCAGCACGGAGACGGCGTTGGTTGCATTGGTGGATGATCTTTGGAGGGCCCGGGACAGGGGTTGTTCCTCTGTCTTGGTCCTGTTAGATCTCTCAGCGGCTTTTGATACCGTTGACCACAGTATCTTATTGCGGCGGTTGGGGGGGTTGGGAGTGGGAGGCACCGTATTACAGTGGTTCTCCTCCTTCCTCTCTGACTGCTCGCAATTTGTGTTGTCAGGGGGGCAGAGATCGACCCCGAGGCCCCTATTCTGTGGGGTACCTCAGGGGTCTGTGCTCTCGCCCCTGCTGTTCAACATTTATGTGAAGCCACTGGGTGAGATCATCTGTGGTTTTGGGGTAGAGTTCCATCAGTATGCTGATGATACTCAGCTATACATTTCAACCCCAGGCCACCCCAACGAAGCCGTTGAAGTGATGACCCGGTGTCTGGAGGCTGTGCGGAGTTGGATGGGTCTAAACAGGCTTCGGCTCAACCCGACCAAAACTGAGTGGCTGTGCTTTCTTGCGCCTAGATACAGCCAGCTTACTCCATCGCTGGCTGTGGGAGGAGAAATTTTGACCTCCACAGAGATGGCGTGCAATCTGGGTGTCTTCCTGGATGTACAGCTGTCGTTAGAAGACCATATAGCAGCCATCGCCAGGGGGGCTTTTTGTCAGGTCCATCGGATCTTCCAGTTGCGGCCCTTTCTGGATCGGGGTGCATTGCGCACGGTCACTTCTCTCCTCATCATTTCCCGCCTAGACTACTGCAATGCTCTCTACATGGGGCTCCCCTTGAAGAGCATCTGGAGGCTTCAGCTGGTGCAGAATGCGGCCGCACGGATGATCTTGGGGGCTTCTTGGAGCTCCCATGTTACACCGCTCCTGCGCGAGCTGCATTGGCTTCCAGTGGCTTTCTGGGTGTGATTCAAGGTGTTGGTGATCACCTTTAAAGCACTCCATGGCTTGGGACCTGGGTACTTACGGGACCACCTGCTGCCCCATCGGCCTCCCGCCGGCCAGTGCGCTCCCACAGGGTGGGCCTCCTCGGGGTGCCGCTGGCTGGGCGATGCCGACTGGCGGCTCCGAGGGTGCGGGCCTTCTCTGTGAGGGCACCCTCCCTCTGGAATAAGCTACCTATGGAGATACGAGCCATCACTGACCTGTGAACCTTCCGGCATGTGCTGAAGACCCACCTTTTCCAGCAGGCCGGTCTGGCCTAGTGTCATTAGAAGGGTTTTAATTTTTTAATTTTTATCAGATTTTTATGGGTTTTCTGTATTCTTAATTAAGCCATTAATTTAATAATTTTTTAATCTATTTTAAAATTTTTATGGATTGTACTGTTTTATTAAGGCTGTTCACCGTCCCGAGTCCCTATTTGGGAGAGGGGGCGGTATAAAAGTTTAATAAATAATAATATGCATGCTTATTCTTTTCAGAGGTCTGATATTGTTCTATGTACAATCCTTGTTTTATTGATTGCATGTAATATTCTTATTTTCTGAGATTGTGGATTTGGATGAGATGTAAGCCATAATCATCTCAATTATGACAAATCACAGCTTGAATTATCTTACTTTGCATGTAATGAGTCTATCTCATATATTAGTTTCACCTTTTAAGTCGCATTACTGAAATAAATAAACTTTTGCATGATATTCTAATTTTTCGAGTTTAACCTGTATTAGTTGTGCTATCCTCTTCGATTCCCTCTCTTTTTTCAATTTGTATTCTAACCATCTACCTGGTTTATTTGCATTTTCAAAGAAGTTATGTTTAGCTCTCTGTTATAAGTAAAAATTTGGTTATTACACCTAAGAATATAAAGAGCTAAACTGAAGCCATTTTGTATTCGCAGTTTGAACTTTTAAAGCTCAGAACAGTTATGAAATGTGTTTTTGCTAGGAATAATACCAGATTGCAAAACTATGTACTTGGCATAAGTTAGAGGTATGTGCTGGGGCGCTCTACATTATAAATGTCACATTAAGAAATATTAATGTTTTCATATAATTTTCTGGAATTTGAATAACATGATGTTTTGAATAACATGAAGTTTTCCATGGAAGGTTGTATAACGTCCATATATGGAAACAGGAAGTGTTATATAACCATGTGATTTGATAAACCTGTATAAGCTGTATTCACTAAATGGAGGGGTCTCCTTCCTCCTAGAAAATGTTTTTTTTTCTGGAGTAGAGAGTGGTCCATACTGCAATATTTTCCCTAATAAAGCATCCTATGGATCAGATTATCAAAAGTCTGTTGACTCATTCTTCTCACAATTTTGGTGAGCCGAGGAGATAGACGTTTTTTCTTCCTTTGGATGGATGATTTTTTCAGGACTGCAATGGTGCCTCTCTGCTGGGCTTGTGGAGGTAGTTGCTGGGTCTTCCGCCCGAAGGAGGGGAAATCGCTCTTAAGGCCTTGACTGGTAATCTGGTTGTAAATGCTTGGAATGTCTGAAGTTTGGTGCACCGGGAGTCTCAGGTGAGCTGAATTTAATTAATAACTTTTCAAATTGTGTTGCAACATTTCCTAAATTGTTTTGGGATTGTTTAGATGGGTCTAAAACATGATTTCTGTTTGACGTGTGTGTGTGAGTCTACACTGTTTTTTATTTTCTCTTGTCTCCCTGTCATATTTTGTGTTAAGGGGGGGTTTAATGAGAACAAGATGTTTGCAACGTTCCAGAGTTCTCTCTCCTCTTGGAGAGCTGGTTTGGCTTGTGGCTGCTGGTATTTATATATTAACCCCTTTATGAGTGTTACAGATTGTACTTTGTATGGCTGGAATGGCTGAATTATGTTTGAGACTGTCAAATTTGGACATATGTATTGACATGTGCATTGGTTTGAATGCCTTCAAAGCTGTGTTAAACAGTTAACTGTTGAATCTTTGTATTGTCTCTTGTAATGCTGTGTTGAAGAGTTAAAAAGGTTAGATGCCCAGGTGATTTATGTTGATTTGTGATATGTAGAAGAATCTTTTCCCCTCTTAGTAAGAGATTTTCGTAAGAAATATGTTAGCTGTTTATGCTCTCCTTCCCAGCTGCTTCAGATGCAGTTGAGGGGGAGAATTGAGGGGGGTTCCTGTGAGAATTTTTGCAAATGTGTTACTTACTTCCTCTGTTTTGAGAGATTATAAGCTGTCTTTGCAAAGTGTTCCAGTAAGGGGTTTGTTCCTGGTTTAAGCATTATACTTTTGTGAAGTTGCAGCATATTTTGGATTATTTGTTTACTCCAGAAGAGATACAGATACTATACTCTACTAGTATAGTCTATTGTAGGAAATAGCTGGTGATATAGTGGCTGGAATAGTCAGGGCAGTTTAGTACAAGGTATTAAAACTGATGTGCCACGAGGGTGGAATCTGATTAGAGTTTTTTTTTAGATGGGTCAGTTTAGAGATGAATCGTCAGCTGAATTCTTGAATAGAATTAGGGTTAGTGTGAATAAGTTTTCTGTTTTTTCTTCAGAGACACAGAATATTACGCGATAATGAAATAGTTTGTGATAGAGGCCAAGAAAGTTTTTTTTAAAGTTGTGATGAAATGAAGTCTTGTCAGTTAATTATGTTTTCTGTGTTCGAAGCTGTTATGAAACTAGAGAGAGAAAGCAGAGATAATAAGTCAGATGGACTTGGACTTGTAATAGTTAATAATAAAAAGATTGGAGCTTCATATTGATATTTTATCTACTGGAAGTAGATGGAAGCGTCTGGAGAAGGGGAGAATAGAATTTCTTTCCTGGAACAGAAATAGCTGCTGAAGAAGTAAGCAGTGTTTTGCTTGTGGCTTTTTGTGAGAAAATTTGCCCGGATAAGCGGAGAAATGCAGCAGAGGCTGTATACCCTAATTGAAGATTAGGGAGGGTCAAAGGCTTTTAACACTTGCGTCTCATTGGGAGTTTTTAGTAAATGTAAAGGTGAGACTTGAGGAAGCAGTTGTGTTTTCCTGATAGATACTGTAGCCAGATTTTTTTTGGGCCAGGTATGATGTATCTGGTGTTAAGCGAGAGCCTTTTGATGTTGCTATTGTTGAAAATGTGTCTCTAATAGGAGGACACTCTGAGATAACATTGGATGTTATGTATATACCTGAAACAGGTATGAACCTTTTAGGACGGGATGCTTTGTCCTTATTAAGTTGTGCTTATCTTTCTGAAGATAAGTGTACTGTTCATTTATGGACTGATGAACAGGGGAGATTTATAGATCCTATAGTGTGGGAAGTGAAAGGGAATAGAGTGTTTTAAATATTGCACTTGTGGAGGTGATATTGAGCCAGCGAAGTGGAAGCAATGTGATATTTCCCTGGAAGGGAGATGTGGCTTGAAGCCAGTGATAGAGTTCCTGTTAAGGGATGGGCTAATTGAGCCTGCAATGTTACCGTACAATATATTTATATTATCTGTAGAGAAACCTAATGGTTTTTAATGTCTAGTGGTTGGTTTCATATAATCACTTGGTGATTATTGTGCCGGAATCCCTATACATTGTTAGGGGGAATTCCATATGAATACAGGTATTTTAGTGTGATAGATTTGAAAGATTTTTTGGGGGGACTTGCCCAGTAGTGAGGGCTGATCTAGACACACATTGAACTTGACAGTATCGATGGTGTGTTTTACCAAGAGGGGTTCTTAGAAAGCCCTAGTTTGATTGGACAAACATAGAGCAGGTTCTTGGGGGTTTTGAACCGCCTGTGGATATAAAGGTGTTGAAGTATGTGAATGATTTGTTGGTCTTAGGTGAGAAGAAGAGAGATTTTGAGAAAGGTGTGTAAATGCTTTGTTAGAGTTCTTAGGACAATAGGGCCTAAGAGTTTTAAAGAAGGAATTGTAATCTGTGGAGTCTGATTTAGGACATTTGATTAGGTATGAAGAATCAATCCAGAGAAGGATTGAGGGGATAGTTAGGTAATCTATACTGAGAACTAAGAGAGCTCTTGTGTTGTGTTTGTTTGAGTTAAAGGAACCTTTCCATTTGTTTGTAGCTGTGGAAGAGGTGTGTGTTTGTTCTAGTTCAGGTATAAGCTAGGAAGAAGAAACTTATAGTGTTGTTTTTTTATTTTTGGTTGACAATTGATGGATTTAATAGTGCATGGTTGGTCTTTGTGTATATAGCTGCTATGGCTATATTTGTGGGAAGAAATAGGAAGCTGACTTTTGGAAGTGCTTTAGTAGTTTTAGTGTTTTAATGCAGAAAGCATATGTGGCTTACATATGTTAGATTTTTAAAGCTATTTTATTTGTAAGGAAGATTTATTTATTTCAATTGACAGGAATTTAAATTCAGTTGAAGTCCTTTTGGGAGAGAGACAGGAATAGAAGATATAGAACAATACATGATTGTATTGAAGTTCTAGATTTACAGACAAAGATGAGAGAGGATTTGGAAGATATTCCAATAGAGGGAGGTATTAATTTGTTTATTGATGGATCTTTTGGAGTAAAGAATGCTTATCTGTTGAGTATTTTGCTTAGGTGTGTGGAGTGTTTGCTTTGGTGCAAGCTTTAAAACTTCTAGAAAATGAAGTGTGGGTAAGCAGTGGCTGAAGTTATAGAATACTTGGCTAGGCTTATGTATGTAAGTACAGATGCATGTATGAGAGAAATGCTGATAATGGTTTTAGTTCCTGTTTTGGAATGGGATGTAAAACCAGGTTTCATTAATGAAAAAGAGAAACATGATATTAGAGATGTGGAATATGTAGATTGGAAGTGGTTAATAGAGATTGCAGATAGTTAATAACTATTAAATATTAAGTCTATTATGAGAGACATAATAGAGAAGGTACATGAGGGTACTTATTGGGGAACACAAGTATTTGTGGCTTTTGTGAAGAGAAAATATATTTGTAGAAGTATGTACACAATAGTTATGCAAGTGAATAGAATATATATATATATATATATATATATATATATATATATATATATATATATATATATATATATAATATATTGTGTGAATGCATATAATCCTGATAGGAGGAAGAGATTTGGCTATTTGGCTGTTTTCCAAAATATAAGTTGCTTGTACTGTAATGTCAGCAGTGAGTACTTTGAAATATCTGTTGGTGATTGTTGATCATTTAATTGAACTGGTTAGTAGGTGTTCTGTGTGTGAGAGTGAATGCACAAATGACTGTGAAGTTAATATTGGAACAGATAGATAGATAGATAGATAGATAGATAGATAGATAGATAGATAGATAGATAGATAGATATGCATTGATAGTGCATTTATAGTGATAGAGGTACACATTTTACTTTTTATGTGGTAAAAGGGTATAGGAAAGAATTGGAAATGGATTGGCAATAAACCTGTTGAGTTTTTTCCTCAGGTGGGATGAAGAATGAGAACTATAAAACAATACATTAAAGAAATTGATGTTAGCAATTCAATTACCCTGGGTGAAATATTTATCTCTAGCTCTATTGTGAGTGTGTACTTGTTTGAGAAAAGATGTTGAAATTTCACCGTATGAAATGAAGTGTGGAATACCTTATACTGGAAGTGTGAGCATGTCTAGAATTGTACTTGAAGATTTTTTTTTTAAAGAAAAATATATACAGGGACTGTCCCAGTGTTTTTCTCTTTTAAGGTCTGAAGGACTTTTGGTGCAAACACCACCGTTTGATTTCCGAGTGCATGATTTTAAGAGTGGAGACTGGGTCCTGATAAAGCAGTGGAGAGCTTTGGGAAGCTGAGGCCTATCTGGGAAGGACCATTACAAGTACTGTTGACTATTGAGTCTGCTGTACGGACATGTGATGAAGTTGGAAACATCATTTGTGTGTGCAGGGATTTGTGGATCCGGTTCCTGTTTCCAGTGGAAGCAAGCTTCGGAAAGACTGGACTTTTTATTTTCTATTTCTTTTAGATAGTGGGGATAGATAATTACATGTCTAGTTTACCTTAGGTTTGTGGAACTTTGAGATGTATTGTTGATTATTGGTTGCATGTAATACATTTTTTCTTTGTATTGTTGATTATTTTAAGACATGAAATAATAGACTGTTGTACACAGGTATTGTGTCCTCTGAGTGCGGAAGAAGATAAAGAAGTGGATGTAAGTCCTCAAAGAGTTTTGTAAGTTTTGAAGTGTAAAACTACATACGTTAAGGTGGGTGGGGGCCTAGTCCATTTGTGAATATGATGTAGATAGTGATGTGTGGGGTAGGTATGGAGGCTTCTGAGGTATTGCTTGGTTATTTATTAACGTGGCAATGGTTATGTTTCCAAACTGAACCCGACAGTATAGAATACGAAGGGCAGATATCACTGACATTGATGACACCTATGGCTGAGGTTGGAATCTGTATAAGATCCACCTTAGATGATGGTTTATATTTGAGAAAATATCCAGTATGTAACCGCACAAATGACATTGTCATATGACATGAGGATGGAACAACTATATGATTGTTATTTTGACATGTATGGCAATTATTCTCCTTCCTATATGAGATTTAGAGCTTTGGAGAGTGGATTGTTTATGCCATTTATTGAATTAAGAAGTACTCTAATGAAGTTTATGTTTTTCTCCATTTTTAATTCTAAATTGGGTTTTAAGGGGGGGGGGGGTTTCTTAGTCTTATTATGCAGCCGATTTAAATTTAACTTTAATATTTTTTTAACTTTTGTATTCTCTGTGGGGTTTTTAGATGAGCTGTTCACCGCCCTGAGTCCCTCGGGAGAAGGGCGGTATATAAATGGAATTAATAAATAATAAATAAATAAATAAATAAATAAATAAATAAATAAATATTAAGTCTATTATGAGAGACATAATAGAGAAGGTACATGAGGGTACTTATTGGGGAACACAAGTATTTGTGGCTTTTGTGAAGAGAAAATATATTTGTAGAAGTATGTACACGATAGTTATGCAAGTGAATAGAATATATTCTTTTCTGTCTTTCGGCTCATCACCAAGACCATACCGACAGAAAGCTATTTGTTTCGTTGTCTTTTCTTTACATGTGTGTAAGGTTTTTAAGCTGATAATTTTTTAAATAATAAATAAGGGAGACTAGTATAGATCTATTTCGAGCTAGTTAGCTCTCTTCAGCTAGCCATACCCTTACTGGGATTCGAACCAGGGAAGTATTACATGTGAGGCAGTTGTAATTGCCACTACACCATCTGGCTCTCTCCTTATCAGCAGAGGCAGGGGAATAAGTATATACTTTGTATTACAACACCCTGTTAAGCCCCATTTAAGGGAGAAAGCATACTGCTTTCTTTTCTGTCTTTCGGCTCATCACCAGAGACCATACCGACAGAAAGCTATTTGTTTCGTTGTCTTTTCTTTACATTTGTGTAAGGTTTTTAAGCTGATAATTTTTTAAATAATAAATAAGGGAGACTAGTATAGATCTATTTCGAGCTAGTAATATAAAGTATATACTTATTCCCCTGCCTCTGCTGATAAGGAGAGAGCCAGATGGTGTAGTGGCAATTACAACTGCCTCACATGTAATACTTCCCTGGTTCGAATCCCAGTAAGGGTATGGCTAGCTGAAGAGAGCTAATTAGCTTACTTCCTTACGGGACCGCCTGCTGCCACCAACAACCTCCCGTCGCCCAGTACGCTCCCACAGGGTTGCCCTGCTTGGGGTACCGCCGCTCGATCGCTGGCGGCTGGCGGCCCCAAGATTACGTGCTTTCTCTGTGGGAGCCCCCTCCTTTTGGAATTGTCTCCCCCCGGAGATACGAGCCATGTCAGACATCCTAACCTTCCGGCACACAGTTAAGACCTTACTGTTCAAACAGGCCGGTCCGGCCAAATAAGGGTCTTTGAGGTTTTTTAAATTTTAATAAGGGTTCTTATTCTTAGCTAATTGTGACCTAATGATATATTTATTCAATTTTGATTTTAAATCCTGTTATCTGTATTATTTTATTTGTTTAGTGTGTACACCGCCCCGAGTCCCTTTTTGGGAGAGGGAGCGGTATAGAAATACGAAAAAATAAATAAAATAAATATGTACTTCTTGTAAGCAGGTTATGTCTAATTTTAATTTTTCTAGCTTATGAAATATTTTTCTCTTTTGATGGCCAAATTCAGTCCATTTATATTTATTAAAATTAATTTATTTTCTTCTTCCATTGTTTACACTTTATATGTAGAGTTTATTGCTCTTGTTGTTCTTTGCTCTCTTGGTTCTTTTAATTCCACCCTTCCTCCAATTGCTCCTTCTTCTTGTCTTCTTCCTCTTTTCTTTTGTCCATTTCTTCGGTCATCTCCTCTCAAAGTTTAATTTCTTCCTCTCTTGCTCTCTCTTTTTCTTTTCCTCTAAAATATTCATCATAAAATAGTTTTGCTTTCTCTATTGAATCCAATCTGTTTCTTTGCTCTTGTCAAATGAATGTCAAGCCTTCTGGAATCAGCCATCTATAATTCACTCCTTTCTTAATTAGAATCTTTGTCAAGAATTGATATTCTCTTCTCAAATCCCTAACTTTTCTTGGTACTTGTTTAAGGACTGTGATCTTCTTTTCTTTATATTTCAATGGGTCATCTTTTGCTTTTTGTAATATCTCTGTTTTAATTGCTTTCTTGGTAAATTTCACATGGACCTCTTTAGATATTTTATTTCTTATATCATATCTAGTGTATACTTGGAATATTTCTTCAATTCTATCCATCATTTATTCTTTTGGCATCTCCACAGCTTCTGCCAAGACTTCTGTCATTATTTCTGCAAGGTTTTCTCCCCTTTCTTCCTCTATATTTTGAAATCTTAAATAGAAATCAGCTTTGTCCATCTCCCAGGGTATCATCCCTCTTCCCTTTTCTTGCTCCACCACTGTCAATCTGTAATCTATTTCTCCTACTTTCTTCTCTGTCTGTTCACCTCTTTCTTCCATTTTTGCATTCTTTCTTCATTCTTCATCATCATTTGTTGTATGTTTTCCATTTTGTCTTCCATCCTTCCCACCTTCTCTTCCAATTTTATCATCTGAATGCTTCCCTTGGTCTTTTATTGCTTGCAGTATTAATTTTAATTCTTGCATTGAGACCTCTTTCTCCTTCTCTCTTTTTTTCCCTGCTGTAATATGGATTGTATTGATTGGTGACCCGCTAGACTCAGAGAGGAAGAGGTAGGGATCAATGATCCTATAGCAGCTGCCTTCCACATCTCTTGTTGATTGTAATCCCCATCAAAAGGTATCTGCCAATAAAACCAGGACCACTTTTCTTCATGTTCTTCTCTACCTTAATCCAATTATAAGGGAGAATAAAAATAAAAAATGAAGAAAAAGGAGAAGCCAAATTCTTTATCCCAAGAAGCAAAAGGAAATAAAAAATAAAAATAGAGTTTTAAAAATATAAAATATAAAAACAGAGAGTTCAAAAATACAAAGACCTCAAAAAAGCCTTACAGGAAAAAGAAAAAGCAATCATAGAAAAAAAGAAAATGAAAAAGTAATCCACTGGTAGTATTTGTAGATGAAGGGAGAGAAAAAGAAAGAAAAAGAATTTTATATTCTAACATAAAATGTTGAAGCAAAAAAAAAAAAATGGCTGTGGTAAAGCAAAAAAGACCCAGAAGTACCAGCAATAAAAAAACCCAATTGAAAATAGTCAGCTATAGTTTAAAATATAAGTCACAAAGCAGGTCCCAGCTACCATATAATATCCAAAAAGCCAAAGTCAAAATATGAACAAGATATAGTGCATGGTCACACTGGTCTTTTCTATTTCCACTTCAATCTCCAGCTGTTTAAATTGTTTTGTGAGAGCAACACCTGTTTAAACAATTATTATTCTGTGCTCATCTTCTCTTAAGTCTAGACAGCCTGTGACCAAAATAATTTTCTCATGAATTTAATCTCTTCAGCCTTTTTGTAGCCTCTGGATGGCAATATTGCTTTATTTTCCCTGCTTTATTATATTGTAACAAAAAAAGTTTCTAGCAAGATTCACTTTTTAAAAGAGAAAATAAAAAGGGAAAAATAATCCAAATGCAGTATTAAAAGTAAAAAATTAAGATTTAACTTCCTTCAGTTGTTACTATAAAGTCCAGTCCAGTTAACAATTAATCTGTTGTTAAAGCACAATAAAATAATCTTAATTAAATTTGACAGTTGAAAGCATGCTCATTTTTGCTGCTTATTGTCTATTCTGTCTTCTATTTTCTTAAAGTCTTTCCCCCCTTAGGGTACTCTTTCATTCTTAGCCAGAAAATAGTTTTAAAAATCTTATCCAAAATTGACACACTTTCTTTCTATATCTTCTCATTTACTGGAGCTGTCCCAACCTTTCAGCAGCTTTTCAATGGCTTCTTTCCTCCTCTGCTGGATTAGAGAGCTTTTCCTGAATCTACCAGGGACTTTGCAGTGTCTCTGGGATCAGCAGGATGCGCTCTCCTTAGCCACCATCTCTCTGGGATGGTTCAGGTCCAGATGGACCATCCAGCTGTGAGGATTTTGATGGCTCCTCAGAAGCACCTGAATCGCCCATTGTCTCATCATGATGTCAGCCCCGCCCACTCCCCAACATGAATCATCCTTGAGAGAGGGGATTGTTCCCTTACCTCTGAAAGAAGACTCAGTTTGACTCCTACTCAAGGAACAATGGCTGGACCACATCATACTGGAATATTTTGGTGGACCCTGGATGAATCCTCATTTCAGTGAGGTTTCAGGATTGGGTGTGGGATGGAAATGGTATTGGTTGCACATTTAGATGAACTTAGGAAGAGGCAGGAATGAAGGCAGTGTATCAATTCCAGCTCAGAATGGCCTCTTGGTAGTCTTTAATGTCATCAACTGTCAAGTGTTGGAAATCAGGAGTCCAGGTGACTCAAATGAATATAGGGTTATTGTATGCCAATGATCTGCAGAAGAATCTAATCTAGCAACAATGAAAGCAAATTTGGCAGTAAATAAGAGTCAATAGGTGGGTTGGACTTAGATCTCTTGGAGACTTGAGATGAATGGAGCATTTGGAGCATTTGACCCCTCCATCAGTCTCAGCCTTGTCATCCCCTACCTGAACCCTGGTTTCCATCTGTATTGGTTCTCATATAGCCCTTGACAGTTCTTAAGGAAGATAATCAGGACTGCAGATAAACACTGATATTGAACCCAATCCTTTAAAACAATACCTTAAAAATAAACTAAATAAAATAAGGAACAACATAAAAAAACTCCTCCTTGAAATAATAAAACCATCTTTTTTCCAGTTTAACATATTTTTATCAGGTTATAAGATAAAATACAAAAGTAAATAGGAAAACACATTAGGCGGGAAGGGGGAGAGAAATTGGGGAAAAGAAAAGAAGGAACATTGACTTCCGACTTGCTCTGTTGCAGTGAAATAAAGCATTAACATCAAAGTAAAATAAACTAGCCATTTCTATAAAAACATATCAATCTAATTAATAAAACCCCAAATCAAAGTTTCATTTTTTTCCACTTTAAGTTCACAAACGGTCTCCATGTGGAAACAAAAGTACTTCTATTCTTTCCTTTATCCAAAATGGTCAATTTAGCCATTTCTGCCAACTTCATCAGCTTCTGTAGCCATTCATCCCTAGTGGGAATCCAAATGTCCTTCCACTTTTGTGTGCATAATAGTCTTATTGCTATCAACATATATAAGATCCAAGCCCCAAGTTATTTTCTCAAAGTCCTCTTCCATTAAACCCAAAAGAAAATTTTCTAGTTTCATTTTTATTTTTGTTTTAAGAATTTTCTGTATTATGATATGAATCTTATTCCAAAATTTCTTTGCTTTATCACATGTCAACTCACACGACTTGAACCCTGATCAGCACTTCTTTTATTCTCCTACGATCAGGAAGGAGGTATAGAAGCAGAGGCAGCCACACAAACAGGTTGAAGAACATGGGCTGTCAGACTCCTGAATGGAAAATAACTCTACAACAACATAGTATGATTGACTTGTGGGTCTGGCCCACAATAAGTTCACATGATGCAAAAGGATTGTGTTTGTTAGCAAAATTCACTGGGTTAGGGACTTTCTGTCTTTCACTGTGAGTTGTATTGTGTTGCGGGGGCTGCACGAAGGGAGGCTCAGCCAATCTCATAGTACAAATGTTGTACTCTGACAATAAAGGTTTGAATTGGATTGAATTGATGTCCACCATCAATGGTAAAAAGTTGCTTCTTAGCTTTTACACTTCCAACATTCATTTGAAATACCCTTATACATTCTGGATTACTTATCCAGTATTAAATACCAGTAATACATCATCTTATAAAAAAAATATTTTAAATTATAATTTAGTGTAAATTTTAAGCCTTTCATCCACATATTTTCCCATTGTTCAAGCATCACATTGTATCAAAAAATCATTTCCCACTGAATTATACAATCTGGAGGGCATTTCACAGTTGATTCTGGGGTTCCCCAGACTTATGGTCTTGAGAGATGTCCATTTGCCATCCCCGGGGCAGGTCTTAGAGGCATTTCAATATGGCCTCCATCCTTCTGGACTCAACTCAAAACAGATCACTTCCAACCTGATCTGAGGATGAGCTATCCATGTTCCCTTTGTCTTGGTCAGATTATGTGGTGACTTTGAGATTCTTTTATGCTGCCCCTCAATGCAGGGAGACGGGATCTATTAGACCAGTCCACTCTTAGTGACTGATGGGATTCCAAAGGGAACTGGCTCTGCTGCATGGACCTTCTGAGGCCTTTGCCACTTCCTGGGATAGGAAAGCTACTGAGGCCTTGGATGGGATGCAACCTTTTTTGGTCTATGGTTCCCAACACGCCCCATGAATCAATTGAGGGAGTTGAAAAGGATCAAGAGACACCCAAAACTCTGCTGAAGGAACACAAGGGATGAATCTGACTGAACATGAGCTAGAGCTGGGGTTTCTGACTCCATTGCATTGAGGGCCTGATCAGGATTGTTGTTGCTCTCAGGGGAATCAGGGGGACATGGGCTGTGTGTTTTTGGGTGACCAAGGAGAAACTTCCTGACAGTGAGAACAATTAACCAGTGGAACGTCCTGTCTCCAGAAGTTCTGGGAACTCAATCACTGGAAGTCCTGGATGCCTCCTCGGGTTGGATCTCCCTGCCCTTCCCATAAACTGGGGCAATTGCGGGTGGGGCAGTGGGTGGGAGGCTCATCCCATGTGTCTGGTGGAGCTGGAGGAAGAGGTTTGGACAGTGCTGGTTGAGCTCCATAGTGGCAGCAAAAGCAGCAGGTGAAGCAGATGCATGGAGGGTGGAATGAGGTTTGTCCTGCAAGGGGGCCATGCAGCCACCTGCTCCGTCCCAGCTGGGATGGCCACAGACAAGCAAAAGCAAATGTTGGGACAGAGTGGGCGGGTGAGTGGGTGGCCACCGGGTGCATTCAGCAGGCCTGATCACCTGCCTCACCCCCATGCCTCTCTCTCTGCCTGCTGTTTGGAGGGCCGGCCTGGCAGTCCCAGTGCTTGGACCCACCTGCACAGCATGGGCTGCAGAGCCTCAGTGGGCTCCAGTGGGCTGCGGCTCCTGCCAGACACCCTTGGCCTCCATGCACTCTCCTCCTCTTATGCATTCAACTCCTATGCATTCCCATTCATTCCTCCCAAGGAAACTCTGAGCCTCACATTGAGGAGTTAGCACTTCTATTTCAAAAATTGAGTAGTAGTAGGGAAATTTTATAAAGCCTCAAGTTTCTATACAGATACAAATACATTGTATCTGTATAGAAACACTGATATTGAACTCAATTCTTTAAAACAATACCTTAAAAGTAAACAAAATAAAATAAGGAACAGAATAAGAAAATCCCCTCCTTGAAATAATAAATCTTTTTCTAGTTTAACATTTTTTATTAGGTTACAAGATAAAACACAAAAGCAAATAGGAAGACATATTAGAAGGGGGGAAGGGGGAGAGAAAAGTAAGGAGAAATTGGGGAAAAGAAAAGAAGAAACATTGACTTCCAACTCCCTCTGTTGCAGTAAAAAAAGCATTAAAATCAAACCATAACTTTTTATTTTTTCATAATAACATATACTAGCCATTTCTAGAAACACATCAGTCTAATTGGTAAAACCCAAAATCATCCTTTCATTTTTTCCACTTCAAGCACAACGTTCGCAAGCTGTCTCCATTTGGAAACAAAGTACTTCTTTCCTTTATCCAAAATGGTCGATTTAGCCATTTCTACCAACTTCATCAGTTTCTGTAGCCATTCATTCATAGTGGGAATCCATATTCCTTCCAAATTTTTTCTCCAAGTTTCCAAACCCAAAAGAAAGTTTCTGGTTTCATTTTTATTTTTGTTTTAAGAATGTTCTGTATTATAATATGAATCTTACTCCAACATTCCTTTGCTTTATCACATGTCCACCATAAATGGTAAAAAGTTCCATCTTTCTTTTAGACTTCCAACATTCATTTGAAATATCCTTATACATTCTGGATAATCTATCCGGTGTTAAATGCCAGTGATACATCATCTTATAATTTTTTTCTTTTAAATTATGCTTTAGTGTAAATTTTAAACCTTTCATCCACATATTTTCCCATTGTCCGAGCATCACATTTACCAAAAATTCTTGCCCACTGAATGATATGTTTTACATATTTACATGTTCACTTTCCAAATTCAATTCCAATAACATTTTTATAAATTTAAGCAATAATATCACTACCATGCAGTAAGATTTCCAATTCATTTTTAACAAAATCAAACTCACAACTCTTTTTTATCTGATTAAAAATGTTGTTTCAATTGTTGATATGTAAACCAATGGCAAACCTAACCTTCTAATTCAAGTTCTTCCATAAATTTTAATGTAGGTTCACCAGACTTGAAATATAATATGTTACCATACGTCCATTTGTCTGGCTTCACTATCACTTCTTTTCTTTAAAAAAAAGCTTCTTGGGGGGCGGGGGCACACAAAGAGGCAACTTTGTAGAGAACCTTTTATATTTATTCCAAACTCTTAGTATGGCACGTCTAGCAAAGTGATTATTTATTTATTTTATTTTATTATTTATTCAATGTATATACCGCCCTTCTCCCGAGGGACTCAGAGCGGTGTACAGCCCATCTAAAACCCCACAAAAATACAAAAGTTAAAAAATATTAAATTAATATCGGCTGATTAATAAACTAGAAACCCCACCCCCACCCTTAAAACCCCAATTTAAAATTGAATAAGATGGAGACCAAATTAAAACCATCTCAGCCCAGGCCGGCCTGCTCAAAGAGCCAGGTCTTCAACGCGCACCTGAAGGCCCTCAGGTCCGTGCCGGTACAGAGCTCCGGTGGCAGAGTATTCCAGAGGGCGGGGGCACCCACAGAGAAAGTCCTGCTCCTCGGCGCCGCCAGACGACACACAGCGGCCGACGGCACCCGGAGCAGACCCTCTCTATGGGAACGCACCGGCCTGTTGGAGATCACTGGCAGAATGCGGTCCTGGAGATAACCTGGACCGGGTTATCTCCAGGACCAAATCAACATTAATTTTAATGATAAGAAAAATAACTGTGCCATCCAAAACTTAATTCGTGGCCCTCTAATTCAAGTAACCTCATATTCTGAAAATTCACCCACTCTTTTAACCAGGCCAGACAACTATAATTTCAGGCCTGGAAAACCCAGCCCCCTTATTTCCTTAACATTTTGCAGTAATTTGTATCTAATTCTTGTTTTTTTTTCCTTTGCCATGTAAACCTAGAAATATGTGAAATAATAAACACAACTTTAATAACAAGTTTTTTTTTCCATATAGGGCATTGGACCTCACTAAGGACACTTTGAAAACATGTAAAAACAAAAGACTGATCACAGGAATATTGTAAGCAGTTGCAACTTGGTGAGGAATTCGTTTATGGACAAATTCCTCCTTCACGTCATCATTTATTAGAAATCATATCACATTCCAAACATGCCACGAAGACAAATATAAATGATGCAACTCCTTGCATTAGTTAGATATTTTTGTTTCTTACTATATTTCCTCTACAATTCAGATCAGGCCTCAGCAGAATAATGTAGCATTTGGGGAAAAAGATACAAGCCAGGAGAGCAGCTCCAGAGGCCAAAATGGAGAAGATCTCCACAGCCATCCATGGACTTCCCTTTGGTGCTCAGGTAGGTAGGGAGGAAGGAGATCCAAACACTGCAAAATACCAGCATGCTAAAAGTAATGAACTTGGCTTCATTGAAACTATCAGGCAATTTCCTAGCTAGAAATGCCACTGTGAAACTGACAAGGGCCAAAATTCCTAGGTAAGAGAGGACACCATAAAACATTACAGCTGAGCCTTGCTTACATTCCAAGATGATCTCTCCAAACAAGGAGTGGAAGTCCAAGTTAAGAAATGGGGGAGAGTTTCCCAGCCATGTGGCACAAAGGACTGCTTGGATCAGGGTACAAACTGTGACAATGGAGTTAGTCAGTGGTTTTCCTAAGAGTTTTCTTGTCTTGTTCCCTGGCTTGGTGGCCATGAAGGCCAGAACCACCACAACAGTCTTTGCCAACACAGAGGAAACTGCAAGTGCAAAGAGAATGGCAAAGGCAGATTGTTGGGAGAGACAGGTGAGCTTTCCTGGTTCACCAATGAAGAGGAAGGAGCAGAGGAAGCAGAGCAGGAGGGAAACCAGGAGGATGTAGGTGAGATCTCGATTGTTGGCCTTGACGATCGGTGTGTCATGATGTTTATAGAAAATCACCAGGACTGCAGATGTGATGACAGAGAGGAAAAGAGCAAGAAAAGCTAAGGTGTATCCCAGGGTCTCTTGATAGTCGAGGAAGTTGATCTTCTTGGCAATGCATTGCTTTTTCTCCTTGTTGGGAAATTGGTCTTCTGGGCAGGGTTCACAGAGAGCTGCTTCTGAAATAAAAAAAAATTGTCTAAGGTTTTTTGAGCATATTTTCCCTTTCGCAAAGGTGATACACATTTTGCCTTTCTGCTGTTGACTTACCTACAAAGGGAATAAAGGAAACCCACTGCAATTTATGGGGCATCCAAAAGAGCAAATAATCCTTCATTTTAGATTACACTGATTAGCCAGTGATGAGGATTTGTTCAGTTCCAGCTATCCATTCAATGGGTACTTACATGGGGAAAGTGGTTTTCAGTTTGAGATTACTGCCTGTTTTCTCCCTAACTTTATAATTGGAGCCATACAAGACTGACAGATCTGTAATCCAGGAATGCGGCTATTTTGTATGTATGTATATATTATCCCTTTCTTAACTTCTCTGTTTTGTACTTGAAATCTGTTCATTCAGACTTTTCGATCCCTCCTCCTCTATTGAAGAGATATAGACAGATGGATCTTTTTTTTTCTTTGGCAGGTCTATGTTGTGGTTAGCCAGCAGCAGGTGCAGATGACTGAGGAGAGCGATGATTCTGATGAGGGGCCAGGACCATCAGGGAGTGGACTGCTGCCTTCAGAGATTGTTGGGTCTGGTAGCAGTGATGAGGAGGTTCCCGAGGAGCCTGTGCCAAGTGCACATGCATGAAGGATTTCTCGGAGGAAAGAACAATTACAGCCACATGGGTGACTCAGGAGTAAGGCTGCAAGGTAATGGCCCTTCCCTCAAGATAATAAAAACTAGTTTTGAGAAGCGTTCTTTGCAGATAACAAAGACGCTGTCAGATGGTGCTCCATTCAAAATCCAAGAAAGAAATACTCCATTAATTAGAGACCACACTAGTTTCACATGTTCATCATGAATCTCCATGTAGATAAGAATATCAGCAAGATAAACTAACACCCCTTTGTATAAATGTTGATGCAACACCTGATTTATCATTTGCATGAATACTGCAGGGAGCCCCTGTAGCCCAAATGGAAGAATGTTGAATTGGAAACAGCCCATCAGTTAAAAGCAGTTTTCCATTCATCCCCTTCTTTAATTTAAACTCGGTAATATGCTACTCTCACGTCGAGTTTCATAAAAATTTTCCCTTTGGCCAAGTGGGTCAACATATCCTTCATCAAGGGGAGGTGGTACACATTTCCATCGAACTGGCATTGACGTTTCTATAGTCAACACATGTACAGAGAGCCATATTTCTTCTCACGGAACAATACTGGGGCTGCTACTAGGGGCTTAGCAGGTTGGATGAAACCATATTCCAAATTTTTATCAATAAATGACCGCAGCTCTTCTAGCTCCCGTGGTGTCATCAAGTACAGTTTCGGTTTTGGAAGTTTCACTCCTGGCAAAATTTCAATATTGCAATCTGTTGAGAGATGGGGGAGAGCTCTTCCGAGGCCTTCTCACTAAATACCTCCTTTAAGTCCCAATATTCCTCTGGAATTTTCTCCCCACCCCACCCAGTTTATCAGTGCCAGTGGAGGCCAACTCTGTGGGATTCTTGAGTTTTGGTTGAGATTGCCCCTCCCCTTCTGGGAGTTGATCAGTACGTATGCACAATGATCCCCTCCTCCAGTCAACCTGGGGGTTCCATTTCTGGAGCCAGGGCAAACCCAATATTAGGGGGCGCTCCATCCCAGGAGCCACAATAAAGCACAAAGTCTCTCTATGCTTCCCCATCGTCATTTCTACTGTCCATTATGAAATGTGCAGGGCCGCCCCCAGCTACCGATCCATCCAGTTAGCAAAAGGCTATGGGTGTTTTTAAAGTCTTAAGCCTTAAGACTTTTCTCTACTGCCTCCGAGCTGATTACGCACCTTGTGCACCCAGAGTCTAACAAGACCAACATTTCCCCTTTGGCTCCTGATGTGGCTACCCTTAATCTCACTGGAATGGTCATAGGGCCCTTGTTTGGACTTATCAGTGAGTCGTCTTCTGATTCGGATTCACTCTCTTCAGAAGAGGTTGGAGTTCCCATCTCCTCTCCTTTCGGAGGGGCAATCTCTCCAACCTCCTCCACTTTAAGCACTGTTTTGTGAAGCTTTGCTGGAGGTTTTTCTGGTTTTCTTTCTCCTCCTGACGCCCCCTTTGGCTCCAGCTTGGCACGTCAGTCTGCAGCCCAGTGACCTTCCTTCCCACATTGGAAACATGCAGTGGTCTTGGGTTTTGCCGCCATCCCCCCCCTGTTGGGGTTTTAAGGCTTCTCGAGGGCTGGCGGGGGAGGACTTGCTCCAACCAAGGCCCCCCCGGCATCTGTTTCGAGTCAGATCAATTTCCACCTCTGCTGCTAGCACGTACCACAACTGCAGCTCACTGGGGTCTTTTCTGGCAATACAGCTTTGATAAACATCTTCATTCAAACCATCTTTAAAAGCTTCTATCAGGGCTCCCTGGGACCAGCCTTGAATATGGCATGCCAGTTCTCTAAATTCCTGGGTGTAATCAGCCACTGATCACCGCCCCTGATTTATGATTTTCATCCTAATTCTAGCCTTGCGTTCAGCTAGTGGATCTTCAAACCTGGCATGCAGCGCTGTCATGAACAGGTCATAATTCAACAGTTGGGAGCATTATCATTATGCAAAGTCACCATCCACTTTGCAACAAATCCCTCCAGAGCCCTGGTCACACATCTAACTTTGGCTGCTTCCGAGGAAAAATCCTGCCCATTTTCCTCCATATGGTTCCAGACTTGTGCCAGGAAGAATCCTAACTCTTTGGGATCTCCTCCATATTTTACTTCCAGTGGAGGCATCTTCAGAGTTCTACGCCTTCTGACAATTACTCCCCCTGCCAGGGGCCCCTGGGCTGCTTCTGCCTGTTGCGCTGGCCTGGGTTGATTTATTGGGGTGGCTGCTCTGGTTCTTCTGGCTGGGGCTACCTCCCCCTCTTCCCCCTCATACCTTTGATCAGTTTGAGTTTCTCCAACAGCTTCATTTAGAAGATGCAGGGCTTGAGTTAGTAAAAAATTCCTTCTTTCCTTCTCTTGCCATGGCTCTTCTCTTCCACGCCGACGGGTAGTGGTCACTCCTGGAGGAGGCTTTTCCTCAGGATCTCCCAGGGACCATTTGGGCTTTACAGCTGGTTTTTTGCCAAGATGTAATTCTGCTAATAAGTCGGCTTCCCCTGCTGCCTCTAACAACAAGGAATCTTGTCCTCCAGTCGCTCCCAGGTCTTCTTGGTTGCTGGCTGGATTAGACATTGTGTTCAAACCCCCTCAGAAGAAAGTTTGTTAATTCTCCGGGTGGGCTGGTAAAGTCAGATTCAGATTAATGTCAAGTGGTACTCCATTCAAAATCCAAGAAAGAAGTACTTAGACTCCATTAATTAGAGAAAAGATATATTTTACTGGAAATCAAGTGGTAGCAACAAAAGAATTCTGAATCTGAGAAAATGAGTGCGTAAATCACATATACAAAGTGATGGCAACGTTTCCACCCCCAATAGTTAGATTGGTTCATCCAATTAAAAGTTGTGTATAGTGTCATGTGGGCATCTCCAGGTGGTGATGAGGCCTCTGTCTGTTGACCTTGACAAATTTTTATAAAGAGTTGCGGCTGCACATAGCATAGGATAGAAGCCTAAGCAAAAACCTTCCCCCCTAACTTATACAGTTCAGTGTTGTAACACCTCCAGCTCGCTTCCCATAACCATGTCCCCCCTCCTCCCCCCGTTACTTATGACAGCTGAATGATGCAAAGCAAAGGAAGAAAATCTTGAAGGCTGACAGACGCTCTGAAGCTCAGCCTCTTGGACATTATTGTTAGTATTTGTAAATTCTTGTAGTATTTCCTTATCTGTGGGTTTTTTGGCAGTCTTGAACAATAATTTGGCAAGGCTTTTTCTTGTCGGAGCTCATTAGTTTGAAGCAGCCTTTTATTTGTGAATAACCAGAATTTGTGGATTAAACTTCAAAAGGTAGGGCTGCTGCCTTTGTCTTGTGTTTGTTCTCTTGGAACCCAGTTGGGTCAGAACAGACTATTACCTCAGAGGTTGATAGCGCTGATGGAAGGAGCATGCACTAAATGATAAAAATTGAAGCTTTGGGCCACACACCACATTTCTTCAGGAAAAGATTGGAAGTTGGTTTTCCCAATTGGATGTTACAGTAGGTGTGGAAATGCATGTTGGGGATTCACAAATTCTGCCCTAAGTCTATCCTGCAAGCAATTGCTGAGGATTAGGAAAGGTGTCCTCTGTGGTAGGGCAGTTTACTGAAAGGTTCTGCTGAAAAGTCTGAGTGGATGTCAATCTCATCAGAAATGACAACAATAACAAAAATAGATTGATTTAATGAATGTCTTCCTTTGATTCTAAAGTCTGGTTTACCTGTCTGATTAGAAAAGGTCCCTTCTGGACAAGCATCGCACTGATAGCAGCAAACCTGCTTGTCCTCTGGAACTCTCCTCCTCTCTCCTGCCTGGCACCTCTTCCTTCCACACCTGGCAAAGGGGATGGTCTGAAAGAGAAATACCAGTGAATTCTTTTATTTGTCCTCACATTCCTATTTCTATTCTACACCCCCATTTCTATGCTCAGAATCACTTCTAACCAAATTGTTCCCCGTGTCTATGAAAAACGAGGAACAGCTGCTGGGGGATTCAGGTCAGTGGCACTCCCAACAGATGCTGGAGATTGGAACTGTGGTTTCATCCTGCAAAGGAAGGCTTGTGACTGAACCACAGCATTTCTAAAAGAAAGAACCATGAGGATGTACCTAAGCAGAAAAGGTCCATGGAAATCACAGTTTCTTTCTGAAATTGCATCCTGTGTTTCAAAGAGATGTTGTCACTAAGCCTAACCCTTTGTGGAATGACAGAAATCAGATCTCAAATGTGTCACACACAAAGCAGATTCTTCACCAAATGACTGCCATGATTTCTGACTCAATTGATTCTTTTTCAAGTTAGAAAGATGTTGTGTATCTCAGGAAGAAATCAGGAACACTCCTGAGGAATTCAGGCCAAAAGCATTCCTGTAACACCAGTGGATGTGGGAGATATGAACTGGGATCTTGGCCTGCAGAGGAAAGCTTGTGATTGAACTACAATGTTTCTAAAAAAACAACAACCATGAAGATACAATTTTGCATCAATGATCCATGAAAATCAATATTGCTTTTTGTAATTGCATCCTTCATTTCATGCATATGTTGCTCCCAAGTCTAACCCTTTGTGGAAAGACACAAATCAAACCTCAAATGTGTTACATGCAAAGCAGATTTTTCATCAAATGACTGCCATAATTTCTGACTCAATTGGTACTTTTTCAAGTTAGAAAGATGTTCTCCATCTCAGGAAGAGAGCAAATATTTCCCTGAACTTACAATATTTCCTTGCAACTCACCTTTGTGGCCCAGACGATTTCATCAGAGTTAATGGTGAAATTCTGACCTGGGGGAGCCTCAGAATTGACTTGCCCAACCTTCATGGGGACAAAAGTTTGATTGGGGAGGAAAAGCCAGTTGAGGAGGTCATAACGAGCAGATCCCAGTCCACCTTCTGAGAAGGAGACTTTATCTCCAGCACTGTTATTGAATTGCACATTGCTCAAATAGGCAAGAATCTGAAAGAAAAGAGATCTTTAGAAATAGGAGTATTTGGTTAGAGTTACGGTTATGGTTTCTTTCAGAATATGGTGACCATCTTGAGAAGATGGATTTATGTCTGAAAAGCTAGAGGATTCCCTTGGTGAAGAACTGAGGAATCAGTAGTAACACCAGATATTTACTCTGTAACTACAAAACAATTTTCTTTATTGTTGGTCTTTGTATCATGATGTCTTCAAAGCAAGCTTTATCAGAATAAGCACATTGAAAAATTTTAGTGCCACATTCCAAAATTAATCATAGGCTTTTCCTCCTGTGATATTTGATTCCACGTAGTTTTAAATATTTACTTTATCCCGCGGTCTTGTAACTGATAAATTCACTTTTACAACAATTAAATGATTTGCATGGCAACAGCATACAATTCCTCTGATTTTATCTAGCTGAGAATTGAACAGTGCACAATGCCGGAACCATGTTTGATGAAATGGAGTCAAGGAAAAGGAAGTGCTTGCCCTGGTTTGTCTCTTCACTGTTCAGTGTAGTTCAATGTCTATCCAATAATGCAGAAAAGTCTGATGGATTTGAGACAAACAACCCATTAAGACTATTTTGAGTCCTGCTTTATGTGCTCAGGTGGACCAAGACTTGCTGCATTCACACAACAAGCTCAGCAATGCAATAAATGTAAAACTGAAGAAATTGGGGTGTGTGTCTGTGTGTCATGTAGGATGTTAAACTATAGAAATATAAACCAAGGTCAAAATGAATTGAGTGTCTTTCTATCAATCAACCTTTATTGTCAGAGTACAACTTGTATACAATGGGATTAGCTGAGCCTCCCTTAGCTCCCTTCTACAAATTGGATTCGGGTTACATGCTGAGGGAAACGGAGGTTCTTCTGCAAATATGCCAACTAGGACTTCTTGAAGCTTCTTTCTCAAATACAGCCAGATTGTTGTTTTGGTCTCAGCTGACATCTACTCCCTGTCATGGTTACCACCTGAAACCCAGGCAAACATTGAAGCCTTTCAGGACTTTACCAAGGTCTTCCTTCTTTTTTCTTATTTTTGTAATAACTTGTATTAATTTTCTATGAATTACATTTCTTAGTGCTTAATAAATGTGTTTTCTGGATATTGAATTTGCTTAACAATACAGATTCCATTTTTACACTCCAACCACTGGTAAAATAAGTTCTATGCCTGATTATATTGTGTGTCTTCTTTCTGTTTAATTTTAAATGTAAGTCTATCCATTCTTGCACAGTCTGGAATCTTCTTAACTATCTCTTCCTCTTGCGATCTTTCTTCATCTTTCCAATGTTATGAAAATATAATCCTTGCTGCTGTTAAGCCATGTATTACTAAATACATACATTTCTGATCAAATTTTTCTGGTATCATCCCTAATAAAAACAGTTCAGGTTTAAAATCTACGTGTTTCCCTGTTATCCTTTTTAGCCATCTGTGTACTTTTGCCCAGATTTTTTTTTATTTTAGCATAAGGCCAACACATATAATAAAATATGCCCAACTTTTGATTACATTTCCAACATTTGCTATACATATTTGTCAACATTTTAACTAACCTTCACTTCTATTTTCCCCTCTCTCTAACCTCTTCCAATACAACATTATTCTTAATTCATATTTTTCTAATAATTGCTTTTAATATGCATTGA
This sequence comes from Bungarus multicinctus, assembly GCA_023653725.1. Classification (NCBI taxonomy): domain Eukaryota; kingdom Metazoa; phylum Chordata; class Lepidosauria; order Squamata; family Elapidae; genus Bungarus; species Bungarus multicinctus. The sequence goes on from CM042838.1 coordinate 167,721,602, forward strand.
GATGATAACATACGGATATTGAATAAGTAACTGAAGAAATGCATATGGGAAACTTCCTCTCTGAGAAGCCACAGAAATTACCTGCCATGCCTGGATATTTGAGGTCCTCTTTCCAAACCTCATCATGGTTGGTTGGGCTCTGGATCCATACATTGCATGTAAAGCGTGTGCCAGAGCATAAACAGCATTGTAGATATTGTAACTTTCACCTGTCATGCTTGTTTCAAAAGTGTAATTGGGCAGATTCTGCACTTTCTCCTTTCCTGTACATTGTTTTTCCCCCTTTGGAGGGATCTTTCCTGATTTATGGATCTTGCAACCAAAGACAAATTCCCACCATGGAGGGAGAAAGACATCTCCTTGGGGGTTCAAGGGATCTAAAGAAAGAACAAAATGATTGAAATCTGAGACATCCCCGGTGTGGTCCCTGAAATGCAAGACTCCATGGAAAGACTTTACCAATAGCAATATGTTTTCAGATTCCTCCATACTAAGTTTCCAATGGGAGGTTAAGATCCAAACATTCTGAAATGTTGTCTTGCTTGATTTTTCATGGACAAACAAAAATGTCAGTACACTTATACTATAATTATAGTCTCCAAACATAAGAATCACTTCAGTTTTTGACCATGTCTTGAAACTGAGAAGTAATTTTTTCATTATAATCTCAAGATCATGTGATTTCAACCTTTCAGAGAAGGCCAGGCAGATCTCCTTCTCTTGGAGCATTGGCATCAGAGTTGAGACGAAACATTCTCCCCTCTCATCTTCAGGGGCCATAAGCCCAACCCAGTTCCAATGGAAATACAGGAGCAACTGGACTAAACCCACGTATTGAGTAGATTCCTTGGGATTAATCCAGAAGAAGGAAGGATAAACTCTTCTCTCTCCCTGAGAGAACTCAAAGCCAACACCCAGCTGGAGAAAAAGAGATTCTTTTTTCAAAGATAAACTAAAAGTTGATGTTCACTTTAGTGGTCACCAGTTACATATTTTTATTGGTCGAGGTACATAGGAAGACAAGAGAAAAAAATTAACAATCTGATTCAGAGAATAAAAGGCACTAAAATGATGGGCACCCATTCAGAGGTGGTATTCAGCCAGTTCTGACCAGTTCGGAGAACCGGTAGCAGAAATTTTGAGTAGTTCAGAGAAACAGCAAATACTACTTCTGACTGTAGAGTTTATAGTATCCTTCCCCTGCTACGCACACCAGGCCACGCCCACAGAACCAATAATAAAAAAATTGAACCCCATCATTGCACCCATTAATAAAGAATTGACTAAGTCACATTCTCAAGATGTGATTCCCTCCCACCAAAATCCCCACCTTTTTGCTTTAGAGTAACCTTCTGATCTCTGTCTACTCCATACTTTATCCAAGAGAACTCTCTTACCTGTGGGACCTTAAAGATGCTGAAGATGGAATCCATCTGCCTTGAAGATTTCGGATTGAGACCACCAATGATGGAGAACAGAGTGCCCTGCTGGCCACATGTATAACCTGGAACCACTTGGCCTCGTGAGGAGAGCATGGAGAGGCTGTTTAAGGAAATAAATATCTCCTTCTGGAAATAGCCATAGATGTGGAAGCCAAGGGTGATGTTGGGGAGCAGAAGAAAATCCTTATTGACCTCAGAGACAGCAAACATGAATGCAAGGAAGTGCTGGTAGTTACTGGGGATGAGCCTATAGTGACAAGAACAAGGGAACATTACAGTTAAGGATGTTTGCTTGTAGAGTTTGCTTCTATGTTTGGGGGCGGGCAGCAACATTCAAATTTTAATGGGTTTTGTTTGTTTTAAGAATCTTTCTCAGCTAAACAGGAATAGCTTTGTGAGAAAACAGCTTTTCCACCCATATCACAGGCTGTTTTATACCCCTCTATTACTCCTCCCATCTTCACTTTGCTCCAATGGTTGTAATGCTTCCCAATCACTCCTCTTTCACTGTAATAATTTAGGCTCTCTCTAGGAGCAACTTCTTCAGGGGTGGTAAACATTGTTGAGCACAGGACTACAGTGGGAGTCACCTCATAGATGTATTGAAGGCCATTATTCACGAGCAATGCTGATTCCAAATCAGAGAGGAATTTTTGTAACTCCTGAACACTGGAATTACTGTCCAGATTAATATTGAAATTCAAATTCTTCACTATATCCGCACAGCTTCTAATGTACTCTTTATGTTTGTTGTTTATCATCTCCATGAGAAAGAGAATTCCAGCCTATTTTAGGAGCTTGCTACTTTATTGAGTGAAGCAAAAGATGTCTACTATGCAATACATTGCAGAATACTAGAAGTGGTATTTCTGAAAGAAGTCCTAGAATTTAAAGCAAAGAGACAATTTATCTGTATTCCTGTCCTCCAGCTAAAACTTACACATTATGTAAAAGAAGATTTGATGTATTAAAGTGAGGGGCAGTAGAATCCAAGCTGCCTCCCAAGGGCAAATTCCCACCAATAATTAGATCACCAGGCCTATAGTAGCGTTCCTCTAATGGGATATAATCCCTGAACACACAAATGGTTTGCAGCCTCTTCAGTGTAGTTGGAGCCAGAAGCCAGAAGAGCAGCAATATCAACCGTAGCATCACTGCTACCTGGTCATTCTTGTCAATTTCCTTCCTAGGACAGAAATCAAGTTTTACGCAGAAACTGATTTGAAGTTGAACTGAAATCTCACTGGAACGTTAGCAGATCAGACACCATCTATGCCACATGGATGACCTCAGGATAAATTTATAGCAACCATGATTCCTTTTACTTGTCTTTGGCCTGTGATTATAAAGGAAACAAAGACTTGTAAGTCTCTTCAAACCCAGGAGTGAGCTCTTTGCAAGACAGGCTAAGGTCTCATCTTCTGCCCCCATCTAGAGAACTCAGACATCTTTTATAGCTTGGAAGTTTTTCTATTTAGAAATCCACAGGGGATACACTAATAATTACTGTACTTCTGATGATTGCAAGGAAAAGCAATTTTCTATCCATGTAGCAATAGCTTCTCATATACCCAAATGAAAAAAAAAAACATGTTTGTGTTTCTTGTAATGCCCAGAGCAGATGGAGTCATGCTGAATTTGTGAATTTGACCTCTGTGAAACTGACCCCATGCAAACAAGATGGAGTTTGGCCAGGCCATAGTTGGTCACCTAGTAGAAGTGCTAATGGAGTTTGGTGGCACATGAGAATCAGAAGTACCCTTGTAACTGTGGTGCAGTCATGCCGATGCTTGGATGGAAGAACTAGTTTTTTTTTTTAATAACCACATGGTAGTGGATGAAATTAAAACCTGGAGTAACAGTTTCTAATCTTGTGATTCTCTCCTTCATCTGATAGTTGTTCCATTCAAAGTTGGTTGTTGGGAAGATATTGGGCTCAATTCAACAACTTTCAGGGTGCATCAATAAGGCCTTCTCAGTCAAGGTTGAGTATCATTTGTATGCTGATGATATTCAGTTGTATAATCACCGACTGACCTAGCAATACTGCCAAGGTTTTTCCTTAGTGCGTGAAGGATGTTCGATCGGGATGACAGTCATGGTTTAAATCCTAGGCTGCATCAACAGAGGGATAAAATCAAGATCACATGAAATGTTAGTACCACTTTATAATACCTTGGGAAGGCCACACTTGGAATACTGTATCGAGATTTGGTCGCTTTGACATAAAAAAAGATATTGAGACTCTAGAAAGCGTGAAGAGAAGAGCAACCAGGATGATTAGGGGACTGGAGGCTAAAACATAAAATGAATGGTTGCAAGAACTGGATATGTCTAGTCTAAGAGAGAAGGACTAGGGGTGACATGATAGCAGTCTTCCAATATTTGAGGGGCTGCCACAGAGAAAAGTCTGTCAACCTCTTCTCCAAAGCACCTGAAGGCAGGAGAAGAAGTAATGGATGGAACCTTATCAAGGAATGATCCAACTAGAACTAAGGAGAAATTTCCTTACAAGACAATGAAGAGAAGAGAAGAGAAGAGAAGAGAAGAGAAGAGAAGAGAAGAGAAGAGAAGAGAAGAGAAGAGAAGAGAAGAGAAGAGAAGAGAAGAGAAGAGAAATTCTTTATTGGCCAAGTGTAATTGGACACGCAAGGAATTTCTCTTGGTGCATATGCTCTCTTTGTACATAAAAGAAAAATACATTAATCAAAAATCATAGTTACAACGCTGAATAATAGTCACAGGGTACAATAAGCAATCAAATCATACTAGGAAACAGTCAATAAAAATCATTAGGATATAAGCAACAAGGTTACAGTCATACAGTTATAAGTGGGAGGAAATGGGTGAAAGGAAGGAAGGGTAAATTAATAGTAATACTTATGGAGACTTAGTAAATAGTTGGACAGTGTTGAGGGAATTATTTATTTAGCAGAGTGATGGTGTTTGGGAAAAACTGTTCTTGTGTCTAGTTGTTCTGGTGTGCAGTTCTCTATAGCATCATTTTGACTGGTAGAAGTTGAAATAGTTTATGTCCAGGATGTGAGGGGTCTGTAAATATTTTCACAGCCCTCTTTTTGACTTGTGCAGTATACAGGTCCTCGATTGAAGGCAGGTGGGTGGTAATTATTTTTTTCTCAGTAGAAGGGCTTCCTCCAGAAGATGTAGGTGCTCCAACACTGGAGGCTTTTACGAAGGTACTGGACAACATGGTATGGGGTCTCCTGCTTCAGCAAGGGTTGGACTAGAAGATCTCCAAGGTCTCTTTCAATTCTGTTATTCTGTTATAACACGAAGAACCAGAAAATGTTTTTAGAATTGCAAGATTGTTTTAAAACCAAGCAGTTGTGAATAATAGTTCCTCTCAGAAGTGGAACTTTTGATCTTTGATTCTTCATGACAATTCACTATCCCTCTTAGGACTCTTTTGCAATCTAGGGGTTTTGTGGATTATTAGTTTTTGCTCAAGCAGCAACATGGTGGCTATCTAAAAAAAGACTTTCTAAATGTTGTTTTCAAATGTAAACCATTGAGACCACATAAGTTCCAAATAGACTGATTTATTACTATTCACGCCTATCCATAGGAAGCTAATAGGTGAACAGTTAGCACTATCTTGGCATAGATGAGGGTCAACGGAACTCAAAAGGAATTGGACTTAGTCCATTTGTAGCTACATAGAGTTTCCCCTTGATTCCTCATTTATTTATTTATTTATTTATTTATTTATTTATTTATTTATTTATTTATTTATTTATCGTATTTTTATACCGCTCCCTCTCCCAAAAGGGACTCGGGGCGGTGTACAGTCTAAACATATAAAGATACAGTCAACAGTAATTAATTTAGAATTGAATATAGATAGATGAAAATAGGATAAATGAGTAAAGTAAGTAAGTAAGTAAACTGATTGAGTCCCGTCAAATAGAATTAAAAGTCTTATTTGAATCTAAAATTTAAAAATCTCAGAAAACCTTTAATTGGCTAGGCCGGCCTGCTTAAAAAGTAAGGTCTTGACTGCACGCCGGAAGGTTAGGATGTCCGATGTGTCTCGTGTCTCCGGGGGGAGATAGTTCCAAAGGGAGGGGGCTCCCACAGAGAAAGCACGTAATCTCGGGGTCGCCAGTCGACAACTGATCAGGTGGCGGTATCCCAAGCAGGGCGACCCTGTGGGAGCGTACTGGGCGGCGGGAGGTTGTTTGTGGCAGAAGGCGGTCCCGTAAGTAGCCAGGTCCCGAGCCATGGAGCACTTTAAATACTAATAGTACCACCTTGAATCGAATCCGGAAGGCCACAGGAAGCCAGTGCAGTCTGCGGAGAAGTGGTGTTATGTGGGTGTCCTTGAGGGCGCCCATAATCATCCGTGCGGCTGCATTCTGGACTAACTGTAACCTCCAGAGACTCTTCAAGGGGAGCCCCATGTAGAGAGCGTTGCAGTAGTCCAAGCGGGAGATAACGAGGGCGGAAGTGATTGTGCGAAGTGCGTCCAGATCCAGAAAGGGCCGCAACTGGTAGATCAAACGAATCTTATAAAAAGCCTCCCTGGCGACGGCTGCAGTATGTTCTTCCAAAGACAGCCGTACATCCAGGAGGACACCCAAATTGCGCGCTCTTTCCACAGGGGTCAATACCTGTCCCCCTATGGTCAGCGAGGGAACAAGCTGACTGTATCTGGGAGCAGGAAACCACAAGCACTCGGTTTTGGTCGGGTTGAGACGAAGCCTGTTATGACCTATCCAATCCCGTACGGCCTCCAGACATCGGGTCATCACTTCGACGGCTTCGTTGGGGTGGTCTGGGGTGGAGATGTATAGCTGAGTATCATCAGCGTATTGATGGAATTCCACTCCAAAGCCACGGATGATCTCACCTAGCGGCTTCACATAAATGTTGAACAATAGGGGCGAGAGTACCGATCCCTGAGGCACCCCACAAAGCAGGGGCCTTGGGGTCGATCTCTGTCCCCCTGTCAACACAAATTGCGAACGGTCGGAGAGGAAGGAGGAGAACCATCGTAGGACGGTGCCTCCAATCCCCAACCCCTCCAATCGCTGCAATAAGATACTGTAGGTCGACAGTATCAAAAGCCGCTGACAGATCTAACAGCACCAGGACAGAGGAACAGCCTCTGTCTCGTGCCCTCCAGAGATCATCCATCAACGCGACCAATGCTGTCTCTGTGCTGTGCCCGGGTCTGAAGCCCGATTGGAGGGGGTTGAGATAACTCGTTTCATCCAGGTACTGCGGGAACTGACGTGCCACCACAGTCTCTACAACCTTTGCAACAAAGCGAAGGTTGGAGACAGGACGGTAATTTGATAACAGTGCTGGATCCAGGGACGGTTTCTTGATGAGAGGTCGTACCACTGCCTCCTTCAAGGAGGCGGGTAGAAACCCCTCTCTCAAGGAAGCGTTTATAATGCCCTGGAGCCAGCCTCGAGTCACCTCTCAAGTGGCCAAGACCAGCCAGGAGGGACACGGGTCCAACAAACAGGTGGTAGCATTCAGTCCCCTCAGTATTCTGTCTACGTCCTCTATGGTAACAGGATCGAACTCAACCCAGTTGACCTCGCCGATATCCACCCCCGCCTTCCCGCCCGGAGATGCCCAGTCGGAGTCCAGTTCATTCCGAATCTGAGTGATTTTGTCTTGCAGAAACTTAGAGAATACTTCAGCTCGTCCCTGTAAGGGATCTTCCCGTGTCTCTACCTCCAAGAGGGAGCGGGTCACCCTGAACAGTGCGGCTGGGCGGTTTTCTGCAGACGCAATAAGGGTGGAGAGGTAGGTCTTCCTCGCCATCCTCATCGCCACTAAATACGTCTTAATATAGGAACGTAATAGTGTTCGGTCAGATTCAGAGCGGCTGGCCTTCCAACTGCTCTCTAGGCGTCTTTTCCGGCGCTTCATTTCCCTTAGCTCCTCGGAGAACCAAGGAGCCACTTGGGATCGGTGTCAGGTCAGAGGCCGCAAGGGCATAACTCAGTCTAGGGCCTCAGCAGCCACCTTTTCCCAGGTGGTAGCCAAGTCTTCGACCGAGTCGTGTGTGTGAGCTTCGGGAAGTGGCCCAAGCTCCATCAGGAACCTATCTGGGTCCATCAGGCGCCTGGGGCGGTACCATTTTAATGGTCCCGCCTCCCTGCGGTTGGGGTGTGCGGAATGGAAGTCGAGCCTTAGGAGTAAGTGATCTGACCATGACAGTGGTTCTAAAGCTGTATCCTCTATACCCAGATCACTTTGCCACTGGTCGGAGACAAAAACTAAATCCAGAGTGTGACCTCCCACATGAGTAGGGTCCCGAATTAGCTGGGTCAGGCCCATGGCTGTCATGGAAGCCATGAACTCTTGAGCAGTCCCCGAGGTACCGCCGGCAGAGGGTAGGTTGAAGTCCCCCATGACCATAAGCCTGGGGGTCTCAACCGCTACGCCGGCTATAACCTCAAGGAGCTCAAGCAGGGCAGATGATGCATGGCAGGGAGCCAGGTATGCGATCAACAAGCCCATCTGTACCTTGGAGCCGAACTTCACGAAAAGAGATTCACACCCGGTCGTCTGAGAGACAGTGGACTCCCTCGGACATAGATCTTCCTTAATAATCATCGCAACACCCCCACCCCTCCCCTGGGCCCTCGGTCGATGAAAGACCCATAACCCGGCTGGGCACATATCTACAAGAGGGACTCCTCCCTCTGGGCCCAGCCAGGTCTCGGTGATGCCCATCAGGTCCGTCCTCCCCCAGAGATCAGATCATGAATGAGGGGGGCCTTATTCATGATGGACCTGGCGTTACATAACATCAGCCGAAGGCCCAGGGCCCTATTGCTCAGACCTCCTGGGGAACGGGATGTGACAAGGGGGTCGGAGCGCGTCGCAGCAGAGAGATAGCGGAGGCGCGCTCCCGGAACAGAATGTGGCCCCCTGTAAATGCCAGATCTGCCTCTCCCGCTCACCGTACTGATAGATTTAATGTCACCCCCCCTGGGATAACCCCCCATCCTTAATAGAGCCCTGTTAGAGCCTAAACCCTCCCGGCAGCATTCCATCCGTGGTCCGGTCCTAGCCCTGTACGGGTTGTCCTCTAACTCCCGCCCGGTCAAACCTAATCTATTTAAAAATGTAAATAAAAATTTCAAATAACCCTCCCTCCGACGCTTCCGGCGGTCCCACCATCTCTCCGGATCCCAAGATCCGTCCTTGAGATAGGCTTTGGATAGGTAAGAGGGCCAACTTTGGGATAGGGGGGCATATCTTAGGGTCCTTAGTTCTTCAGGGGAGTAGGTCATTGTCTTTGGGTGTAACCTCCCAGACTGTTTGGTAGATGGTATCCAGTCTTGTTGGGGTGGTCTCGTTTCTACCTCCAGGCCCCGCTGCCATCCGAAGACCATCTGTGGCGGCGGTGGTGGTGGTGGCGGCCACGTGGATAGTCCTGGCCATGGGCCGGGTGATGGTCCTCCTATTGTTGGGCCAATCGGAGCCAACGTTGCTCCGAGGCCCTTCCAAAGCTCCTGCGGCCTCTCTGGCCATGGTCCCAGTCTCTGGACAGGTGGGTTCCAGGCCAGTGACCTCGGCTCTATTCCCAGGTCCCATCGCCGCCCGAAAACGGTCCATGATGGTGGTGGTGGCGGCAGGCGGTGGCCGTGAGGATAGTCCTGACTCTGGACCAGGCAATGGTCCCCCAGCCGTTGGGCCGGCAGGACCCAACGTTGCTCCAAGGCCTCTCCAGGGCTCCCGCGGCCTCCCAGGCCATTGTCCCAGCCTCGGCACTGGCAGTCTCCAAGCCGGCAGTCCCGGCTCCGCCTCCGGGCCCCACCGCCTTCCGAAGACCGTCCGTGGTGGTGGCGGCAGCGAGGACGGTCCCGACCATGGCGGCGGCGACCATGGTGGGGGTTGCGGGGGCAACGAGGACTGGCCCCGACCACGGTGGCGGCCGCGGCGACCATGGCGGCGGCGGCTGCGAGGGCGGTCCCGACCATGGCGGCGGTGGCGGCGGCGGCCGTGAGGACGGCGACCATGGCGGCGGCCACGAGGACGGCGACCATGGCGGCGGCGGCGGCCGTGAGGGCGGTCCTGACCATGGCGGCGGCGGCGGCCGTGAGGACGGCCCTGACCATGGTGGCGGCCGCGAGGACGGCGACCATGGCGGCGGCCACGAGGACGGCGACCATGGCGGCGGTGGCGGATGCGAGGGCGGTCCTGACCATGGCGGCGGCAGCGGCGGCCGTGAGGACGGCCCTGACCATGGTGGCGGCCGCGAGGACGGCGGCGGCGGCGGCGGCCGTGAGGACGGTCCCAACCATGGCGGTGGCGGCGGGAGCCATGGCGGTGGCGGCGGCGGCCGCAAGGGCGGTCCCAGCCATGGTGGCGGTGGCGGCAACCATGGCGGCGGTGGCGGCGGCCACGAGGACGGCCTTGATGATGGTGGCGGCGGCGGCCGCGAGGATGATCCCGACCATGGCCCAGGCAATCCAGGTAACGGTCCTTCGATCGTTGGGCCCATCGGACTCCAACCGCCAGACCTACTGGATCCGGCGCAGTCCTATGGCCTTACCAAGGCCCCCGCGGCACCTTTGGGATCCCCCCCCGCGGCACCCCTGGGATCACCCACCCCCCCGGGTCCTTTCGCCACCCTTGCCATAGGTGGGGACCCGGGGGAGGGGGGGGATCATCCCGAGATCGGGCCACCGAGGAGGAGGCCCCAAGTCGAGCAACTTACTCCTCCTTACAGCTTCAGTTTGTTAAACAGAATAAAATTGAGCTGTGGAGAGTCTGAATGTCCATGAGAGCAACAAGAGGAAGACAGAGGCAAGAGTGGTGGAAAGGTGGAAGCCAAAAGTCTTCTCAGCCCACAGTTGATATGAAGCCAGTATGAATCATCCTTGAGAGGTGGGATTGTTCCCCCACTTCTAAAAGAGGACTCAGTTTGACTCCTACTCAAGGAACAATGACTGGACCAAATCATACTGGACTATTTTGGCTGGACGCTGGATGAATCCTCATTTCAGTGAGGTTTTAGGATTGGTTGTGGGATGGGAATGGTATTGGTTGCACATTTAGATGAACTTAGGAAGGAGCAGGATGAAGGCAGTGCATCCATTCCAGCTCAACGTGGCCTCTTGGTAGTCTTTAACTTCATCAACTGTCAAGCACTGGAAATCACGAGTCCGGGTGACTCAGATGAATACAGGCTTATTGTATGCAAATGATCTCCAGAAGAATCTGATCTAGCAACAGTGAAAGCAAATTTGGCAGTAAATAAGAGTCAACAGAATTCAAGGTGGGCTGGACTTAAATCTTTTGGAGACTTTAGATGAATGGAGCATTTGACCCCTCCATCGGTCTCAGCCTTGTCATCACCTACCTCAACTCTGGTTTCCATCTATATTGGCTCTCTTATAGGCCTCTTCAGTCCTTAAGGAAGATGATCAGGACTGCAGATAAACACTGATATTGAACCCAATCCTTTAAAACAATACCTTAAAAGTATACTAAATAAAATAAGGAACAATGTAAGAGAAACTCCTCCTTGAAATAATAAACCTATCTTTTTACCAGTTTAACATATTTTTATTAGGTTATAAGATAAAATACAAAAGTAAATAGGAAAACACATTAGGCGGGAAGGGGGAGAGAAATTGGGGAAAACAAAAGAAGAAACATTGACTTCCGACTCGCTCTGTTGCAGTGAAATAAAGCATTAACATCAAAGTAAAATAAACTAGCCATTTCTATAAAAACATATCAATCTACTTGATAAAACCCCAAATCAAAGTTTCATTTTTTTCCACTTCAAGTTGACAAACGGTCTCCATGTGGAAACAAAAGTACTTCTATTCTTTCCTTTATCCAAAATGGTCAATTTAGCCATTTCTGCCAACTTCATCAGCTTCTGTAGCCATTCATCCATAGTAGGAATCAGTAGTGGAATTCAAAATTTTTACTATCGGTTCTGTGGGCATGGCTTATTTGGTGGGCGTGACTTGGTGGTCATGTGACTGAATGGGTGTGACTTAGTGGTCATATGACTGAGTGGGCATGTTTGGTGGTCATATGACTGAGTGGGCCTGTTTGGTGGTCATGTGACTGGGTGGTCATGGCTTGGTGGTCATGTGACTGGTTGGGCATGGCCAACTCAATGTCATTCACATCAAGGGGTGCCTCACCTGGCCTCTCCCCTCTCAGCCATTCCCTGTCACCCAGACTCAACTTATCTGTAGTTCTGTAAAAATGTTCACCTTTTTTGACTTTATTATCTGCATACTAGATGTACTTTCATGGACCACTGAAAGGAGGAAATGGCTCACCTGCTTTACTCGAGTGTGAGAGGCAACTGGCTTTTAAGGGGCTGCCACAAAGAAAGGGAGACAATGTATTTTCCAAAGAGGCAGAATGCCAACAAGAAGCAATGGATAGAAACTGAACAGAGAGAAGCAATCTAAAACTAAGGAGAAACTTCCTAACAGTGAGAACAATTAACCAGTGGAACTGCCTGTCTCCAGAAGTTCTGGGTGCTCAATCACTGGAAGTTTTTAAGAAAAGACTGGACAGCCATTTCTCTGAAATGGTATAGGGTTCACCCCAAGGTCCCTTCTAAGTATTATTCTGACACCTTTCCCAGGATTTCTACTCAGAGTTTGGCCTTAGTTTTCTTGTCTGAGCTGGGGGTTCGACTAGAAGACCCCCAAGGTCCCTTTCAATTCTTGTTAAGCACATGTGTATTTTATGCTCTGGACTATTGACATTGAATGCATGTAAACGCTGAAAAATATGTGGTAGCCCTGGGCAAAAGAAAGGCAGAAAGATCACTCTAGGTGTAGGGACAGTATAAAATATTGACACATGATAAATAATGGAACAATTAAAAATAATAGCACAGCATTTTATCTCTATCTCTCTCTTCCTATTCTTTCTTTCTTTCTTTCTTTCTTTCTTTCTTTCTTTCTTTCTTTCTTTCTTTCTTTCTTTCTTTCTTTCTTTCTTTCTTTCTTTCTTTCTTTCTTTCTTTCTTTCTTTCCTTCCTTCCTCCCTCCCTCCCTCCCTCCCTCCCTCTCTCTCTCTCTCTCTCTCACTCACTCACATACACACACACATGCAGACAAGCATTTTGGAAGCAGTTCCTTTAAATTTCTCCAAGGCTGGAGTGGATTCCCCACCCCCTCTGTCAGACTGCACGTCTTCTCACTCCAGCACTTTAACTCACAAGGGGAAAGTGATACTTGCAGTGTCCATGTGGAATCCTTGGAGAAGTTTTTAAAGGACCTGCTGCTTTCAAAATGCATTTCTTTTACATTGCAAAAGTGCTCCAAGGCTCGATTCACCTCCACCCCCTCTGTCAGACTACACTCCTTCTCACTCCAGCACTTCAACTCACACGGGAAAAGCAATACTTGCAGCATCCTAGCCTTTCTTCCTTTCCCCCAGGGAGAAAGAGGACATGGAGAACAGAAAGCTAGGAGAACGATCGCAAGTGAGCAACCGGGCGACCGGGTTGGGGGCGGGGCCAGCCAGGGTTTGCCACCGGTTTGGCGACCCACGCCAAATAACCGGTTCACCCGAGTAGGTGAGAACCGGTTGAATAGCACCTCTGGTGGGAATCCAAATGTCCTTCCATTTTTGTGTGTATAATAGTCTTGCTGCTATCAACACATATAAGATCCAAGTTCCACATTTTTTCTCTGAGTCTTTTTCCATTAAACCCAAAAGAAAATTTTCTAGTTTCATTTTTATTTTAACATTTTTCTGTATTATAATATGAATCTTACTCCAAAATTTTTCTGGACTGGCCAAAAACGATGCCCCATCTTGGCCTACTCCAGCTCCGAAAGGTCCTGGGTAATGAGGTGGAGACCCAGAAAGGTCATGGGTGGTGGAAGGGAGGCCCGGAAAGGCCCCAGATAGTGGGTGAGGGTCTAGCATGGTGCATGCTTACCTGTGAGCAGGGCAGGTAGATCAGGGCTTCTCAGTTGGGAGCCAGGCACCATGTGGGGAAGTCAGGTTAGGCAAGCCATAAGGGTCCAACATGCCACATAGGAAGGGAGGAGTGACTTGGCGGGGCAAACAGTAGATGGGTGAGCTCTGTGAGTGAGCGAGCATCAGGTGGGTGGGGCAACCGAGCAACTGGCAACCTGGGAACTGGTTAGGGGGCATTGCCAGCCAGAGGTTACTACCGGTTTGGTGACCCATGCCTAATCACCAATACCAGTTCTCCAGAACCAGTGGAAACTAGTTGAATACCACCTCTGCCTCTCAGGCCACATAGGGTGTCCACGGACCCCACAGCCCAGCCCCACTTCCCTGAGGGGATGCCTGGGCCCACTTGCCTCCTGCTCCAGGCTGCTGCTGCTTTGGTCACTCTCCTTGCCCAGTCTGGGCTTCCTGGGTTGGAGGAGTAGGTTGAGGGACAGTGGGGCTCCTGCTGGAGGAGCTGCTACTGCTGGTGCCACTGCTTGAAGGCAAGGCAGGGGGTTATGAGGGAGTGGCCTGGCTGTGGGGTCCCGAGGTATGTTGGTATAGGGCATGTGAGTCAGCTCTGGGCCTGGGATCGGGAATGGCATAATAGGGAGGGGAGTTCCAGCTGCTTCCTGGAGATGGGTCTCCCTGCCCTTCCCATAAACAGGGACCATTGTGGGTGGAGCAGTGGGCAGAAGGCTCATCCCACATGTCTGTTGGAGCTGGAGTAAGAGGTTTGGACAGTGCTGGCTGAGCCCCATGATGGCAGCAACAGCAGCAGGTGGAAGCAGATGCATGGAGGGTGGATTTGGCCTGCAAGGGAGCCACACAGCCACTTGCCCCATCCCAGCTGAGATACCATGGGCAAGCAAAAGCAAATGGTGGGACTGATCCCATGCCTCACCCCCATGCCTCTATCACTGCTTGCTTCTTGGAGGACTGGCCTGGCAGTCCCAGTGCTTGGACCCACTTGCACAGCATGGGATGCAGAGCTCCAGTGAGCTCCAGTGGGATGCGGCTACTGCCAGACACCATTGGCCTCCATGCACTCTCCACCTCCTATGCATGCACCTCTTATGCATGGCCATTCGTTGCTCTCAGGGAAACTCTGAGCCTCACATTGATGAGGCAGCATTGCAGATCTTGATGGGTGGGTGGGATTTAAACACTGCTATTTCCAAAACAATTGAACAGTGGTTGGCAGTGGTGGGATTCAAAATTTTTTACTACCTGTTCTGTTGGCGTGGCTTGGTGGGCATGGTCATGTGAATGGGTGGGTGTGGCTTTTTTGCTCTTTCGCCACCCCCACCCATTTTTGGGAGCTTCCTAGCCTCAGAGGAGTCTCTGTGGGGACGTTTTTGCTCCCCTAAAGCTCTTGTGAGGCTCAGGAAAGAAAAAACAGAGTATGGGAGGTGCACGCAGCACCCCTCCAAGTTCTGTTTTGGGAGCTTCCTAGCCTCAAATGAGCCTCTGGGGGCGGGCATTTTTGCTCCCCTAAAGTTCTTCTGAGGCTCTGGAAGGAAAAAAATGGACAGGGGGCTGAGCTCCTCCCTCCATTTTTTGCCTTCCTGGGCCTCAGCAAGGGGAATCCCAGCACAACTGATCTATGCACAGATGATTGTTGGGAGAGAAAAAAAGAAATACCTTAGTCAGGCAGGTGGGTAAGCAAGCATCGGGCAGGAGGGTGACCAGATCAGAGGCGTGGCTAGCCAGGACTTACTACCGGTTTGGCGACCCACTCCAAATTCTTGCTACCGGTTCGCCCGATCCGGTGCAAACCAGTTGAATACCACCACTGGTGGTAGGGAAACTTTATAAAGCCTCAAACAGCCATATATGGATAAAAACACTGATATTAAACCTAATCCTTTAAAAGGGTAGCTTAAAAGTAAACTAAATAAAATAAGGAACAAAATAAGAAAATTCTCTCCTTGTAATAATAAACACATCTTTTTTCCTGTTTAACGTTTTTATTAGGTATATATATATATATATATATATATATATATATATATATATATATATATATATTAAAAAACCTTACACATATATATATATATATATATACTTTGTATTACAACACCCTGTTAAGCCCCAATTAAGGGAGAAAGCATACTGCTTTCTTTTCTGTCTTTCGGCTCATCACCAGAGACCATACCGACAGAAAGCTATTTGTTTCGTTGCCTTTAGTTTACATGTGTGTAAGGTTTTTAAGCTGATAATTTTAAATAATAAATAAGGGAGACTAGTATAGATCTATTTCGAGCTAGTTAGCTCTCTTCAGCTAGCCATACCCTTACTGGGATTCGAACCAGGGAAGTATTACATGTGAGGCAGTTGTAATTGCCACTACACCACTGGCTCTCTCCTTATCAGCTCAGGCAGGGGAATAAGTATATACTTTGTATTACAACACCCTGTTAAGCCCCAATTAAGGGAGAAAGCATACTGCTTTCTTTTCTGTCTTTCGGCTCATCACCAGAGACCATACCGACAGAAAGCTATTTGTTTCGTTGCCTTTAGTTTACATGTGTGTAAGGTTTTTAAGCTGATAATTTTAAATAATAAATAAGGGAGACTAGTATAGATCTATTTCGAGCTAGTTAGCTCTCTTCAGCTAGCCATAGTTTTGACCTTTAGGGCGACCCATGGCATGGGACCAGGTTACCTGCAGGACCGCATTCTGCCAGCGTTCTCCAACAGGCCGGTGCGTTCCCACAGAGAGGGTCTGCTCCGGGTGCCGTCGGCCGCTATGTGTCGTCTGGCGGCGCCAAGGAGTAGGGCCTTCTCTGTGGGTGCCCCCGCCCTCTGGAATACTCTGCCACCGGAACTTCGTACCGGCACGGACCTGAGGGCCTTCAGGCGCGCGTTAAAGACCTGGCTCTTTGAGCAGGCCGGCCTGGGCTGAGATAATGATTTTAAATTTGATCTCCATTTTTAACTTTAAATTGGGTTTTTAAGGGTGGGGGGGGGGGTTTCCTAATTTTAGTCTGCAGCTGATTTAAATATTTAATTACTTTTTAACTTTTGTATTTTTGTGGGGTTTTTAGATGAGCTGTTCACCGCCCTGAGTCCCTTGGGAGAAGGGCGGTATATAAATGTAATTAATAAATAAATAAATAAATAAATAAATAAGAGTGATAAGTCTGTTATCCAGAAACATTGATGTTTTGTTTGTGTGTACATTATCTGTTAACCTTATAGCCTTAACCTCTCTGCTTGGTACATCACATCTGTTCATTCAGATGTTTTTTGCTCCCTCCTGCTCTACCAAATTGACATAGATAAATGACTATCCTCCCTCCCTGATAGATCTATTTCCTGAGAGGTTGATAGTGCTGACGGAAGTAGCATATTCTGAATAATAAAAATTGAAGCTTGGACCGCTCACCCCACATCCTCAGGAAAAATTGTAAGGCGGTTTTTGGAATTAGATGTTAGAGAAGCAGTGGAAATCCAAATTGGACATTTATGAAATTATTGTGCGTGGAAGTGCTGAGGATCAGGAATGGTGGGCTCTGTGGCCAGGGCAGGTTATATCAGTAAACTGAAAAGTTTGGGTGAAAGATATGATTTCATGTCAATCTTATAAAAAATGACACAATAAGAAAAGTATATAGTTTTTATGAATGTCTGCCTTAATTCTGGAAGATATAGATTTCAAGTCTGGTCTACCTGTCTGATTAGAAAAGGTCCCTTCTGGACAAGCTTCACACTGGTAGCAGCAAACCTGCTTGCCTTCTGGAACTCTTCTCCTCTCTCCTGCCTGGCACTTCTTCCTTTCACACCTGGCAAAGGGGATGGTCTGAAAGAGAAATACCAATGAATTCTTTTATTTGTTCCCACATATCTATTTCTATTCCACATCCCCATTTCTATGCTCAGAATCACTTCTAACCAAATTGTTCTAGCCTTGTCTATCAAAAACCAGGAACAGCTGCTGCAGGATTCAGGTCAGTAGCACTCCCAACCTCCCAACAGATGCTGGAGATTGGAACTGGGGTTTCATGCTGCAAAGGAAGGCTTGTGACTGAACCACAGCATTTCTGAGGATGCAACTAAGCAGAACTGGTGCATGGAAATCACTGTTTCTTGCTGTAATTGCATTGTGCATTTAAGGATGTAATTGCATCTTGATGTTACTAAGTCTAACCATTTATAGATTGATAGAAATCAGACTTCAAATGTGTTACACGCAAAGCAGATTTTTCAATACATGACTGTCATGATTTCTGAGTCAACTGATTATTTTTCAAGTTAGGAAGATATTGTGCATTTCAGGAAGATAATGAATCTTTCCCTGGACCTTCAACATTTCCTTGCAGCTCACCTTTGTGGCCCAGATGATTCCATCAGATTTCATGGTGAAATCCTGGCCTCGGGGATCCTCTGGATTTACTTGCCCAACCTTCATGGGGACTAAAGATCGATTGGCAAGAAGAACATAGTTGATAAGATCATAACGAGCAGATCCCAATCCATTTTCTGAGGAGACTTCATTCCCAGCAGTGTTGTTGAACTGCACGTTGCTCAAATAGGAGATAATCTGAAAGAAAGGAGATCTTCAGAAATTGGTGTATTTTAGCTAGAGCTACAAATGAGAAAACATAGCTTGTATTATCACATAAAGGCCATTTTGAGAAGATGGGTTTATATTTGAGAAGCTAGTTACATCTCTTGGTGGTGATCAGAGGTGGTATTCAGCAGGTATTGACCAGTTCTGGAGAACTGGTAATGGAACTTTTGAATAGTTTGGAGAACCAGCAAATACCACCTTTGATTGGCTCCAGCCCCCCTCTCTTCTCTCCCTCCCAAGTCCCAGCTGATTGGCTTGGTCTTTTTTTTGCCTTGCATAGGAGAACGGAGATGGAAAGCAGGTTAGTCGGGGGGGAGGGAATGGGGATTTTACAGTATCTTTCCCTGACACACCCACCAAGCCACACCCACAGAACTGGTAGTAAAAAATTTTAATCCCACCACTGGTGGTGATCTGAGGAATAAGGCGTTACTCCAAATATTTAACTATGAAATTAAACATTTCCCCTTTATCACTGGGCATGGTTTCCAACTCAAATTTCACCAAAACAGAAGAATTTTAGTTCCACAATCTAAATTTAATTTTAGGATTTTTCTCTTGTAATATTTGGCTACGTGTACTTTCAAAGAGTTCCTTTGGCCCAAGTTCTTGTTAACTGTTAAATGAATCTTTGAAATGAATCAATGATTTCTATTAGAACCATGGAAAATTTCACTGGTTTTCTCAAGCTCATTGTGAAAGGCTGCAGAATGCAAGAACCAGGTTTGATCTACTGGGCCATGTGGAAGGAAGCATCTGACCAGGTTGGTCACTTCACTATTCAGAAAGGTCCAACATTTTAGCCTTTGATGCAGAAAATTCTGATGAATTTCAGACCAGGAACCCATTAAGACCTCTTTGAATCTTGCTCTGTGCTGTGGTTGTCATAGAAACAGAATCACAGTATTGGAAGGAACACTGGAGGTCTTCTAATCCAGGGGTCGCCAATCTTTTGGAGCTCAGGGACCACCAAACTCATAATTTTAAATCCCAGGGACCACTAACTGGTTCTGTGGGTGCGGCCTAATTTGTGGGAGAGGCTTGGTGGTCATGTGACTGACTGAGCATGGTTTGTATGTAAATATTATAAATATTTATATAAAGATTGAATTTTTTATAAAAAAAGAGCAACTTTTACCCAAAATCAGGCAAAGCAGGCAGGCAGATTGAGTTGCTCACAGAATCACAGATTCATTCAGAGATCTATCTATCTACCATTGGCTAGCTCAGTCTGTCATATACAATTTGCTTGCCGTGAGTCTGCACTGAATAATAGAACCTTCAGTTCTAAGAGAGGTTCGGCTGTGCTTAAAAGCAGAGCCAAAGATCTAAAGACTAGCTGGAAACTAGAAATCCAACCATTTCCTGCTTCCTAGCTAATCTAAATCTCCCGGCGCAGCAGAACAGCTGATGGTTGAAAAAAGGAAAAATAGCAATTTAGTAGGCAAGTTTACCGGGCAAGGAATGAGTGGTCGGGGAGGGTTCCTGTGGGGCATGTGAGCGGCGCAGCCTTGTGTTTCTGTGCAGCCTGGGTTAATTGCTTTGGGGGGTGCTCTGGGGGTGAGAATTTTGGCCCACTAAAATTTTCTTACGGCCCACTGGTTGGCGATCGCTGTTCTAATCCAACCTTCTGCTCAAGCAACAGACCCTCTAGAGTTTTAGACAAGTGGCTATCCTGTCTCTTCTTCAATGACTCCAGCAATGGGGCACCCATGACTTCTATAGGTAAATCGTTCCTTAAGAAATTTATCCTAAGTTCTACGTTGCTTCTTTCCTTGGTTACTTTCCATCCATTAATAATCAGAAGCTCTTTTCACACAACAAGTAAGAAGCACAACAAATGGTAAACTAAAAAGATGGGACAGGGTCTCAGATGAATTGAAATGGGAGTACACAGATATTTAATCAAGAACTGAAGAAATTCATATGAAGAGCTTCTGATCTAAACATCTATGGACTGAGTCAGAAGCCACAGAAATTACCTGCCATGGCTGCACATTTGGGATCCTCTTTCTAAGCCTCGTCATGGTCAGTCCAATTCTGGATCCATACATTACATGTAAAACATGTGCCAGAGCATAAACAGCATTGTAGATATTGTAACTTTCACCTGTCATGCTCCTTTCAAAAGTGTAATTGGGCAGATTCTGCACATTCTCCTTTCCTGTACATTGTTTTTTCCCCCTTTGGAGAGATCTTTCCTGATTTATGGATCTTGCAGTCAAACACAAATTCCCACCATTGAGGGAGAAAAATATCTCCTTGGGGGTTCAAGGAGTCTAAAGAAAGGAGGAAGTGGCTGAATTCAGAGACATTCCCAGAGTGGTCCTTAAACTGCAAGCCTCCATGCAAAATTTTTATATATTGCAATATTTCTTCAAATTCTCCCATGCCAAGTTTCCAATGGGAAGTGAAGATCCAAACTTTCCTAAATGATAATTTTATAGTTTTTTCAAAAAAATGTACTGCTCTTATTACAATGCTAATAACAGCTAAGTCTCCAAACAGAATAAACACTTCTGTTTTGGACCAGGTAAGGACATTGAAAATAAACTTTTTCAGACTGATTTTAAAATTATCCAATTTTAACATTTCAGTGAAGGCCAGGCAGATCTCTTTCTCTTTGAGCATTGGCATCAGAGTTGAGATGAAACCTTCTCCCATCTCATCTTCAGGGGCCAGAAGCCCAACCCAGTTCCACTGGAAATGCAGGAGCAGCTGGACTAAACCCACATACTGAGGAAATTCCTTGGGATTAATCTGGAAGAAGGAAGGATAAACTCTTCTCTCTCCCTGAGAGAACTCAAAGACAAAACCGAGCTGGAGAAAAAGAGATTCTTTTTTCAAAGACAAAGTAAAAGTTTCATGTTGACTTTAGCAGTGACCATTGTGTGGTTGATGGCCCTTGCAGTCAGGCTGATTCTCTTTGGCAAACTTCATCTTCTTCCCTTCTTAGCCATTTTTATTGGTTGTGGTGTAACCAACAACTTCATATAGAGAATAAATGGCATGCACTAAAATGATGGTTACCCTTTAATAAAGAATCTACTAATATCCACAAGCTCATTATATCCCACATCCCAACAAAAAACTACTTTTAGTTTCATCTTGGCTTCTCTGTGTGATTTTGATATTTATCTATTCCACACTGTATCCAATGGAGCTCTCTTACCTGAGGGACCTTAAAGATGCTGAAGATGGAGGCCATCTGCCTTGAGGACTTGGCACTGAAACCACCAATGATGGACAACAGGAACCACTGGGTCTCGCGAGGAGAGCATGGAGAGGCTTTTTAAGGAAATAAATATCTCCCTCTGGAAATGGCATAGATGTGGAAGCCAAGGGTGATGTTGGGGAGCAGGAGAAAATTCTTATTAACCTGGGAGACAGTAAACACCAACGCAAAGAACTGCTGGTAGTAATTAGTGATGTATCTGTGGTGAGAAAAACATTGGAGAACATGGCTGTAGAATTTGCTTCACTGTTTGGGAGGAACTGTGGGGAGGCGAAACTCCCAAATATCTTTGGGTTGGGGTTTTTTCAAAGGTTTTCCCTTGGCTAAACTTGGATGAGTTTATGAGAAAGGAGACAAGCCTTCCCATAGATATCATGGACTGTTTTATACTCTCTATCATCCCTGCCATATTCACTTTGTTGCAGTGGCTGCAATCCTTTCCAACTTCTCCCCTTTCACCGTAATTATTTAAGGTCTCTCTTGTAGCAGCTTCTTCAGGTGAGGTAAAGATTGCTGAGCACAGGACTACAATTGGCAGGGATTATCTCATAGATTATCTCATAGAACACCATTATTTGTGAACAATGCTGATTCCAAAACTAGGAGAGATTTTTTTAACTTCTGAACACTTGAAGAGTGTTGAGCTTTTATTTGAGTTTTCTACCACAAGTTACTGTTTAGATTAATATTATAATTTGACTTTTTCACTAGGCCATCATAGCTTTCCTCTTCATTTTTGTTGTTTACCATCTTCCTATGAAGAGATTGAGAATTCCAGCCCATTTTAAAAGTTTGCTATTTTACTGAGTAAAGCACAAAATGTACATTGCACCAGGACAGTGCAAATACTAGAAGTATTTCTGAAAAAAAGTCCCTGAAAGCAAAGAGAATAATTATCTGCATGTTTCCCCTCCAGCTGAAACTTACATATTATCTAGATGATGATCCACTGTATTAAAGTCTAGGACAGGAGATTTTAAAATGGTTCCTAAGGGTAAAATCCCACCAATAATGAGATCACCAGGGCTATAATAACTTTCCTGTAATGGAAAATGTTGCCTGATGACACATAAGGTTTGTAGCCTCTTCAATGTAGTTGGAGCCAGGAAGCCAGAAAAATATCAACATCAGAAATAACATGACTCCTTCCTAGTCATTCTTATCACCTTTCCTCCTAGAACAGAAATCAAGGTTTATACAGAAACTGATTTGAAAGTTGCTCCTGAAATCTCACTGAAACTTTAGCACAGCAGACACCACCTATGCCACCTGGATGGAACCAGGACAATTTTTTATCAACAATACTTCCTCTCACCTGTGTTTGGGCTTTGACCATAAAGGAACCAAAGACATGTGAGTCTCTTCAGACCCAGGAGTTAGCTGTTTATAAGACAGGCTAAGGTGACATGCTCTGCCCTCTTCTAAATACCTCAGAGATACTTTTTTAAAGGAGGGTTTATTTTGGAAGATTTTGTGTCTAGAAATTCACAGGGGATACAATAAGAGTTACGGCTCTGCTGATAATTGAAAGAAAAGCAACTCTTTAGAAACAGCTTCTCATACACCAGAATGGGGGGAAAAAACATGTTTGTGTTTTTTGTAATGCACAGAACAGATAGAGTCATGGTGAACTTGTGTATTTGGTGTCCATGAAACTGACCCTCTGCATATAAGATGGAGTTTGCCCTGGGCCATAGTCACTCAGCTAGTATGATGGACCACTTCAACTGTGAGCAGTCAGGCCAATGCTTGGATGGAGGAACTAATTTACTTGTAACCGCACAGCAGAGGATGAAATTAGAAAATGGAGTGACAAAGAATGTGTGCATACTGTTATGTGGTTTTCTCCTTCATCTGAAGGTGGCTCCATTCCACGTTGGTTGGAAGGAGAGACTGAGCCAAACCCAATATTAGATAAGGGTCAATGGAATTCACAAGGGATTGGACTTAGTCCATTTGTGGCTATGTAGACCCTTTAGGCTGAGTCCTCTTTGGACTCCATGCCCAGGTGGTGTCATTCCTTCTACAGCTTCAGTTTGTTAAACAGAATGAAATTGAGCTGTGGAGAGTCTAAATGTTCATGAGAGCAACAGAGATGATAGAGACAAGAGGGGTGGAAGAATGGAGGCAAAATCAGTAGTTATTGGGAACAAACATTCAGTTTGTTCCCAATATTCACAGCATGAATTCATCCTTGAAAGATAGGTTTCTTTGCCCACCAATGAAGGATTACTTGGTTTGGCCCGTATTCATGAAATAATTGCTGGGTCATACCATATTGGACAATTTGATGGACTTTAGATAAATCCTCATTTCCGTGAAGGTTCAGGCCTTTTATGGAATGCGAATGGCATTTTCTGCCTGACATCTGGATGTGATTGGGATTTAAACTCTACCATTTCAAAAATAATTAAATAGTGGTAGTCAATTCTATAAAGCCTCAGATATCTAAGGAATCAACCATATTTACTCAAAAACACCAATATAGAACCCATCCCTTAAAAATACTAACTTAATAAATGAACTAAATTTAAAGGAATAAAATGAGAAAACTTTCTTCTTGTAATAATAAACACATATTTATTAACAAGCTTTCCATCAGTTCAGAGCACTGGACATCACTGAGGACATTTTGGAAACATGTGAAACAAACACTGGATGATAGTTCCTGACCACAAATAAAATGTAATCAGTTGGAGCACTTGAGAAGGATTTTTTAAAATAGAGAAATTCCTTCTTCATGTCATCATTTATTAGAAATCATCACAGTTTAAACATGCTTCAAAGACAAATATAAAAGAGGGCAATATTTACATTAGTTAGAAATTTTTGTTTCTTACTATATTTTCTCTACAATTCAAATTGGGCCTCAGTAGAATAATGTAACATTTGGGGAAAAAGATACAAGCCAAGAGAGCAGCCCCAGATGTCAAAATAGAGAAGATCTCCACAGCCACCATGGACTTCCCTTTGGTGCTCAGGTAGGTAGGGAGGAAGGAGATCCAAACACTGCAAAAGACCAGCATGCTGAAAGTAATGAACTTGGCTTCATTAAAACTATCAGGCAATTTCCTAGCTAGAAATGCCACTGTGAAACTGACAAGGGCCAAAAGTCCTAGGTAAGAGAGGACACTGTAAAACATTACAGCAGAGCCTTGCTTACATTCCAAGATTATTTCTCCAAACAAGGAGTGGAAGTCCCAGCTAGGAAATGGAGGAGAGGTTCCCAGCCAGGTGGCACAAAGAACAGCTTGGATCAGGGGACAGACTATGACAATGGAGTTGGTCAGCGGCTTTCCTAAGAGTTTCCTTGTCTTGTTCCCTGGCTTGGTGGCCATGAAGGCCAGAACTACCATGACGGTTTTTGCCAACACAGAGGAAACTGCAAGGGAAAAGAGAATGGCAAAGGCAGATTGTTGGAAGAGACAGGTGAGCTTCCCTGGTTGACCAATGAAAAGGAAGGAGCAGAGGAAGCAGAGCATGAGGGAGACAAGGAGGATGTAGGTGAGATCTCGGTTGTTGGCCTTGACGATTGGTGTGTCATGATGTTTACGGAAAACCTCCAGGACTGCAGATGTTATAATGGAGAGAAAAAGAGCAAGAAAAACTAAGGTGTATCCCAGGGTTTCTTCATATGCAAGAAAGTGGAACTTCTTGGCAATGCATTGATCCTTGTCCTTATCGGGAAATTGGTCTTCTGGGCAAGGTTTACAGAGAGCTGCATCTGAAATCAAAAATCTTTGTCTAAGGATTTCTTGAGGAACCATTATGCACATGATCCCTCTCGCAAAGATGGTACATGTGTTGCCTACTGTGCAATTTATGGGGCATTAAAAAGAACAAACCATCCTTCATTTATGATGATCCTGAGGATAGATTAGCCAGAGACAAGGATTTGTTCAGTTCCAGCTTTCCATTCACTATGCATTTCCACAAGTTATGTGGGTTTTAGTCTGAGATTGCTGCCTGTTTTCCCCACCACTTTATAATGAATCTTATGTCAATCTTATCAAAAATGACACAATAAGAAAAATATATAGTTTTTATGAATGTCTGCCTTAATTCTGGAAGATATAGATTTCAAGTCTGGTCTACCTGTCTGATTAGAAAAGGTCCCTTCTGGACAAGTGTCACACTGGTAGCAGCAAACCTGCTTGCCCTCTGGAACTCTTTTCCTCTCTCCTGCCTGGCACCTCTTCCTTCCACACCTGGCAAAGGGGATGGCCTGAAAGAGAAATACTTGAAATTACTTAAGCAATGAATCTGCTGCATTCATTTTTTCCCCTATTTTTTATTCCTACTTCTATGTTCAGATTCTCTTCTAAAGAAATAGTTTGCCATTAGTATGATTTTATATACTATACTTAGATCGGACCATCTGTCAGAAATCAGGAACACTCCTGAGGAATTCAGGCCAAAACCATTCCTGTAACACCAGTGGATGTGGGAGATATGAACTGGGATCTCGGCCTGCAGAGGCAAGCTTGTGATTGAACTACAATGTTTCTAAAAAAAAACAACAACCATGATGATACAATTTTGCATCAATGATCCATGAAAATCAATATTGCTTTTTGTAATTGCATCCTTCGTTTCATGCATATGTTGCTCCCAAGTCTAACCCTTTGTGGAAAGACACAAATCAAACCTCAAATGTGTTATATGCAAAGCAGATTTTTTATCAAATGACTGCCATAATTTCTGACTCAATTGGTACTTTTTCAAGTTAGAAAGATGTTCTCCATCTCAGGAAGAGAGCAAATATTTCCCTGAACTTACAATACTTCCTTGCAGCTCACCTTTGTGGCCCAGACGATTCCATCAGAGTTAATGGTGAAATCCCAGCCTGGGGGAGCCTCAGGATTTACTTGCCCAACCTTCATAGGGACAAAAGATTGATTGGGGAGGAAAAGCCAATTGAGAAGATCATAATGTGCAGTTCCCAGTCCATCTTCTGAGAAGGAGACTTCATCTCCAGCACTGTTGTTGAAGTGGACATTCCTCAAGTAGGGAAGAATCTGAAAGAAAGGAGATCTTCAAAAATGGGAATAGAGCTACAAATAAGACACCAAGTCTTTTTTCAATAACATGGCGAACAACTTGAGAAGATGGGTTTATATCTGAAGTGTTAGAAGTGTTCTCTTGGTGGAGATCTGAAGAATCAGGAGGAACACCAAATATTGAACTCTGAAACAATAACACTTTCACTTCATAACTGGGCATGATTTCCAACTCCAGTTTCATCAAAATACAAGATACACAAAAAAATTATGTCCACACTTCAAATTTAACTATAAGATTTTCCTTTTGTGATACTTGGCTACGTACAGTTTCTTTTTTTATTATATTTTTATTACATTTTTTTCTCTTTACACATTTCAATCACATCTTTAACAGTACTGAGGCATCTTTGTTACAAATACATATTTCTAAACATTTCTAATCATTTATATACATTTCTATACTTTCTTCTTATCTCTACTATTCATATTCCTATTGTCCATCCATTCATACCAATTTTCTGATACTGCATAATACTCTGAATCTTCTTTTTCTTTTAACTCTAGGGTGAGTTGGTCCATTTCCACCCATTCTAATATCTTTTACCAAACCCTCTGACAGTATGCTACCCTTCTTCCAGCATTGTATGAATGCAATTCTTGCTGCCGTTGTTATATGCAAAATAATGTATTGTATCTTTTTATTATATTTCCCCTTAATTATCTCTAAAAGGAACAATTCAGGCTTAAATTCTATTCAACACTTTGTTATTTTGTACAATCACTTTTGTTTTTTAATCCAATACTTTTTTTGCTTCTCCAATACTTCCTTAACTCTAGGTTGCTTCTCTGTTTGATTAGATTCCATCCATTATTAAACAGAAGCTGTTTCCCCACAACAAGCTGAGTAGTGCAACAAATGGTAGCAAAAAGGTAGAGGGTCACACAGGATACTAAGCCATAGAAACACAAACCAAGGTGAAAACAAATTAAGTGCATTCTTACAAGTTGGATTCAGGGCACATTCTGAGCAAAACTGTGATTGTTCTGCAGATATGCTCACTAACATATCAACTGACCTGCTGAAATATGATGCACAAACACATTCAGATTGCTATCTTGCTTTGGGATGACAACTCTTCCTCGGAATGGTCAACTTCTGAAATTTGAGTATCTGTTGAAGGCTGTTCAGGACTTTATGAAGGTCTTTCCTCTCTGGAACCTATGGACCTCTGGTTTGACTTATTTCTCTTTTCCCCACTCTATCCTCTTTCAATAAAATATTGTCCTTAACTGTTTTTAATAGTTGCTGCTTTAATATGCTTTGAGCTGGATTGATATGGGAATATGCAGACATTGAATCAGTAGCTGGAGAAATTCATATGGGGAGCTTCTTCTCTAAGCATGTTGAACTAGATAAAAAGTCTCAGAGATTACCTGCCATGACTGGACATTGGAGATCCTCTTTCCAAATCTCATCATGGTCGGTTGGGCTCTGGATCCATACATTGCACGAAAAGCATGTGCCAGAGCATAAATGGCATTATAGATATTGTAACTTTCTCCTGTCATGCTCCTTTCAAAAGTGTAATTCGGCACATTCTGCACTTGCTCCTTTCCTGTACATGGTCTTTTCCCCCTTGGAGGGGTCTTGCCTGGTTTGTGGATCTTGCAGCCAAAGACTATTTCCCACCATAGAGGGAGAAAAACATCTCCTTGGGGGTTCATGGGGTCTAAAGACAGGAGGAAACGGGTGAATTCTGAGACATCCCCAGTGTGGTCCCTGAAATGCATAGCCCCATGGAAAGGCTTTATATATTGCAATGTCTCTTGAGATTTATACATACTAAGTTTCCAATGGGAGGTTAATATCCAAATTTTCCTAAATGATATCTTTTTGATTTTTTGAAAAAAAGCCATAGTCCCTTGTATACCGCTAGTAACAGTGGAGTCTCCAAACAAAATAAACACTTCAATTTTAGACCAGATTATGAAAATACGAATTAATTTATTGAGTGTAATTTGAAAATCATTGTATTTCAACCTTTCAGTGAAGGCCAGGCAGATCTCCTTCTCCTTGAGCATTGGAGTCAGAGTTGAGATGAAATGTTCTCCATTATCACTTTCAGAGGCCAGAAGCCCAACCCAGTTCCACTGGAAATACAGGAGCAACTGGACTAAACCCACATACTGAGAAGGTTCCTTGGGATTAATCCAGAAGAAGGAAGGAAAATCAATACTGTCGCCTACACTGAACTCAAAGCCAACACCAAGCTGGAAAAAGAGACAAAGTAAAATGTTTCAAAGACAAAGAAAAGTTTTATGGTGACTTTAGGAATTACCATTGTGTGGTTTAAGGCCCCAGCAGTCAAGCAGATTCTGTTTGAGTGGCCAGCTTAATTTCCTCCCATTCCAGGTATACATTTTTACTGGTTGTCAGAAGACAAGAGAAGAAACCTTCAACATGATACAGATAATAAATGAAACTAAAACAATGACTACCTTTTTTTCAAATGTAAACTAAGAGTCACAAGCTCATGATATGTTCTGTTTCTGCTTTTTATCTTTGTCTAATAACTCCATAGTGTATCCAAAGGAGCTCTCTTACCTGTGGGACCTTAAAGATGCTGAAGATGGAGGCCATCAACCTTGAGGATTTGGCATTGAGACCACCAATGACGGACAGCAGAGTGTCCTTCTGGTCACATTTATAACCTGGAACCACTTGACCTCGTGAGGAGAGTATGGAGAGGCTATTTAAGGAAATATATATCTCACTCTGGAAATGGCCATAGATGTGGAAGCCAAGGGTGATGTTGGGGAGCAGAAGAAAATCCTTATTGACCTGGGAGACAGCAAACATCAATGCAAGGAACTGCTGGTAGTTACCTGGGATGAGCCTGTAGTGAGAAAAAGATTGGGGAACATTACAGGAAAGTTCATGTTTGCTGGTGGAGTTTACTTCATTATTTCTCATTGTACTTCACTGGGATTTGGAGGCAGGAAATTGCACTGGGTTTGTGTTTTTTCAAAGGAACTCCCTTGGCTAAATATGGCTTTGTGAGAAATATATATATCTTGGCTGTACATCCAAATCCCATTGTGGGAGAAGGGGCAGTATAAAAAATTAAATAAATAAATAAATAAATAAAGAGACAGTTTTATAGCCTTCTGTCATTTCTCCCATTTTCATGTAATCCTTCTCATTTGCTCAGCTTTCACACTAATGATTTCTGGGAAAAGCTTCTTCAGGTTTGGTAAACATTGCTGAGCACAGGACTACAATGTGGGGACACCTCATAGATTTACAGAAGGCCATTATGCATGAGCCCTGTTCATTCCCACACTGAGAGGGATTTTTGTAACTTCTGAATGCTTGAAGAGTGTTGAGCTTTTATTTGAGTTTTCCACCATAAGTTACTGTCCAGATTAATATTATAATTCAGCTTCTTAACTAGGCCAGCACAGCTTCTAATATAATGCTCCTCTTCCTGTTTGTTTTTTATCATCTCCTTGAGAAGAGATTGAGAATTCCAGCCTCTGTTAAAAGATAGAAGCACAATAGAATAGTGCAAATACTAGAAGTATTTCTAAAAGGAATCCCAGAATTTAAAACAAAAGAGAACATTTATCTGCATGTTTCTCCTCCAACTGAAACTTACACATTATTTACAAGAAGATTCAATGTATTAAAGTCTGGGACAAGAGGTGTTAAAATGGTTCCCAAAGGCAAATTCCCACCAATAATGAGATCACCAGGCCTATAGTAGCTTTCATCCAATTTGATACGATGCCTGATCACACATATGGTTTGTAGATTCTTCAGTGTAGTTGGAACCAGGAGCCAGAAAAATATCAGCATCAGAAATAGCATGACTCCTGCCTGATCAGTCTTCTCACCTTCCCTCCTAGGACAGAAATCAAGGTTTATGCAGAAACAAAGACATGTGAGTCTCTTCAAATCCAGGAGTTACTTGTTTATAAGACTGGCTAAGGTGACATGTTCTGCCCTCTTCTGAAGATCTCAGAGATACTTCTTTAAAGCAGGATTTATTTTGGAAGATTTTGTGTCTAGAAATCCACAGGGGATACACTATGAAATCCACAGGGGATACACTATGAAATCCACTATGAAATCCACAGGGGATACACTTCTTCTGATAATTGCAAGGAAAGAAACTCTTTAGCAATAGCCTCTCATATACCAGAAAGGAAAAAAAACATGTTTGTGTTTCTTGTAATGCACAGAGCAGATAGAATCATGGTGAACTTGTGTATTTGATGTCCATGAAACTGACCCTCTGCATATAAGATGAAGTTTGGCCTGTGCCATAGTTGGCCAGCTAGTATGAGGGTTTGGTGGCACATAAGAATCAATTACACCATTTCAACTGTGAGCAGTCAGGCCAATGCTTGGATGGAATAATTTGTTTATTTGTAACCACATGGCAGAGGATATTAGAAACTGGAGTAAAAGAGAATGGCTGCATACTGTTATGTGGTTCTCTCCTTCATCTGAAGGTGGTTCCATTCAGTGTTGGTTGGAGGGAGAGACTGAGCCAAACCAATGTTAGATAAGGGTCAATGGAATTCACAAGAGATTGGACTTAGTCTATTTGTGGCTATGTAGAGACTTTTGGCTGATTTCTCTTGTCCACTTCACAACTCATATTCAACCGATGTTGTCAATGTTTCAATGAAACTTCCCATCTCATTCATCACTCAGAAACAAAGTTTATTCAAGTAAGACTTCATTAGATAAGTCATATTGGCACATCTGGGGAAAACCGGAATCTGAGAATCCCGGGTTTTCCCTTCCCAAAAGAGAAAATCAAAATCCCTCCCCTGCACCCTCCAGTCCATCACATGATCCAATCAAATGTTGTTCCAACTGGAGACCTTCCTTCAAACACTCCCATTCAGTTCAGGGTAGCTTGTTCTTGGCTTTTAAGAAATAATGTTGTCGAGTCTAATCTACCACTCTATGAAATCCCCCCTCCCAATTTCCCAGGCACTAAATGTGGTAGCCTTGGAGCTCCTGAGAAAATATAGCCTTCAAGTCTGATAGAATTTGAAAAACAAAGTGTCCAGTTGCATTACTGTGGCAAAGAAAATTCATACAGAAATAATAAAGAGACAATCATTTTGAAAGCATATATCTACATATGGAGTCGTGGGGCATTGCAGAATTGTCTTCTTATTTTTTCATTCAAGTATTTATCATTGTATTTATCATTGGAGCCATGTTTTGATATCCTTTTTGAAGGACAGGAAAGGTGGCCTGCCTCAACTCCATAGGACAGGAACAACAACAGGAAGGCTTTCTTCCTAGACCCAGCAAGTCAGTTCTTCAACTGAGGGGTATTTGCAACCTATCTCCCCTGCCTGACCAGGATGAACTACAACAAATTGCAACATAAATATCAGAAAAGAGAAAAGGAATGCGTGTTTCTTAAATCTGAAATCTGGAAAGAGCTTCTGGGACGCTGTTTGGACCGAGCGGAGGGTCCGGCTGAGGGGAAGAGGAGGAAGGGGTGCTCGTGGCGCCACGCCGAAGATCCCGGGGCGTTGAGGCGGCGGTTTCCGGTTTTTCTAAGATGGCGGACGCGCGTCTTCGCCGGAGCTCTCTCCGGCCTGGGCAGCCTGGGCGGCTTCAGTCGCGGCCCCCCTTGTCCCCTGGGTCCCCCCGCCAGTGGCAGAGGCGGGGGAAGATCGGGGGAGGCCGGCTAGGACCATCAGAAGCCGGTCAGGGGTCTGCCAGAGCCGCGGGACCGGCGAGGAGGACGGCGTGGACGCGACGGCCCCGGCGGCCTCGAGTTGATCGCGGAGGCCCCGGAGGCCTCATTCGGCGGTCGAGGGAGTGGAGCGGCTGCGACGATGTTCGCGGCTGTGGTGGTGGCAGCCCCTGGAACTGCTGTGGCGGCGCCTTTAGCGCTTTTGGCGCCGACGGTCCCGGCGGTCTCTGGGGTGGAGATATCGCCGCGGCATGGCCCCAGCGGCCCCCTGAGGAGCGCGGTAAGCCTGGACTTCCCGGAGCGGCGCGGACTTGGGGGAGCCGCTTGAGGAGCCCTGGACTGGCCTCGGCAGCTCTGTTAAAACCGCGGAGGCCTCGGAACAGCTGCCGCGGCAACCCCGGAGCTTCGAAGGACTGTGGAGAGGCCTCGATGCCCCCGGCGAGGCATGGCTGCGTGGTAAGCTCGGCGGCCTTGCTCGGGCCGTGGCAGTCTTGGGGGGCCTCTGGCGGTTCCGGAATGGACTTGCTATGGCCATGGCAGCCCTGGACTGGACCCGGGGTAGCCCGGGCGCCCCCGAAGACGGCGTGGAGACTGGGGGGCCCGCGGAGTGGTTCGGCTGAGGAGTGGTGGTTCCAACCCCCCCGAGGGCCTGTTAGGTGGAGTTGTGACTATTTCCCTCTCTTCCCTGGGGCCCCCACCGGTGGCAGAGGTGGTGGGCCCGGGGGGGGGATTGACTCTGCCTGTCACTCTTCTCCCACTGGGGGTCCCACCGGTGGCAGAGGTGGGACGACCGGGGGGAGGGGGCGTATACCGCAGTCTGATTGGACTACATCATTCGTGGCCGAGGGATGGCAGAGATCACGGAGAACGCTCCAGGACCGTCGTGACGAGGTGGCCGGGGCCACGGACATATTCGAGGGCAGAGCTTTGGGCCCTGAGGGATGTCCCCCTCTCCCTTAGGTGGCCCTCAAGGCTCTCTAGAACTTTCCGTAATGAAGGATCCTGGGATCCGGAGCGATGGTGGGGCCGGAGAAACCGGAGAAAGCGCGGGAAACCCGGGGTTATTGGATTTTTAATGGGGTTTTTTAAGGGGTTGGAAGGATCCAGGGCGGGTGTGGGAGATAGCCCGCATGGAATTGGGGGCAGCCGGGCCAGCCCGTACGCCTGGGGGGCCTCGGGGGCCTCTGTGTTGGGGTGGCAGACGGGGGGTGGGATGCCGGGGGCCAATTTCATTAGCACGGTGACTGGGAGAGGTAGATATGCTGGGGGTAGAGGGCCATATCCGGTAAGGGGATCGCGCTCCCGATGTTTGCAAGCGGTAGCGCGCTCCGACCCTCCTTACCCATCCTGCAGTCCTGGCTGTCCGGAGCCTCAGGCCCTGAATACCCGGTTGTTGCTGTGCAATGCCAGGTCCGTGGTTAATAAGGCTCCCCTGATTTATGATTTGGTTCAGGAGGAGGCCGCGGACCTGGTAGGTGTTACCGAAACCTGGTTGGGCCCAGAGGGTGGTGTCCCTCTGGTGGAGATGTGCCCACCAGGTTTCCTTGCATTTCACCAGCCTAGGGCTCAGGGAAGGGGTGGTGGGGTGGTGGTGCTTATAAAGGAAGTCCTTTGTCCTAGGGAGGCCACTGTCCCTCAGACGGCTGGCTGTGAATCTCTTTTTGTGAAGTGGGGGCAAGGGGTTCAGATGGGTCTTTTGATGGCGTACCTGGCTCCCTGCCACGTCTCATCGGCCCTGCCTGGACTCCTTGAGGTAATAGCCGGGCTGGCGGTTGAGACCCCTAGGCTTTTGGTCATGGGGGATTTCAACCTGCCATCGCCCGATGAAACCTCGGGGTTGGTCCGGGAGTTCTTGGCTTCCATGACGGCCATGGACCTGACCCAGTTAATTTCTGTTCCCACTCACATAGGAGGACACATGCTGGACCTGATTTTTGTCTCTGGGCGGTGGTTGAATGACTGTAATTTCGGGGATTTAGTAATCACACCCTTGTCATGGACAGATCATTCCCTCCTCAGACTGGACTTCTGTTCCGCCACCCCCCACCGCAGGGAGGCGGAGCCATATAGATTGTTCCGCCCCAGGTGCCTGATGGACCCGGAGCGGTTCCAGAGGGAGCTTGGGCCATTTCCTGAGTCTCTGGCTCACAACTCGTCTGGAGACCTGGTGGCCACCTGGGATGGGTTGGCCACCAGGGCTCTAGATCGAGTTGTGCCTCTGCGACCTCTGACCCGGCACAGATCCCATTTGGCTCCGTGGTATACGGAGGAGCTACGGGAGATGAAGTGCCAGAAAAGACGTCTAGAGAGCATTTGGAGGGCTACCCATTCTGAGTCTGACCGAACACAGGTGAGATCTCATATTAAGACTTACCTAGTAGCGATAGGGGCGGCGAAATATTCGTATTTCTCCGCCCTTATTGCGTCGGCAGGAAATTGGCCTGCCGCCCTGTTTAGAGTGACCCGCTCTCTACTTGAACCGAGAGCGCGGGATGCCCTCTTGCAGGGTAGGGCAGAGGAGTTTTCTCGATTTCTGCACGACAAAATCACTCAGATTCGGGAGGGCCTCGACTCCAATTGGATGGTCCCGGGCGAGGTGTCCGGGGCAGGTCTTGTGAATGTTATCTGGGGGGAGTTCGATCCTGTGACCGCTGAGGGCATGGACAGGTTGCTGGGGGGTCTGAATGCCACCACCTGTTTATTGGACCCGTGCCCTTCCTGGCTGGTTTCGGCCGCCAGGGAGACGACACGAGGCTGGCTCCAGGGGATTATCAACGCTTCTTTGAGAGAGGGGTCGCTTCCTACCGCCTTGAAGATGGCGGTGGTGCGGCCCCTCCTCAAGAGGCCTTCCCTGGATCCAGCTGTTTTAAACAACTATCGTCCAGTCTCCAACCTTCCCTTTGTGGCGAAGGTTGTTGAGAGCGTGGTGGCACGTCAACTCCCTCAGTACCTGGAGGAAACGACTTACCTCGATCCATTCCAATCGGGTTTCAGGCCCGGACATAACATTGAGACGGCATTGGTCGCGTTGGTTGATGATCTCTGGAGGGCTCGTGACAGAGGGTTCTCCTCTGTCCTGGTCCTATTAGATCTCTCGGCAGCTTTTGATACTATCGACCATAGTATCTTATTGCAGCGGTTGGAGGGGTTGGGGATTGGGGGAACCGTCCTTCGGTGGTTCTCCTCCTTCCTCTCCGACCATTCGCAATTTGTGTTGGCGGGAAGGGAGAGGTCCACCTCTAGGCCCCTGGTTTGTGGGGTGCCTCAGGGGTCAGTCCTCTCCCCTCTCCTGTTCAACATTTACATGAAGCCGCTGGGTGAGATCATCCGTGGTCTTGGGGTGAGGTGTCATCTGTACGCAGATGACACCCAATTGTACATCTCTACCCCGGACCACCCCAATGATGCTGTGGGGGCTATGTCCCAGTGCCTGGAGGCCATGTGGGATTGGATGGGCGGGAATAGGCTCCAGCTCAAACCATCCAAGACCGAGTGGCTGTGGTTCCCTGCGCCCCGATATAGCCAGCTGACACCTTCGCTGGCTATCGGGGGGGAAATTTTGCCCCCCACAGAGAGGGCTCGCAATCTGGGAGTCCTCCTGGATGTACGGCTGTCACTAGAACATCATATAGCGGCCGTCTCCAGGGGGGCGTTTCATCAGATCCGTCGGATCTACCGGTTGCGGCCCTTTCTGGATCGGGACGCCCTGCGCACGGTCACTCAGGCCCTTGTCACCTCTCGCCTGGACTATTGTAATGCCCTCTACATGGGGCTCCCTGCGGGGAGCACTCGGAGACTTCAACTGGTGCAAAATGCAGCTGCGGGGGTGATCATGGGGGCGTCGCGTAGCACCCATGTGACGCCTCTCCTGCGCGAGCTGCATTGGTTGCCGGTGGCTCTCCGGGTTCGCTTTAAGGTTCTAGTTTTGACCTTTAGGGCGATCCATGGCATTGGGCCAGGTTACCTGCAGGACCGCATTCTACCGGTGATCTCCAGCAGGCCGGTGCGTTCGCACAGGGAGGGCCTGCTTTGGGTGCCGTCGACTGCTATGTGTCGTCTGGCGGCCCCGAGGTGTAAGGCCTTCTCTGTGGGGGCCCCTGCCCTCTGGAATACTCTGCCACCTGAACTTCATACCAGCACGGACCTGAGGGCCTTCAGGCGCGCGTTGAAGACCTGGCTCTTTGAGCAAGCTGGCCTGGGCTGAGATAGTTTTAAATTGTCTCCGAATTTTGGATTTTAATTAGGGTTTTAAAGTTGGGGGGGTGGGTTTTTACCAATTATGATCAGCCAGTATTTAATTCCTTTTTAATTTTTGTATTGTCTCTTGGGGTTTCGATTTGGCTGTACACCGCTCTGAGTCCCTAGGGAGAAGGGCGGTATAGAAATACTATAAATAAATAAATAAATAAATAAATAAATAAATAAATTGTATATTTTGAATTCAAAACATTAAATTGGATATAGTGCTCTCTTCATTATAACTAGATAAACATGCTTCATTAATAAACAAGGCCATGTGAAGTGGATATTGAGGGCTCTTCTCAATATCTATTTTTTATGCTCTCAGATTGTTATGGGGATGGATTGATGGGGTGTTAATTAATGGAATAGTTACAAATAATTATTACCAACCTGCCTACCATTGAGGACCTGTATACTGCACAAGTCAAAAAGAGAGCTGTGAATATATCTACAGACCCCTCACATCCTGGACATAAACTGTTTCAACTCCTACCCTCACAACGACCCTATAGAGTACTGCGCACCAGAATAACTAGACACAAGGACAGTTTTTTTCCCGAATAACAAGACACAAGGATAGTTTTTTCCAGCCATTACTCTGTTAAACAAATTATTCCCTCAACACTGTCCAACTATTTACAAAGTCTGCATTACTATTGCTGTTAATCTTCTCCTTATCACCCACCCCCTCCCACTTGTGACTTATGACTGTAACTTTGTTGCTTGTATCCTTATGATTTTTATTGACTATTTCCTAATATGATTTGATTGCTTATTGTACCCTATGACTATTATAAAGTGATATGATTCCTTTCTCTTAATGAATGTATCTTTTCTTTTATGTACACTGAGAGCATTTGCACCAAGACAAATTCCTTGTGTGTCCAATCACACTTGGCCAATAAAGAATTCTATTCTATTCTATTCTATTCTATTCTATTCTATTCTATTCTATTCTATTCTATTCTATTCTATTCTATTCTACTCCACTCCACTCCACTCCACTCCACTCCACTCCACTCCACTCCACTCTACTCTACTCTACTCTACTATACTCTATTCTAAAAATGTGTTAGATCTTGGGCAGAGAGGAAGGAAAACCATGCTATGTGATAATCTTAAATGTTTCCTGAATTTACAAACTTACAAGAATGCTTAGGGATAGAGAGAGGAATGACCTGAAGCACCTCACATAGCAGATCCTCTTGGCCTGACTTCCCATTTTCCAACAACACAGATTGAAACTGTCCTTGAGTGGAATCAGAGCACAGCCAGGCCTCCAAACTTGAATCTTTCTAGATGGCCCAGCTGTATACCCTGCTTGAGGCATGAAGACCATATGGATGATTAGGAGGAGAAGGATGTACAATGGAGCATCTATCATTTCTTTGGGACACCGCAAGTGCAGGATTTGTCTCGTAGGGTGTTGATTGGACATTATGCTTTTCACTAAGGGAAAGGTAACCCCTGCTGGTTCAAATTGCAAAGGATGAGAACTGTAGAATTGCGTAGAGCAGAATGGTGCACCTGAGAGAATTATTCTGTCTTATTCTATCTTCAGAAAATCCTCCATTAGTCAGAGTGATTGTCAACTCATAAAATATTCCTATGATCTTTTTAGAGTTGCCAACAGAAAGGGAGGGGGGAGCAGTGGGCAGCTTGAATTCCATAAATGTTTTCAAAGATAGTTTCTAAGTGACTGAAGTTTCTGCCATGCAAAATTCTAACTGGAGAGCATGATTGTTGATTCTTGGCTATGGATGTGTCCCATGGAGAATATGAATTATGATACACCCAAGGGGGTGGGGGGAAACCAGGGTCAAGGGTGACAATGAATGATATGTCACAGAGTTGGCTCCACCCAGGCAGCACCAGCATGTTTACTCCTAATAAATCTTCTTTAAGTTCTGGAAGTTGACTACAGCCTCATGATTTAAATGGGGATAACTGCTGGGTCCCTGACAGTGATTGATATTGAAATACTTGTTTAAGATATTAATGACCCATTCAAGTGATAAGGTGATTGGGGAGAATGCATACAAGTCATCCACAAAAGAAAAAAGCTTGTGATTAGTAAAAACTAATTTAGGTATTCTATAATTAGGGATGGGCTGCTATTGGCTCACACCAGTTCAGGCAAACTGGATTTTACTCTGGTTTACTGAACTAGTAGTTGCAATGACTGGCTGGCCCTGCCCAGGAGTCTCCATGCTAGATCCCAAGTAAGTGGAGAGGCCATGGGGAGGCTCTGGAGGGCAGAAACGGGCCCATTTCTGGCCTCCAGAAGGCAAAAAAATGGGCCTCCCAGAGGCTCTGGAAGTCCAGAAATGGGCCAATTTCCAGCCTCCAGAGGGCCTCCAGAGCTTGCGGAGACCATTTTCACTCTCCTGGAAACTCAAGGAAAGCCTCCAGAGCTTGGGAGGGTGAAAATGCCCCACTGCTGTGGTGCAGGAGGCCAGTTAGGCCACACCCACCCAGCAACTGGGCAGAGAACCGGTTGCTAAATTTTTTGAAGCCCGCCCCATCCATAGTTGAAACACATTGGCCAGTTAGGAAAACTCCACTAGGATAAAATCATGGTGAGTTGCTCAGGAAGTCCCAGTGAGTTTGGAAAGAGATTCTGGAAAGAGTTTGATAGTGGCAATGGAAACATTCAATTTCAAAGAGATCTTGGAGATTTAAAAGAGATTGCTCCATGTATATCCTACCATAAGGGGATTGGACTTGGCCAGTGATCACCAACTGGTGGGCCAGGGACCACTGGTGGTCCACAAGAAAATTTTGGTGGTCCACAGAGAAATGTCCCCCCCAAAGCAATTAATCCAGGCTGTGCGGGAGCACAAGGCTGTGCCGCCCACATGGCCCGCCCACCCGCTGTCTCCCACCCTTCAGCTGAGCACAAACCTTACCTTGAGTAGAGCCACTCGAGCTGGAACTGGAAGGTAAGTCCAACAGCAGGGTAGGGAAATCCACCCGAGGGTGGATTGCTGACATTGGTGGGAAAGTCAGACTCATATTCCAGAGCTGCAGTTACAGGACTGGCCATCCTGGAGCAGCTCCTCCAGTCCATGGCAGGCCAGGCACCCAGGTGGAGAAGCAGCTACTCCGGGATGACCAAAGGCCCAGTCCTGTGACTACTGCAGCTCTGGAATATGGGATCGACTTTCCCACCAATGTCAGCAAGACACCATCAGTCAAAATTCATATTAATGGTCCACAGGATTTAAAATTATGAGTTTGGTGGTCCCTGAGGTCCAAAAGGTTGGTGACCCCACACTAGGCAATCCCAGAGGTTCTCCTCCAATTCTAAAGTTGCACCACTCTCCAATCACAGTTGCCCAATTTATAGACGGAGAGACACCATTGTCGGTTCACAAATGAGTTTCCCTCTTGCTAAAATGTCACAGACTCCAAAGTTAGGGGGTAAGGTGGACACTTATCTCTCCTGGGATTCATCAAACACTAGCAATTCTTACTTCATCTCAGTAGAGTCCCAGAGATTAACCTCCCCACAACCAAGCATAAACAAGCATGTGTCCAGTCAAAACATGTTTACTTAGCATGCTCTGAATAATATGGCTGAGTCCCT
The DNA here is from genome assembly GCA_023653725.1 of Bungarus multicinctus. Lineage (NCBI taxonomy): Eukaryota > Metazoa > Chordata > Lepidosauria > Squamata > Elapidae > Bungarus > Bungarus multicinctus. The sequence goes on from CM042838.1 coordinate 167,761,364, forward strand.
TGGGAATTGGAGTGAGTTGAATGCTTATCTTAAAGACTTAAAACCCTACTTGAGCCCTCTGAAGTCATCAGAGCATCACATTCTCTACATCATCCTTTGTTGACCTGCTCTAGGAAGAAGGTCTCTTACTGTGGACAATGAGTTGGCTTTTAATGTTGCTATGGACCTTGCCTGCAGCTGTCCTGATGGACCTGAGGCCAAACTGTTTCTGGAGGAGACCTTTCCTAGTGCAAAAAGACTATTACAGACCTGGAGATCTCATCATCGGTGGAAACCTGCCTCTCTCCATTATTTTAGTCCCAATGCTTCCTTTACAGGAGCCTCCTGCTAATTGGGATGCCTTTTCTCTGTAAGTGTCTCCTTTATTGTCTTTTTTCTCAGGGCAATGTGAAAAGGAAGTCTTGAAGATGCGGCAGATTTAACTCCCACCTAGTCTATGCTGATTTAGAATTTTCCTAATTAGGACACATTGATTCTATTTGATGACTCAATCTCCCCTTAATCCTCTTCTGAAGCCCCAAGACTCTTCACTGGTGAAGAATAGCTTGTCACACAAGAAAGTTAACATTTTCCCTGTGTTCCTGAAGGTAAGGTACACATTGTAGAGAAGCCAATTTGAATTGAACTTGGAGAGAAGTAACAATAGGGTCTTCTATTTTACAGCTGGCCTGAATTCATTTTCCCCATCTCATTATTCTGATGATTTGTAACACCATCCTTCATGCTTGTATTATATTTCATGTAGAGAAGGTCTCTCTTTTGTCCCACCAAGTCTGGCTTCCCACAGATATCTGGTTGATCATGGGCACTTCTAGGTCAGTGGAGCAAGCTTCTTTGAGATTCCTCAACAGAAAGAGTTCCACATTCTCACACATTGAGAGGGCTTTTTATTACTGAGGGGGCATACAGATATATCAGCTTAATAGCAATGGCACTTAGACTTATATTCTACTTCACAGTGCTTTACAGCCCTCTCTAAGCAGTTTACAGAGTCAGTCTATTGCTCCCAACAATTGGGGTCCTCATTTTACCCACCTCAGAAGGATGGAAGGCTGAGTCAACCTTAATAACTTCTAGCCAGAAAAAGGTGATAAGGGAAACAATGAAGAAATGAGAAAACTTAGAGAAACTTCCAAGCAGAAACATGCAATATTGATGGATCTCATTCATTACTTGGATGAACTGCTTAACCAATAAGATTTTACAGAGAAGGCATGTGGCACTGGAGTTTTTACTTTTCCAAGCAGTAGCGTGTAGGTCCAATCCTTGAATCTGAAGATTTATTTGCTCCAGAAATGGAACATTGTCCCAATGTCCAATTCACTTAGGATTCTGGGGTAACATCAGATCATAATTTATAAATGGCATTAAGTTTCATTTCACCACAGACATATTTCTTTCCCTAACCCTATCCATAATTTACTGGATTTATAAAGCCCCCTAAAAGCCACCTGACATCTGGGAACATGACCAGGTGCCAGATTGGGAAAAAGTGCTTGGGAAGGTGAGGCACAAAATGTCAGCATTTAAGATCTCCGTGACTGGATATAATAACATGTGTAATTTCATCAAGATGATCAGCCAGATTTCCTTAACTGGATTGAAAAGGTCCTTTTCGTAAAGTTAATAGCGACTTGAACAGAGTTCATGTTGTAAATTATAACTTGTGTATCAACTCAGAGAAATGTCCTGTGGAGAAAAAGAAAGGAGCTTTGTCATACACTGTTGACAATAATAACAGGTTCAACTGACTGACAGCAATCCTGTCTTCTGATAACAGTAAAAGAAATTATATCAATCTGTTTTATGATTAACTCCTAGAATCCTGATAATGCTTTCTTAACAAAAATCACCCTCCTGCTCCTTTCTAATTTTTGTCCTCTAATACTTGCAACAAAGACCTGTCCCCAAGAACTACCAACATGTCCTGGCTTTGGCATTTGCCATTCAAGAGATCAACAAAGACCCACAATTTCTCCCCAACATCACCCTGGGCATCCGCATCTATGAAGAGAACCAGTATGCAAGCATGGCCCAAGACGTCAGCCTGTCTTTGCTCTCCAGCCACGGGAAAATTGTTCCCTAACTTTAAGTGTGACACACAAGACAACCTTCTCTCTATCCTTGGGGGTCTCAACTCCAGAATCTCGTACCAGATGGCAACCGTGTTAGGCAATTTCAAGATTTCTCAGGTATGTGGACATGCAACATGATGAAAGGGGGTAATGCTGTAAGCCAGGAGTGTCAATCTCGATTTCACATCAGGGTTGTGTCTACCTTGTGTAATTACTGCCAACAAGTTGCAGAGTCAATTCTGTGACCAGTAGAAAACATCTCATGAAGATACAAGGTTGTGGGGATTGGTATCTAGATTGGATACCCAACTAGTTTGGATGGTCTGAGGTTAGTAACAAAAAATACAGGTACCATTTTCCTTGCTTAACCTCTTCCTTTTCCTCCATCTCCACCCTCCTTTCAGCTAGGTTATCGCTTCTCTGACCCGGTTTTGAGGGATAAGACTCAGTTCCCCACCTTCTACCAGATCGATCCCCAGTATCACCTACAGAATGCAGCCATTGTCCGGCTCCTTCTATATTTCCAGTGGAACTGGATCGGAGTAGGTTGTTCAGAGGTCAGAGAGCAGTGACCACTTCATCCGGATTTTTAATGCCACCCTTGCCCAGAATGACATTTGCATGCAATTTGCGAAACAGATCCTTAACCAAATCTCGTTGTTCAATGAATTGCACAATGATCAAGTTGATGTGCTATGGACCATTTTGAACAATGATGCTCAAGTTGTGATTGTCTCAGGGGATTCAAATACACTGCAAAACCTTATAGCAGCCCTCTACATTTATGAAGAAGAGAACCAAGCTACTTCTGGGAGAGTCTGGATCCTGACCACCCAATGGGAATTTTCAGCTATTGGCTATCACTACGATTGGGTGAAATTAAAATCCGTCCATGGTGCTTTGTCCTTCACGGTTCACACAAACCCAGTGCCAGGATTCAAAGATTATCTCTGGGCTATGAATCCATATGAACCCCATGGAGATGTCTTTCTTCCCGCATGGTGGGAAGTTGTATTTGACTGTCAGGTATTGAAGGCTGGTGTGAGCTCACCTGATGGCCGAAGGGTTTGCACAGGAGAAGAGAACCTGGACACCCTCCCGGCCTCCCTCTTTGATGGAAAGATGACCGGTTTCAGTTACAGCATCTACAATGCTGCCTATTCTGTGGCACATGCATTACATCGGCTGGAATCACAATGGGCATTGAAGAGAGGAAGAAAGAAGCCACACCTTCACCTCTCTCTGAAACCCTGGCAGGTAACTCTCATCTCCTTCCCTTCTGGCCAAGGTATCCTCCCTTCCCTTGGTTAACCTCACTTTACACTGTTTGAGGATTTATTCAATTTTTCTTGTGATCTCCACTACCTTGTCAATGTACTATTCCCCTCTTTTATTTAAATATCATATCTTGACATTTATGAAAATTTCAGCAAAATAAGAGAAACAATGTAGTAAGTGACAATGAGAAATAAATTATATAGTAAGAAAACAAAATAATCTCATTTCAATGCAGGGAGGAAATCATATCTCATGGATCCCCAATTCTACCACTAAAGGTTGTCAGTTTAGACTAGACTACACTGGAAGACTAGAATAGAATATAATAGAACAGAACACACAGCAGAATACAACAGAACAGAACAGAATAGAGTACAGAGTTGGAAGGAAACAGGGAGGTCTTCTAGTCCGAACTCCTGACTAGGCAGGAAACCCTACACCACTTCAGACAAATGGTTATCCAACATTTGTTTAAAAACTTCCAGTGTTGGAGCATTGACAACTTCTGGAGGCAAGAAGTCACACTAATTAATGGTTCTAATTGTCAGGAAATTTCTCCTTGGTTCTAGGTTGCTTCTCTCCTTGATTAGTTTCCATCTGTTCCTTCTTGTATCCTTACGATTTATACGAATTGTTTCCTAGTATGATTTGATTGCTTATTTGTACCTTATGATTCTTGATGAATGTATTGTTTCTTTTTGTGTAGGCTGAGAGTATTTGCACCAAGACAAGTTCCTTGTGTATCTAATCACACTTTGCCAATAAAGAATTCTTTCTTTCTTTCTTTCTTTCTTTCTTTCTTTCTTTCTTTCTTTCTTTCTTTCTTTCTTTCTTTCTTTCTTTCTTTCTTTCTTTCTTTCTTTCTTTCTTTCTTTCTTTCTTTCTTTCTTTCTTTCTTTCTTTCTTTCTTTCATCTGTTCCTTCTTGTCCTGCCCTCAGGTGCTTTGGAGAATAGGTTGAACCCCTCTTCTTTGTGGCAGCCCCTCAAATATTGGAACATACCATTATGTCTTCCCTCAGATTCCTCTCACAATTACTGCTGTTGGGCAAGATATAACCTTTTCTATTGTGCATCTCTCTGCCAGGTTTTTCTTGCCTATTCTAGTTGAAGAATACCTTATGCCACCAGACTTGAAATTCTAGACCTAGAAAAACTAGAACTACGACGTCTTTGGTCCGATCTAAGTATAGTACATAAAATCATACATTGCAATGTCCTACCGGTCAATGAATACTTCAGCTTCAACCATAACAATACAAGAGCATACAATAAATATAAACTCAAGGTTAACTGCACCAAACTTGATTGCAGGAAATACAACTTCAGCAACAGAGTGGTCAGTGTTTGGAATACTCTATCTGACTCTGCGGCTTCTTCCCCAAACCCCCAAAATTTTAACCTTAGATTGTCTATTATTGACCTCACCCCTTTCCTAAGAGGTCTATAGTGGGCGTGCATAAGCGCACCAACGTGCCTATCATTCCCTGTCCTATTGTTTCTATCCCCTCATTCAAATCACATATGAAGATGTTGAATAGTACTGAGTCTAAAACAGTACCTTGGGGTAAACCACTGGATACTTCCCTCCACGCAGCTCTAGTTCCATTGAGGACTACATGTTGAGTATGGTTGGTCAGCAGTTGCGAATTCATATTTTGGTGATCCTGTCTATCTCACATTTTTTCTATCTTACCAAGATTGCTGTGATAACCTGGAGTGTAGCACAAAGGCAACTCAGCCAGAGAATAAATATGGGTCTCTTTATTATCTCCAACTTTGCCCCCAATGTCCTGGTTACCTTCTGGTCTGGAGAAAAACTCTCCCACAAATCTGCAATAGCCTTTATATAAAGTAGCAGAAGTGAAATAACTCGGCAATAAATCAAACCAGTTGGGAAGATGCCAGAAACTTGGATAAACTCAGCATTTGTTCCCAACAACCACTCCACCCATCTACCTCTCCTTTAAACCTCATCCCCAGATGTGCCTTCTGAAGGGAATCAGGACCCTTTGCTCCCTCATAAGCCACACAACCCACATTGCTGTCTTCTCCATTCCTCCCTGTATGCCCTAGGAAGAGGAGTGGGTTGAGCCTATGTCTTCCTCTGAACCCTCTCTCCCTTGTTCTACCTCTTCCCTGCTCTGCCCAGCCTGACTTTGCCCTTCCCCAGTTTCCTCCACAGCCAACCAAACCACTCTCCCACTCCCTGTTGGCTGTTCATCTTCCTCCTCAGATTCAGACTCCCGACAGGGGCATGACAATTGCACCAACATGCAACATTGATGGATCTAATCCATCCCTTGGATTAATGGATTAATCAATAAGGTTTTGCAGAGACATTATCTGGCACAGGAGGGTTTTTTTTATTCATTTACTCTTCCACGCACCTTTTTCTCCTCTTTGAGGTAGTGTGTAGATCCAATCCTTGAAGCTGAAGATCTAGTGAGTCCAGAAATGGAACTTTGCCTCAATTTACAGTTCAGTTAGGTTTCTGGTGTAACAACAGGTAATAATTTACAAACTAAATGAAGTCTTGTTTTAACACAGGCATATTTCTCTCTCTCCACACTTTTCATTTGTGGGGAAAATAATTTTCTTCTTTTCCTTAAGGTGAAATTTATTTGCCCTCTTATTCATCAAAGGTTGCTTTCTCCATCAACTAACAGAACAATTTTGTATTGCAGTTCTGCAGCAGTGCATAATGAACTAAAACGAATAAACAGATTGCCTGTAAAAGAATTATTGAGGAAATGCTTGATAACCCCATCTCTGTTTCTTATCCTGCATTCAGAATAATATTCCTTCCACTTAATAATAATTTAAAAAGACTTTATATTGACTTGCTTCCCTTTTATGAAGTGGTGGGCTGCTGCTGATTCAGACCAGCTCACCCGTACTGCTCTTTACAACTACCGGCTGGGCCTGCCCACCCCCCCCACCCCCCCGGTGCTATCCTGTCCCAGATATCTGGCTCACTCACCCCACCCATGCAGCTGAGCTGCTTTCTGTGCCTTGCCCGCTTTACTCAACGCAGCTGCCATGCACAGGAAATCCCCTTGTTTTTGCAGCCTCGTGCACGCGCTCACATTTTTGGTGAACCTTTGTTACAGTATGTGCAGCCCACCTCTGCTTTCGTGGACTTGTGTGTTTGCTTGTTTTACAATTTCAGATCCACGCCTTCTTGAAAAAAAACATCTTTAACAACACTGCTGGGGAGGAAGTCTCCTTTTCAGAAACTGGGATGAAATATGCAGGATTTGACATCCTCAACTGGATCGTCTTTGCAAATATGACGATTCTTCGACAGAAAGTCGGATGGGTTGATATGGAGGTTCCTTCAGCTGAAGGTTTCAGCATCGATCCTGATGTCATTGTGTGGGCTAATCAGGTGGGGACCAAATGCTGCTTCCAGGGCTAAGAGAAGTGAAGGGGAATGGGCTGTTGAAATGAAAACTCGAATGAATGAATTCTTTATTGGCCAAGTGTGATTAGACACACAAGGAATTTGTCTTGGTGTATATGCTTTCAGTTTACATAAAAAGAAAAAGATACAAGAATCATAAGGTACAACACTTAATATAGTCATAGGGTGCAAATAGGCAATCAAATCATACTAGAAAACAGTCAATATAAATCCTAAGGATACAAGCAACAGAGTCATAGTCATAAGTGGGAGTGGATGGGTGATAGGAGTGATGAGAAGATTAATAGTGATAGTAATGCAGTTTTTGTAATAGTTGAACACTGTTGAGGGAATTATTTGTTTAGCAGAGTGATGGCATTGGGGAAAATTGTCCTTTTGTCTAGTTGTTCTGGTGTGCAGTACTCTATAGCGTCACTTTGAGAGTAGGATTTGAAACCGTTTATGTCCAGGATGTGAGTGGGCCGTAGATATTTTCTCAGCCCTCTTTTTTGACTTGTGCATTATACAGGTCCTCCATGGAAGGCAGGTTGGTAGTACTCAAAAGGGAGTGAGAGGGGCCACTTTTATACAGATCCTGTAGCCTAGATGAATGTTTCTACCCTCTCAATGCTAAAATCTCTCCTTTCAGACAAAGCCTTTCTCCCGATGTGTGCAGTACTGCATTCCAGGACAGGTCAGGAAAGTTGCAGAGGGGAGGCGAATTTGCTGCTACGAATGTATTTCTTGCCCAGAAGGGACCATTTCTAATCAAACAGGCAAGTTGCTCAAGACATTCCTCAAAGTGGAATGAAGAGTTCTGGCAAAGGCTGGATGGAGAGGGTTGGAAGAGAACCTGAGGGAGCAAATCAATTGAGCCAAATCAAGATGATGAAATTTAAAGTGTTGCTCACTGAAGGCAGCATTCTTTGAAGATCTTTGCTTGAGCAGGAGGTTGGACTAGAACCCATCACTCTGAGGTCCTTCCTAACTCTGTTATTCTGTAGATTATTGGCAGCAATATTTCAGAATTGTGGGAGTGGGTTTTCCATGTCTTTTAGGACAGAGGGAGTCAATCAGAACAGAGCTGCAAGGAACCTTGAAGGTTTGCTAGTCCAACCTTCTGGTCAAGCAGGAGACTCTATACCATTTCAGATAGATAGCTGTCCAGTCTTTTCTTTAGTTCACCCCCTCTTCTTCGTGGCAGCCCCTCAAATACTGGAATATTGCTGTCATGTCACCCCTTGTCATTCTTTTCTCTAGATTGGCCATACCCAATTCCTGCAACTGTTCTTCATGTGTGTTAGTCTCCAGGCCGTTTAATCATCTCATTTGCTCTTCTTTGCACTTTTTCCAAAGTCTCAACATCTGTTTTGTAATGTGATGACCAAAACTGGATGCAATTATTCCAGGTGTGGCCTTCCTAAGGTTTTATAAAACAGTATTAATACTTCACATGATTTTGATTCTGTGCCTCTGTTTATACAACCAAGGTTTGTATTAACTTTTTTTGCTGCTGCCACATACTGCATGTTCAAGTCTGTCAAGATCTTTTTGGATCCTGAGCTTGTCTTCTGGGGTGTTGGGTATTCCTGCCAGCTTACTATCATCTGTAAATTTGATGAGTTGCCCTCCTAGTCCCTCATTTAAGTGATTTAACAGTGAAGACAGTTAACCAGTAGAACAGCTTGCATTCAGATCTTGTGGGTGCTTCATCACTAGAGGTTTTTAAGAAGAGACTGGGCAGCCACTTGTCAGAAATGGTATAGGATTTCCTGATTGAGTAGGGAGCTGGACTAGAAGACCTCCAAGGTCCCTTCCAGCTCTCTTCTGATATCACACATGGACCAAAATACCCTGGTTATTCATCACCTGTCTACCACCCTTCCAAAGTATAACCAGAACAAACAGACTTGAATAGTGAAGAGTACAGGGCCTAAGATAGAATCTTGTGGTACCCCACTTCTCACTTCCCTTCATGTAAAAATAGTACCATTAAGGACTACTCATTGAGTATGGTTTGTTAGTCAATTACAAATCCATCTGGTAGTGCAGCTATCTATTTCACATTTTTCCAGCTTACCAAGAAATAGATTGTGGTGTTGTCAGATGGTGCTGCATTCAGAATACAAGAAAGACATTCTTAGACTCCATTGTTATAGAGAAAAGAAACTTTTACTGGAAATCAAGTGGTAGCATCAAAAGAATTCTAGATCTGAGAACTTACATGCGGAAATCACATATAGAAAGTTATGGCAACGTTCCCACCCACAATAGTTCAAACAGTCCATCCAAACTGAAATGTGTATAATATCATGTGGGGTATCTTCAAGTGGTGATGCAGACATCTGGCCATTGACCTTGGCCTAGTTTGATAAAGAGCTGCAGTTATGCAGTAAGCAAGCAAATAAGCATAAACAATAATGTTTTCCTCAAGTTTTACAGTTCATTCACAATAAAGTTTTCCCCAAGTTTTACAGTTCATTCTCTAAAGCCTCCAGCACATTTCCCTTCCCCACAAAGCCCAATTGATTCACCCTCCCCCCATTACTATGGCAGCTGAAAAGATAGTGAAAGAAAGGAATCTTGAGGGCTGACAGGTGTACTTTGTCGAATGCCTTGATGAAATTTTAGTATACTATCTCTACAGCATTTTGCTGGTCTACTTATTTAGTCACTTTGTCAAAAAATGAAATAAGATATTGATTTGGCATGATCTATTTTAAACAAAACCATGCTGACTACTTGTTATAACTATTCATTTCTAGATGTTCAAGATCTGTTTTTTTTAAATTATCTTTTCCAGTATCTTCCAAGGTATTGATGTTTCTTATCTTTTTTTGGGGGGGTGGGGGTGGGGGGGGAGATAGAAGCCACATCAGCTCTTTTCCAACCCTCTGGTAGTTCCCTGGTGCTCCAAGATTTTTTAAAAATATATTATAATGGTTCTGAGATAACATCTGCCAGCTCCTTCAAAACTCTGGGATGTAATCCATCAGGTCCTGGAGATTTATATTCATGAAATTCAGACAGGTGTTCTACTATTGTTTTTGTGCTTATTTTAATTTTTATTTCTAGTCTGTCTTTTACAGTTATGTTTTTGGTGGGTTGAGCTATAGTTTCTTTTTGCGTGAAGACAGATGCAAAGAATGAGTTAAGCAGTTCTGCTTTCTCTCGGCTGCCTGTTATTTCCTTGCCATCTTCTCTCTTTAGTGGACTGACTATTTCCTTGACTTTTTTCTTGTTATTTATATATAATTCCATATTTATAAGGAATTTATGTGGAATGACAAGTCTTAGCCCATCTTCCTAATATAGTCATGCATTTATGACAATTTTCAAGTTCTAAAAACAAAGGAAGATTAAGATTCTACAAGTGGAGGGATTCAATTTTATTGTACTACCGGTTCTGTGGGCATGGCTTGGTTAGCGTGGCAGGAGAAGGATACTGTAAAATCTCCAGAGGTATTTGCTGGTTCTCCAAAGTACTCAACATTTCTGCTACCGGTTCTCCAGAACTGGCCAGAACCTACTGAATACCACCTCTGGATTCAACCCTGGCAGAATGAATGAACCACTTAGATATAGAATAACTTTATTGTCACTTTGAATATACACTAGTTAGTATACATTAAAATGAAATTTTGTTGCATTACAGCTCTCAAAAGGTCTCCACCTCCAATATACACTACATAAAGCAGCAATCACATATGACTCTAAAGTCAAAGGAAGTTGATTCTAACATTTGGAAGAATTGTATTACTCTTCCTCGTTTTCTGCCTTGCAAAGTTTAGTTCCTAACAAAAGAACAGCTATGAACATCTTGCATAAGGGAAAGAGATGGAAAGGTTATAATCTACTTATGATAGTTTCCAGGCTTTGCACAGTAGTGTTTGGAAAGTATTCATAATGTCATTGATCAAGCTTAATCAATCTATATTCAATCAACCTAATCAAACTTTATCAACCTTAATCAACCTATTGGGTCTCAGGGGAACTTTTATTTTATGGTATTGACCTGTCTTGACCCCATGGGCCATCTTTCCCAACTCTCAGCAATTTATGTATAAACTACACATTGGCACAATTTATAGTTTCCCTTCTAAAATTTCCACTCCTGCTCTCACATCACATTGAAAAATTCAACTACCCAACTTTTCCTGAAGGGGTGTGGTATGTGGCTGAATTTGTTTTTTTGTGGGGGGTGAGGCAAAATTGCCTTTTTTGTCAGCATTATCAATCTGCCAGGAAACTAATAAAACTTCTTTGGATGACCGTGAACACCTAATATAAAGCCTCTTGATTTCAGATGCACCTCACTGTGACCCCTGCCCTGAAGACCAATACCCCAACCAGGAAAAGGACCACTGCATTGCCAAGAAGATCCACTTCCTTGCCTATCAAGACACCCTGGGATACACTTTAATTTCTCTCACTCTTTCTCTCTCCGTCATCACAATGGCAGTTCTGGTGATTTTCCTTAAACATCGTGACACACCGATTGTCAAGGCCAACAATCGAGATCTCACCTACATCCTCCTGGTCTCCCTCCTGCTCTGCTTCCTCTGTTCCTTCCTCTTCATTGGTCATCCAGGGACAGTCACCTGTCTCTTCCAACAATCTGCCTTCGCCATTCTCTTTTCCATTGCAGTTTCCTCTGTGTTGGCAAAAACTGTCATGGTGGTTCTGGCCTTCATGGCCACCAAGCCAGGGAACAAGACAAGGAAACTTTTAGGAAAGCCATTGACCAACTTCATTGTCATAGCCTGCCCCCTGGTCCAAGCCCTTCTTTGTGCCATCTGGTTAGTAACCTCTCCCCCATTTCCCTACTTGGACTTCCACTCCTTGGTAGAAGAGGTCATATTGGAATGTAAGGAAGGCTCAACTTCAATGTTTTACACTGTCCTCACCTACCTGGGTTTCTTGGCCCTCATCAGTTTTACAGTGGCCTTTCTGGCTAGGAAATTGCCTGACAGCTTTAATGAAGCCAAATTCATTACTTTCAGCATGCTGGTCTTTTGCAGTGTTTGGATCACTTTCCTCCCCACCTACCTGAGCACCAAAGGGAAGTCCATGGTGGCCGTGGAGATCTTCTCCATCTTGGCCTCTGGGGCTGGTCTCTTGGCTTGCATCTTTTTCCCCAAATGCTACATTATCCTACTGAGACCCCAACTTAACTGTAGGGAAAATATGATAAGGAACAAAAATCTCTAACTTGTGCACACATGGGAAACTTTTAAATTTTTCTTTGAAGCATGTTTAGTATCCTTTGACATTTACAATAGAAATAGAATAAAATAACAGAGTTGGAAGGGACCTTGAAGGTCTTCTAGTCCAACCCCCTGCCTAGGTAGGAAGCCCTACACCACTTCAGACAAGCGTGTCAAATCCTGTCGAGCACTGGACACCTTTTCCAATAAACCACATGACTCACAATGCTGCCTGCATTCTTCAGAAATCAGGAATTTTCAGCAATCTACAGCAACTTCAGGAGCCGCCCCACGAAACAGCTGACGGGCCATCATTACTTTCCCCAAACTGCTGGCTGACATCTCTGCTGGGGAGGATGTTGGGATACTTATCAGCCCTTGGAGTGTGTGTTGGGAATGTTTGGACATTGGTTAGATCGTGGTTGGATCACCGAGCCCGAAAAAGTGTTTATCCAACATCTTTTTAAAAACTTCCATTGTTGGAGTATTCACAACTTATGGAGCCAATTTGTTTCACTGATTAAAATTTACACTCCTTAGTTGTAAATTGCTTCTCTCCTTGATCAATTTCCACCCATTGCTTCTTGTCCTGCCTCAGGACCTTCGGAAAATAGCTTGACTCTCTCTTCTTTGTGGCAGCCTCTGAGATATTGGGACACTGCTATCATGTCTCCCCAATCCTTCTTTTCATTAGACTAGACATACCCAGTTCCTGCAACCATTCGTCATATGTTTTAGCCTCCAGTCCCCTAATCATCTTGGTTGCTCTTCTCTCTATTTCTGAAGAATGATGACAGAGAAAGAGAAACATGTGCATTAAATAATGCCCTGTGAAATGCTATAACTAATTACAGTAAGAGTCATTAGTCTGAAGTGGGCAGATATATAAATTGAATGAATCAGCCAATGAACAAATAATTAAATAAACCTGCGATCGGCAATAATCATGCAACTCTTTTTATCTCATGTCTTCCAGTTGTCCATGTTGAGGGCCAGTGCTCTATGTAGAAGGAAAGCTTGCTATTAAATTTTTTTAGTAGGCTGTACACCGCCCCGAGTCCCTTTTTGGGAGAGGGAGCGGTATAGAAATTTAATTAAATAAATAAATATTAAATACAAGTTCATTAAACTGTTGTGGAAAAATCCAATGAAAGAAACAAAAGGCAGCAACACAAGACAACAATTCTTACTTTAAGAGTCAGAGGTTTATTTCACTAATTATTTGGAAGATAAACAACCATCGTAACACAACTTACATTAATAACTCATTGCAACGAGGTCCACTGTCATAGCTCGTCCATCAAGGACAGCAATAGGCCAAGGCTCCTAAGCTGATCTCAAGCTCTGTCTTTTATACCGTTTTTCTAACAACCACACACAGATGGGCACTTTCTCACAACATTTCATAAACTGCTTCCTTGTTCTTTCTTGCTGACTATCAGTTTCTACATACACCCATGTACATCTGAAACCTCTTTCCATCTGCTACTTTCAGTTCCTTATTTCTCATGGTTTCCTTGTTCTAGTTCCAAATATACTCTCAAAACTATCTACTTTGCAAAATCATATTACACAATTGCAACAGCTCAGCAGATTACAAATATTCCTGTCAGCCTACAATAATCCTTCTTCTGCTTGTCTTTCCAGCTGCCATAGAAACTGGTGGGGAGGGAAGATTAATTGGGCTTTGTTGGTGGGAAGAATGCTGGAGGCTTGAGAGGGTGAACTGTAAAACTTGAGAAAACTTTCTTGATTATGCTTACTTGCTTACTGCACAGATGTAGTCTCTTATCTATTCAGGCCAAGGTCAACCATCCTGGTGAGCCAGATGTCTGAAACACCATCTGAAGATGCCCCACGTAACATTATACACATCTCAGATTGGATGGCCAGTTTGAACTATTGGGGGCAGGAACATTGCCATAACTTTGTATATGTGATTTTTGCTCCTAATGCCTCAGTTCTTGAATTCTTCTGATGCTATTACTAATTTCCAGTAAAAGTCCTTTTCTCTGTAACAATGGAATCTAAGATTTTCTTGGATTTTGAATGGAGCCATTAAAAACCATCCTAGCTGAAGACTTTGGTTCATATCTCTTCTTGGAACCTACTACTATCCACTTAGGCCTCATTAAATCCAATAGATAAATAGACTATATTTGCATTTCCCGCAATTCCAAGAAGGATATGTTCTAATTTTTGTTTCTTTTAATTAAATCTTTCATTATTTTAGTGTTTTAAAAGGTTAGGTTCCATATCAATGTTTCTCTGTGTATATAATTGTTTCCATAGTCTTCCAAAGCTTTGTACAATTTCCTGTTTCTATTCCTTTTTTTAATATATAATTATATAAAATAAAATCTATATAATTATATTATATACAGTAGATCATTCTGGCGGAAAAATCTGGTTACATTGCCAACTTCAAAAGTCGATACAAAAATTTATGCCACCAGATAAAGACTGAATGCACCAATTATCATATTAAACAAGAGGAAAACCTTCTACGCACCAATTCCAGCTGCACTTTTTACAATTTTGTAAACAAGAAACTAAAAGACTCAAGGTCCATCCCATCCCTGAAAGGACCTAATGATAAAGGCTGAAACGACAACACCAACACCTTTAACACATTCTTTGGCTCAGTGTTTGTAAACAGCAATGAATCATGCCCAGTATTTCCTAGCTGAACCACAGAAAACTACAATGATCTAATAAGTATCAATTTTACAGAAGACAATGTCAAAAAAGCACTAGGCAATCTAAAACCATCTCTATCTATTGGACTGGACAGAATATGTGCCTACTTCTTAAAAAGGCTATCCACTGCCATAGCTGAACCTCTAAGCATAATCTTTGAAAAATCTTTCAGGACCAGCTCCTTGCCAAAACTATGGTCACAAGCCATGGTCATCACATTTTAAAAAAGGAAGACCCCAGCCTAGTTGAAAATTACAGACCAATCTCGTTATGCTGCGTCACCTGTAAAATCATGAAATCAATTATTAACCAATCCATTATCCTCCACTTAGAGACAAGCAACCTACTCTCTAATAAACAATTTCGTTTCAGAAAAAAACTATCCTGTAATCTACAACTCTTACACTGCAAAAACATATGGACTATATAACTCGATCAGGGCAAAACAATAGACGCAATCTACATAGACTTCTGTAAAGCCTTTGATTAAGTGGTACACGACAAACTACTCCTAAAACTAAAATCGTATGGTATCTCTGGACAACTGCATAACTGGATAGAAGCATTCCTGTCAAACAGACAAGAAATGATCAAAATTGGGAGCGTCCTATCAAATTCTGTACCTGTCAATAGTGGTATCCCCCAAGGCAGTGTTCTAGGACCAACCTTCTTCATACTCTACATAAATGACCTCTGTGATTATATTAAGAGCAACTACGTTCTCTTCACTGATGATGTAAAGCTATTCAACACCACAGACAATACTGCTACCCTTCAAAAAGATCTTGACTATGTATCAGAATGGTCAAACAAATGGCAACTTCAAATCTCAACAAATAAATGCTCTGTCTTACATACTGGCAAAAAAAAAATTAGAAAATAAAATACAAGCTGAATAGTCAAGACCTTGTTGATGATCCAAGCTCTGTAAAGGACCTTGGAATACTCATCTGTAATGATCTAAGTGCTAGAGTCCACTACATAGCAAAAAGGCATTAAGAGTGGTTAACCTAATCCTATGTAGCTTTTTCTCTGGTAATATCACTCTACTAACTAGAGCATACAAAACATTTGCTAGACCAATACTCGAATACAGCTCATCAGTCTGGAACCCACATTACGTATCTGATATTAACACAGTTGAGAAAGTCCAGAAATATTTCACAAGAAGAATTCTCTAATCCTCTATTTTTGTAGAATACCTTATGCCACCAGACTTGAAATTCTAGACCTAGAAAACCTAGAACTACGCCGCTTTCGGTCCGATTTAAGTATAGTACATAAAATTATATATTGCAATGTCCTACCTGTCAATGAATACTTCAGCTTCAACCATAACAATACAAGAACACACAATAGATACAAACTCAAGGTAAACCACACCAAACTTGATTGCAGGAAATACGACTTCAGCAACATAGTGGTCAATGTCTGGAATACTCTACCTGACTCTGTGGTTTCTTCCCCAAACCCCAAAAACTTTAACCTTAGACTGTCTACTATTGACCTCACCCCTTTCCTAAGAGGTCTGTAGGGGGTGTGCATAAGCGCACCAATGTGCCTACTGTCTCTGTCCTATTGTTTCTTTTATTCTTCTTATATGTACCCATTTCATTTATTCATAACTATGTATATACTTATACCTATTATCTTGTAAGCGATTGACAAATCAAATAAATTCAAATTCAAATAATAGAGATTAAATTCCCAACTTCCTACCTAATTCTGCTGTGTGGTGGAATTTTGTGGTTACAATTAGAAAATAATATCACTGCAAACACATTATTTTAACAATCCCTTGTGCCATGTCATATCTCAGAGCTTTCTCGGTAAAGATGATGTTTTATGATAACTAGGTCCCCTTAGAGAACAAAGAGATGCACTGATATTTATACAGTTCAGAACGGAGAAAACGGTGTAAAACAGGAAGGGGAATTGATTCATGCATGCATATTCATAAGTAATAATGTAATGGATTATAGGTTTCTTCCTACTCTTTTGTTACCTACAGAGAGCTTAGTTAAGATAAACATTTGCATCCAGGGATTCAGAGGCTAATGTAAGAATGTTCTGAGAAGAATTAGAATGGGCCTCAGTGAAATGCAAGAACACTTTTTTTTTAATTTCTCAATTTGTATATTACCTACTCCCATCACACTGGAAACTGATTTTCCCCACTGTCTATTTTTCCTTTTGACTTCTTAGAGGTCAACTTCCTCATAGCCATGGCCCATTTTAAATAAGGCAAAGTCAGCGACCAGCTAGTTTTGCAAGGTTGCCATTCTTGGACATTCCTGCTGCTCATTTAAGGGACTTGCAGGGTTTGAAGTCTTATGTATACATTCTGTAACTATAGAAGCCAGGTTTTTTTTTTTGCATGTTAAGAAAGGCACAGGCTGCAAAAGGTGGTGATGGAAATAGCAGGCCCATAAATATCTCTGACATTTAACATTCCTATGAGGTAATCATATCTAGTGCGAAGTGGGGAGCTCTCAGTGGGGTACCGACTTTCGGGCACTGCCTTGGACTTGTGATAAGTGTAGTTTTGGACAACTGGAACTGCATAAAATGTAGTTAGATTCCCCATTGCAGATGGACCTTCTGAGGCTGGAAAGTGTGAAATGATATTTTCCACACAATAAATACCATCTCTTTAGTAAGTATGGGGGAGTTGAAACATAGCCAAGCTCGACCTGTTGCTCCACCTGAGTCTTCTCCATCTCCTTCAATGTTTAGTTTAATTTAGTTTATTGTCATTACAATGAAATCAAATACCATCTTCGGTGTGCCCTCCTTTCCGCATCAGAATCAGGCCTCTGTGGAGTGTTAAGTATTTAGCAGAGTATCCTTGGTGTCAAGGACTATTATAGCAGACAGAAATAATGTTCAGATTGTAGCAGTGAGTATAGAACCACACGCAAAGCAGTTGAAGTGCAAAGTCTTTATATACAGTTGTTGTAAACACAGTCCAAGTTCCATTCCAATTATCATACACAGTTCATCCATCAGTAGATTAGATTACTAACCATTCTTGTTCAGTAGATATAATAGCAATACATCATCTTCAATACATCCATGCATCAATGGAGAAATATAATTACAGTGTTGAAGATACTTGCCAAGTAGCTGAGTAGTATAGTAGAAGCCTAGCAAACCAGTAACAGCATTCCAACAGAACTCACAGACACTAACAGTACACATAGTACACTAGCCATGTGCTCCCTGGCTTCTTACTATATAGCACTCACGCTTCCTGTAGCCAATCAGCATCGTGGCTACAAGATAGTGCTGAGTCATTTCTGACTTGCAGCCATATATGGTAAACCAATAAGTTAAGTTTCTTAAAGAAAACCTAACATACTCCCCTTTGGTTTACTATATATAAACAACCATTTTATATATACATATTTATTTATTTTATTTATTTATTAAAATTTATATACCACCCTTCTCCTGAAGGACTCAGGGCGGTGCACAGCCTACTAAAACCACATATATAACAATTAAAATAGAATTAAGGGCTGTAACCGAATCTAAAATCCCAACCTTAAAATTCAGTACATTAAACCCCATTAAAATTAATTTAGGATCAGCCCAGGCCGGCCTGCTCAAAGAGCCAGGTCTTCAAATCATGCCTGAACACCCTCAGGTCGGTGGTCATTCTCAACTCAGGGGGGAGCCCATTCCAGAGAGTGGGTGCCCCCACAGAGAAGGCCCTGTTCCTCAGGGTCACCAGGCGGCACATAGAGGCTGTCAGGACCCGAAGGAGGCCCTCCCTGTGGGAGTGCACAGGTCGGTGGGAGACTACCGGCAGAACCCGATCTTGCAGATAGCCTGGTCTGATGCCATGGAGGCTATATATACACGTACACAAAGTTATAATGCATATTTTACATATTTACAGAGTTTACAGAGTTAAACCATATTTTCTACAACAATCGTTGTGTTTCTGAAAACCTTGTGCCTTTGTGAAGTTATCAGCAATATTCTGTTCACTGTCACAATACTCTAGCACAATCAGTTTGTTTTCCACACATTGTCGTACATTAAGATACCTTAAATCAGTATGCTTTGATTTTGTTCTAACAGCGATACTTGTTGCTAATTTTATAGCAGCCTGGTTATCTTCATATACAATAAATGGTTTACTTACATCCAACTCTAAATCCAAACATAGTTGTTTAAAATAAATTAACTTTGTACATAACAAAGATAAACAAGAAAATTCAGCTTCCATCGTTGAAAGACTAATATGTTTCTGTATAATTGATTGCCATTCAATCATTACATTCAACAGCATTATAATCAAACCAGATGTTGATTTCCTTGTTTTAACATCGTTTGCAAAACTTGCATCAGCATATGCAGCAAGACTTAAGTCTTTATTTTGTTCTAAATACAATGCATAATGCAAAGTCTTCTTCAAATATCTAAGTATTCATTTTGCAGCCTTCCAATGTTTAACGTTCGGCTCTATAGTGTATCTTACCAGCTGATTCACACTATAAGCAATATCCGGCCTTGACCAATTTCCTAAATATGATAAACTACCTATCAAAGATTGATATTCTTATCAAATAAAGGACTATCATTGTTAAATTTCTTTCCCATAGGTGTTTTGGAAGTTTTACATTGGTCCATGTTATATCTTTTTAGTAAAGCAATTATTTTATCCACTTGAGATATTTTGAACCCTTTTTGTGTCTTACATATATCAAGTCCAAGATAGTGTTTAATTTCTCCTAGTATTCTTATCTTAAACTTAGCTTGCAAACTTTCTATTATATCCTTAGATTCCTGCATAGTCTTAGTGATTATGGCAATATCATCAGATGGCATGGCCATCAGAAGAGAGGTTTTAGGGGGGGGGGGTGTTAAATTGTTTCAACTTCTATTTAAAGTTTTATCGGGGTTAGGGAAGATGACCAGGATGGGGTTGGGGGACAACCTGCTTGAGACGGGGGCCAGACTGGGGGTCGATTGCGGTTGGGAGGCTCTGGGGTCAAGTGGGCTTGGGTCGAGGATGGGGGGGTCTTCCGGGGAGGGAGAGTTGAGTTCTATCTGCATGGTGAGTGGGAGAGGCAGATTTGGCGGGGATAGGGGGCCATATTATGTTAGAGGAACGTGCCCTCACTATTTGCGAGCGTTGGTGCGCTCCGATCCCCTAGTTATTTCCCGTTTCCCAGGCTATCCGAGTCATCGGGCCCTGGGCCTTCGGCTGATGTTATGCAATGCCAGGTCCGTGGTTAATAAAGCCCCACTTATGCATGATTTGATCTGTGACGGGGGAGCGGACCTGGCGGGTGTTACCGAAACCTGGCTGGGCCAAGAGGGGAGTGTCCCCCTTGTGGAGATGTGCCCACCTGGGTTTTGGGTTTTTCATTGACCGAGGGCCCAGGGGAGGGGTGTGGGGGTTGCGGTGGTTATTAAGGAAGATCTGTGTCCTAGGGAATCCACTGTTCCTCAGACAACTGGATGTGAATCCCTCTTTGTGAAGTGTGGTTCCGGAATTTAGATGGGCCTGTTTATCACATACCTGGCTCCCTGCTATGTGACATCGGCCCTGCCTGAGCTCCTTGAGGTGATAGCCGGCTTGGCAGTTGAAACCCCCAGGCTTATGGTCTTGGGGGATTTCAACCTACTCTCTGCCAGTGGGACCTCGGGAGTTGCTCAGGAGTTCATGGCTTCCATGACAGTCTTGGGCCTGACCCAATTAATTAGGGATCCCACTCACACAGGGGGTCACATCTTGGATTTGGTCTCTGGTCAGTGGCAGAATGATCTAGGTCTTGGGAATGTTTTGATTGAGCCCCTGTCATGGTCGGATCATTCGCTCCTTAGGCTGGACTTCCATTCCGCAGCCCTCATTGCAGGGAGGCGGAACCGATTAAATGGTACCGCCCCAGGCGCCTGATGGACCCAGATAGCTTCATGACGGAGCTTGGGCTGCTTCCTGAGACTTGTACACACGACTCGGTTGAGGGCCTGTTGGCTGCCTGGGATAGGATGGCCACCGGGGCCCTTGACCGGGTCGTGCCCTTGCGGCCTCTGACCCGGTGCCAATTCCATGTGGCTGCCTGGTTTTCCGAGGAGCTGAGGAGATGAAGCGCCAGAAAAGATGCCTAGAGAGTGGTTGAAGGGCCAGTCATTCCGTATCTGACCGAACACTACTGCGGTCATTTGTTAGGACCTATTTAGTGGTGATAAGGGTGGCAAAGCGTTTGTACTTTTCCACCATTATTGCGTCCACAGAAAATCGCCCGGCTGCCCTTTTTAGGGTGACCCGCTCCCTTTTCGATGAGGGAGCGCGGGAGGACCCCTTGCAAGGACAGGCCAAGGATTTTTCTATTTTTCTGCAGGACAAAATCGTTCAGATCCGGGATGGCTTGGACTCTGACTGGGCAACTCTGGGTGGGAGGGTGGGGGCGGATTTTGGTGAGGTCATTTGGGGGGAGTTCGATCCTGTGACCCTGGATGACATGGATAGGATGCTGGGCGGGCTTAATGCCACCACATGTTTATTGGACTCGTGTCCCTCCTGGCTGGTTGTGGCCACCCGGGAGGTTACGAGAGGTTGGTTCCAGGGTATTATCAATGCTTCCTTGAGTGAAGGGTTTTTGCCAGCCGCCTTGAAAGAGGTGGTGGTGAGGCCCCTCCTCAAGAAACTGTCCCTGGACCCAACATTGTTATCAAATTATTGTCCGGTCTCCAACCTTCGCTTTGTGGTGAAGGTTATTGAGAGTGTGGTGGCACGACAGCTCCCTCAGCACCTGGAGGAAGCGGTATACTTAGATCCCCTCCAATCGGGTTTCAGGCCTGGGTACAGCACGGAGATGGCATTGGTCGCATTGGTAGATGATCTCTGGAGGGCTTGGGACAGGGATTGTTCCTCTGTCCTGGTCCTATTAAATTTCTCTGCAGCTTTTGATACTGTCGACCACAGTATCCTATTGCGGCGGTTGGGGGGGTTGGGAGTGGGAGGCACCATGTTACGGTGGTTCTCCTCCTTCCTCTCCAACCGCTCACAATTTGTGTTGGCAGGGGGGCAGAGATCGACCTCGAGGCCCTTGTGTTGTGGGGTGCCTCAGGGGTCCGTGCTCTCGCCCCTGCTGTTCAACATTTATGTAAAGCCACTGGGGGAGATCATCCGTGGCTTCGAGGTGGAGTTCCATCAGTATGTTGATGACACTCAGCTATATATTTCCATCCCGGACCACCCTGATGAAGCCGTCGAAGTGATGACCCGGTGCCTGGAGGCCATGCGGTGTTGGATGGGGCAGAACAGGTTTCAGCTCAACCCATCTAAGACTGAATGGCTGTGCTTCCCGGCACTCCGGTACAGCCAGCTGGTTCCATCGCTGGCTGTGGGGGGGGGAAACTCTTGTCCCCACAGAGAGGACCCGCAATCTGGGTGTCCTCCTGGATGTGCGGCTGTCATTGGAAGACCATGTGGCGGCCATCGCCAGGGGGGCTTTTGACCAGGTCCATAGGATCTACCAGTTGTGGCCCTTTCTGGATTGGGATGCGCTTTGCACGGTCACCTCCGCCCTGGTGACTTCCGCCTAGACTATGCCAATGCTCTCTACATGGGGCTGCCTTTGTAGAGCATCTGGAGGCTCCAGCTGGTGCAGAATGCGGCTGCGCGGGTGGTGTTGGGGGCTCCTCGGGGCTCCCATGTTACGCCACTTCTGCGTGAGCTGCATTGGCTCCCGGTGGCCCTCCGGGTGCGCTTCAAAGTCTTAGTTATCATCTTTAACGCGCTCCATGGCTCGGGACCAGGATATTTGCGAGACAGCCTCCTGCCATTATCGGTCTTCCACTGACCAATACGCTCCCATAGAGTCGGCTTCCTCAGGGTGCCGCCGGCTGGGCAGCTGGTGACCCCGAGGATGCTGGCCTTCTCATTGGGGGCACCCTCTCTCTGGGATGAACTACCCCCAGAGATGAGGACCCTCCCTGATCTCCTGACCTTCCGCCGTGCGTTGAAAACTTATTTATTTCAGCAAGCCAGTCTGGCCTAGGGGTTTTTAAATTTTTTTAATCTGGTTTTAATCTTTCTTAATCCCCTTATTTTTAATCTTTGTAAGAGCCAATATATTTAATTCTTTTAATTTTTAAATATTGTATATGTGTTTTATATGTGCATTTTATTCTGGCTGTTCACTGCCCCGAGTCCCTTTGGGAGAGGGGGTGGTATATAAATTTAAATAAATAAATAATAAATAAATAAATTTTTAGTTACAGTTTGCATGTACCCTGTTTTGGACTGAATTTTCTACAGTTAAATGCTGTTCCTAGGGAGTTTTTCTCCAGCCGAAGGTAACCAGGATATTGGGGGCAAAGTTGGAGATAATAAAGGGACTCTTCTGGCTTATTTGACTGTGTTGCCTTTGTGCCACACCCCAGGTCATCACATTGTTTCTCTGGGACACTGCAAATGCAGATGTCTTATAGCGTTATGATTGAGTATTATAGTTGTCACTCAAGGAAAGGTAACTCTTCCTGGTTCAAACCGCAAAGGGTGGGGACTGAAGAATGATGTAGAGCAGAATGT
Source organism: Bungarus multicinctus (assembly GCA_023653725.1). NCBI lineage: Eukaryota > Metazoa > Chordata > Lepidosauria > Squamata > Elapidae > Bungarus > Bungarus multicinctus. Next base: position 167,784,582 of record CM042838.1, read on the forward strand.
TGTACCTGAGAGAAGCTCTGGATCCTGTCCTCAGGAAATCCTCCATCAGTAAGAGCAATTCATTTTGAAATACTTGTTTAAAATATTAATGACCCACTCGAGTGATAGGGAGATTGGGCAGAATGCATCTAAGTCATAAAGAAAAGAAGAAAGCTTGTGATTATGAAAAACTATCCAGGTACCCCATAGCTGAAACACATCTCCATTGGCCTGTTAGGGAAACATTACTAAGATAAAGGCCATGGTGAGTTATTCCAGGGAGTTTCTTAATCTGGAAAGAGTTTGGTGGTGGCAGCAGAAACTGTCAATTCCAAAGAGATCTCAGAATTTAAAAGAGTTTGCCTTGCGTGTACCCTACATTAAGGGGATCGGACTAGGTGACCCCAAATTCTCAACCAATTCTAGTCACAGTTGCCCAATTGACAGATTGAGAGACACAATTGTGGGTTTACAAATAGGTTTTCCTCCTGTGAAAATGGCATGGACTCCAGAGTTATGGAGATAATGTGGACATCAATCTCTCCTGGGATTCATCAAACACTAATAATTCTTACTTCATCTCAGTAGATTTCCACAGAATAATCCTCCCTAAGCTTAAAGAGATTATGGTGAAAACATGTTTATTTACAAGTTCGTCATACTATAGCAAGGTCCCTTTACATTTGGAGCTTAGATGAATGTTTATCATGAAGATTTAAACCTCCTCTGAAGTTACCAGAGCTTCACTTTTCTTCAAGACCTTCCTTTGGTTTGCTGTAGGGAAAAAAAAGTCTCTTTCACAGACCAATGATTTCACTCTTAGCATTGCTTTGGACCTTCCCTACAGCTGTCCAGATGGACCTGAGGCCAAACTGCTTCTGGAGGAGACCTTTCCAAGAACAAAAAGACTATTACAAACCTGGAGATCTTACTATCGGTGGAAACTTCCCTCTCTCCCTAACTATAGTTCTACAGCTCCCACATGAGCCTCCTGGTGATTGGGATAACCTTTCTCTGTAAGTGTTTCTTGGTTGTCTTTTTTCTCAATACAATATAGAAAGGGCAGTCTTGAAGATGGGACAGATTTAAATTCCACCCAGCCTCTTGATGTGGAGCTTTCCTAGTTAGGATGCACTGATTCTGTTTGATGACTCAATCTCCCCTAATTCCCTTCTCGAACCCTCTGAGTCTTGAAAAGCTTGTCTCTCTGAATTTTTTCTCCGTGTTCCTGAAGGCAAAGTACATTTTGTCAAGAAGACAATTTGGGCTGAATTTGGGGAGAAATAATGCTAGAGTCCTCTAACTTATTGCTGGACTGAATTCATCATCCCATCTCATTACTCTGGTGGTTTGTAACACCATATTTCATGATTAAAAGTCTGTAGAGATTCTCACTCATTCAGGTCATGGTTGTACCAAAGATGGTTTTTCAAGAGGCAACTGGACTTCCTTGTTTTTCTTTTGAAGACTTTTCGTTTCTCATCCAAGAAGCTTTTTCAGCTGTGACAGGATAGTGATGAATGGAAGGATTTATACTCCTTGCAGACAGCTGGTCATTTGCATCCTTTCAGAGGGTCATTGAAGCAGTAGGAAGTTTATCTGTGTCCTCGGGGGTCACCTGAGTGGTGCTCCTGGTTCCTGTAGTCTGCATTTTTTTCTAAGTGCTTCAATAACCCTCTAAAAGGATGCAGATTACCAATTGTCTGCAAGGAGTATAAATCCTTCCATTTTCCACCATCCAGTTAGAGCTGAAGAAGCTCCTTGGATGAGAAGCGAAACATCTTCAAAAGAAAAACAAGAAAGTCCAGTGGCCTCTTGAAAAAAAAAAAAGCACCTTTGGGATCCGTCATACTTGCATTACATTTCATATAGTGAGGGTCTGTCTTCTGTCCCACCAAGTCTGGCTTCCCACCAATCTCCTGTTAATCCTGGGCGCTTCTAGGTCAGTGGAGCGAGCTTCTTTGGAGAATCCCCAACAGAAAGAATTCCACGTTCTGAGACACTAAGAGGGCTTTTACTAAATTGGAGCCACCCAGATATAGTGGCATCATCATTTCTAGCCAGAAAAAAACCAACCTGTTCAGACATTCAATTTCATTCAATTTACTGGATTTATAAAGCCACCTAATTCCAAAGGACTCTGAGGACATGATAGAGAGCCAGATTGGGGGAAAGTGCTTGGGAACATAGGATAGAAGATATCAGTTTTTAATATCTCCACGACTGGATATAATAAATGATGTAGTTTTATCAAGATGATCAGCTAGATTTCCTTAACTGGAATGAAAAGTTCATTTTGGAAAAGTCAATGCTGACTTCAACTTAGCTCATGCTGTAAATTGTAACTCACTTAAAATGTGCTGTGGAGAGAGGGGGAGGAGAATTTGTCACACGCTGTTGACAATAGTATCAACTGACTGACAGTAACCCTGTTTTCTGACAGCAGTAAAACAAATCAAATAACTTCTACTGATCTGTTTCATGATCAATTCTTGGAATTTAGGTAATGAAATGACAGAATAAACATCTACTTCCTGCTCCTGTCTAATTTTTGTCCTCTAACACTTGCAACAAAGACCTGTTCCCAAGAACTACCAACATGTCCTGGCTTTGGCATTTGCCATCCAGGAGATCAACGAAGACCCACAGCTTCTCCCCAACATCACCCTGGGCTTCCGCATCTACGAAGAGAACCATTATGCAAGCATGACTCCAGATGTTAGCCTTTCTCTGCTCTCCAGCCGGGGAAAACTGTTTCCTAACTATAAGTGTGACACACAGGACAACCTTCTCTCTGTCCTTGGTGGTCTCAGCTCCAGAACTTCATACCAGATGGCAACTGTGTTTGGCAATTTCAAGGTTTCTCAGGTATTTGGACATATAATACGATGAAAGGGGAAATGCTGTAAATTTGTCCTTGGGTGGTTCTGCCAATAAATCCCAGAGTCAATTCTGCGACAAAAAACAACTCATAAAGGTGAAAACTTGGGGGATTTGCTCTAGAATAAGATACCCTTTTAGTCTAGATAGTTTGAGGTTAGCAACAAAAAATACAGATTCCATTTCCCCTGTTTAACTGTCAGAATATTCATGAGACTTGGTAACAAGGTCAGCCAATGAATAGGCATGGCAACTGGGTCAGCCAATGAAGGCTGTTTTGGGAAACAGAAACTGAAGGGAGGAGTCTGGGCGTGGCTTAGCTCTGTGCTCAGCTCTAAAATGAAACTAGTCTGGACTTGTCTGTCTCCTGAACTGAAACTAGGAACTTACTTAAAATCTCTCCTCTCTACCACATTGGAAGAATCTGCTGTTGGTATTGTAACTTTATTTCATATTATTATGTATAGAAAGAAGTTAATGAATCCTACTGAATCAGTTATCTGTGTGTGTGCTCTCTGGATTTGATTTTCTGCAACAAGCTCTAACCACTTCTTTTTCCTCCATCTCCACCCTCCTTTCAGCTAGGTTACCGCTTCTCTGACCCTGTTTTGAGGGATAAGAGTCGGTTCCCCACCTTCTACCAGATCGATCCCCAGTATCACCTACAGAATGCAGCCATAGTCCGGCTTTTTCTGTATTTCCAATGGAACTGGATCGGGGTTGTTGTTCAGAAGTCAGAGAGCAGTGACCAGTTCATCCAGATTTTTGACGCAATCCTTGCCCAGAATGACATTTGCATACAATTTATAAAACAGATCTTACCCCAAATCTTAATATTCAATGAATTGAACAGCAAACAAATAGATGTGCTTTGGACCATTTTGAACAGTGATGCTCAGGTTGTGATTATCTCAGGGGTTTCAAGTGCTCTGCAAAGCCTTTTATTATCCCTCTCCTTTTATGAAGAAGAGTACCATGCTACTTCTGGAAAAGTCTGGATCCTGACTACTCAATGGGAATTTTCAGCTATTGGCTATCACTACGAGTGGGGCAAACTAAAATCCTTCCATGGAGCTTTGTCTATCACAGTCCATACAAACGCGGTGCCAGGATTCAAAGATTATCTATGGGCTCTGAATCCACATGAACCCCGTGGAGATGTCTTTCTCCTCAGCTGGTGGGAAGTTGTATTTGACTGTCAGGTTTTGAAAGCAGGCCTGTCCTCACCTGATGGCCGAAGGGTTTGCACAGGGGAGGAGAACCTGGCCACTCTCCCAGCCTCTGTCTTTGATGGAAAGGTGACCGGTTTCAGCTACAGTGTCTACAATGCTGCCTATTCTGTGGCACATGCATTACACACATATATGGTGAAATCACAATGGGCATTGAAGAGGGACAGAAAGATGCCACAATTGTTCGGTGTGAAGCCCTGGCAGGTAACTCTTCAGCTTTTCCCTTCTGGTCAAGGAAACAGCTTTATAACAGATTAATAGAGTTGGAAGTCACCTCGTAGGTCATCTAATCCAACCCCCTGCCCAAGCAGGAGACCTTACAACATTTCTGACAAATGGCAGTCCAGTCTCTTCTTAAAGGCTTCCAGTGATGAAGCTCCCACAACTTCTGAAGGCAACTTCTGTTCCATTGGTTGATGGTTCTCACTGTCAGGAAATTTCTCCTTATTTCTAGGTTGAATCTCTCCTTGATCAGTTAATTAATTACTAGGATTTGTACCAACTTTAGTCAATATCTGCAAGACCGCGTTCTGCCGGTAGTCTCCCACCGACCTGTACGCTCCCACAGGGAGGGCCTCCTTCGGGTCCCGATGGCCTCTATGTGCCGCCTGACGACCCCGAGGAACAGGGCCTTCTCTGTGGGGGCACCCGCTCTCTGGAATGGGCTCCCCCCTGAGTTGAGAACGACCATTGACCTGAGGGTGTTCAGGCGTGATTTGAAGACCTGGCTCTTTGAGCAGGCCGGCCTGGGCTGATCCTAAATTGATTTTAATGGGGTTTAAGTAATGAATTTTAAGGTTGGGATTTTAGATTCGGTTACAGCCCTTATTTAATTCTATTTTAACTTTTATATATATGTTGTTTTAGTAGGCTGTGCACCGCCCTGAGTCCTTCGGGAGAAGGGCGGTATATAAATTGAATAAATAAATAAATAAAATAAAAATAGGATGATGTGTGTATTAATTTCTACTACATTTGTGGTGAGTACGTGCTTAAGCGTCAAAGGCAAGACAAGAATGGACCTGTTAAGAAATTAAATAAACAAACAAATAAACAGACTGTATTTTGATTGTATGATTGGTGATCAAGACAAGGGTTAAAGATTTGGGTTTGGGGCAATAAAAGCCCTTCTGTACCTATGAAGGACATCAATGCCTCTTGCCAAAAACTGGAGCGACAAGCAGTAGTGGTGCATCTCATTCATTACTTCAGTTAACCAAAAATATTTTGCAAAGAAGTAATTTGGAATCAGAGTTTTACTTATTTATTTTTCGAAGCACCTAGCTTTCCTTGGGAATAATTTGTAGTTTCAGTCTTTGAAGCTGAAGTTCTAGTAGCTCCACAAATAGAACTTTGCCTCAATCTACAGCTTGGTTGCAACTCTGATATAGAATCTCTTCACTTTCATGGATTTTGGTTGGTTGTTTTGCAATTCCAGATGCACGTCTTTTTGAGAAATGTCCTTTTCAACAATACCGCTGGGGAGGAAGTCTCCTTTTCAGAAACTGGGATGCAATATGCAGGATTTGACATCCTAAACTGGGTTGTCTTTGCAAATATGACGATCCTTCGACAGAGAGTTGGATGGGTCAATCCGGAGGCTCCTTCAGCTGAAGGCTTCAGCATCAACCCCGATGCCATTGTGTGGGCCAGCCAGGTGGGGAGTAGATGTTGTTTCCAGGGGTCAGGATAGCTGAGAGGAAAGACCAGGTTGTTGTGATGTAAATTCTATTCAGTGGAAGGAAGAAAAAGGGCTGCTTTTATGCAGACCCTTAAGCCAAGCTGAATATTTCTAAGCTCTCCATCTCAAAGCTGATCTCACTCTCATTTCAGACAAAGCCTTTCTCTCGATGTGTGAAGCGCTGCCTTCCAGGTCAAGCCAGAAAAGTTGAAGAGAAAAAGCGCTCTTGTTGCTACGGATGTGTTTCTTGCCCAGAAGGGACCATTTCTAATGAAACAGGCAAGTTGTACGAGGAGACCCTCCAGCAGGAACAAGGAGGTATGGTGTGGCTGCCTGGGGAGGAGTGAGAGAGAACATGAGGTGGCAAATCAGTTGAACAAATCAACATGGAAGTCGTTCAGAACTTTTAAGAGTGGTCCATTGAATGCATCCTTTCTTAAGTTGTGGGCAACAGTTGTAACTTTTATGTACTGTATATGTGTTTTAATATTTTAGTGAACACTGTCCAGAGTCCTTTGGTGTAGGAGATGGGAATTTCAAAATGTGATAAATAAAATAAAATAATTAATTCCCGCTGAGGGGTTAATAGGTGCTATCACATCTTGTGAGATTGATTTCACTGAACCCGTATGTGTTATGTGTAGCAGAATTAAAGAGATGGGGCATATGGGTAGCATAGCCAGGTGCTTGTAATCCAGCTATGCTGGAGGGTGGGGCTGGTGGCTCGCTTGAGCTTCCTTCACTGGGAAAGCAATTCCCTTCAAAAGAATCCCTGGTTCTCTATCTAATATTACCTGGTGCCTGTTCTTCCAGATGCAGCTCAATGCATCCCCTGCCCAGAAGACCAACATCCCAGCAAGAACCATGTCCTGTGCATTCCCAAGACCATAACTTTCTCTCATATGAGGATACACTCGGCTTCATTTTAGTTTGTCTAGCTCTTGTCTTTTCTTCGATCACAATCCTCATGTTGGCAGCCTTCATCAAATACTGCAACACACCCATCGTCAAGGCCAACAACCGTGATCTCACATATATCCTCCTGGTCTCTCTCCTCCTCTGCTTCCTCTGCTCCTTCCTCTTCATTGGTCAACCCAGGAAGCTCACCTGTCTCCTCCGACAAACCGCTTTTGGCATTGTCTTCTCCACTGCCATTTCAACTGTGTTGGCAAAAACTCTGACTGTTGTGCTGGCCTTCATGGCCACTAAGCCAGGAAACAGGGCAAGAAAATTCTTGGGGAAGCAACTGATCATAGTCCTGGCTTGTCCCCTTGTGCAAACAACTCTTTGTGCCTTCTGGCTGGCAATCTCTCCCCCATTTACTAATTTGGACTTTCATTCTGTGAAGGGAGAAATTGTGATGGAATGCAATGAAGGTTCAACCACCATGTTTTATGCTGTGCTGGGTTACATGGGTTTTCTGAGTCTCATCAGCTTCATAGTGGCTTTTCTGGCCAGGAAGCTGCCTGACAGCTTTAATGAAGCCAAGTTCATTACTTTCAGCATGCTGGTCTTTTGTAGTGTTTGGGTCTCCTTCCTCCCCACTTATCTGAGCACCAAAGGGAAGTCCATGGTGGCCGTGGAGATCTTCTCCATCTTGGCCTCTGCAGCTGGTCTGCTGAGTTGTATCTTTCTCCCCAAATGCTATGTTATAGTGTTGAGGCCAGATCTGAACAATAGAAATCACCTCATGAGGAAAGTTAAGTAAGAAAGTAAGAAAATATATAATCATTTCTGTACAGACAGATACAAAGGTTTCCACTCCAACTATGTCCAAACACAACAACCACATGCTAGCTAAAACAAGGGTTTCTTGTTTTTGCGGACTCATTCTGCTGACACTGACCTATAGTATGCCACAGTTGGCTTCATTTAGGTTAATGCCGACTTGTTGCTCCTAATAAATCTTTTGAATTCTTTTGAAGCTTGGCTCGATGCTCAATGATTTAATTAGGGCAATCGCCAGAACCCTGACATAGAGTCTGACTTACAGTAACTATGTGGCCTGCTTAGAAGAGTTTGCAAGAAGCCTTTCAATTTTATTCAAGCATACAAATACTTTAACCAGAAAGAAGTCTATTTAGCCTTATACCTCCCTCCCTTTTATCCTGTAAACATCAACATTTAATTATTGTGCTTTGTAATTTTGCCTTAAATTTTCATCATTTAGGTTGTATCTAGATACAACTATTCAAAATTTATGGGACGCTATGAAAGCCGTTATTACGGGGAATTATAACACTGTACAAAAAAATAAAGAAAAACGCGCTCAACATAACAATTTATACCAAACAATTAAGAAACTAGAATCTGAATTATAGGATGCACCACAAAATTTTAAAATACAAGAACAATTGATTCTCTATAAACATAAACTCAATTTAATGGAACAGGAAGAATTGATTAGAAACTTGAAAGCAACCAAGCAAATATATTTTGAACAAGCAAATAAGCCTGGCAGATGGCTCTCTTATAAGCTCAAAAAAGAGAAAGAAAAAAAAAACCACATGCCAACTACAAGATGAAAGTGGAAATTATCAACATACAATAGAGAAGAAAAAAGAGATTGCACATAAATACTTTGAGAATCTGTATAAGAAAGAGAGAGTAGATGAAGATCAGATAATGGAATATCTAAGAGAAAAAAGAACTCGAGAAATTAACGATGAGATGAAAGAATTTTTGACGAAGGACATATCTATGACAGAATTAAAACAAGCAATTACAACCCAGAAAAGTAATAAAACCCCAGGCCCTGACGGCTTCCCAGCAGAATTTTATAGAGCAATAGAAGAACAAGTGGGACCAATAATGGTGGATTTATATAATGAGATATTATTATCTGCTAAAATGCCAGACACGTGGAGAGAATCATTAATTTCGCTAATCCCGAAGGGGGATTCAGATGCCAGAATGATACAAAACTATAGACCAATTTCTTTGCTCTAATGTAGATTATAAAATATTTATACTGTTATTGCTACTAGATTAAAGAAAATTCTGAACAATTACAGACATCCAGACCAAAATGGATTTCTCCCAAATAGACAAATTAGGAACAATTTAAGAATAATAATGGATAGTTTTGGAATATTATGAAGCCCATCAGGGGAAACAGGTAGCTCTTGATTTTTTGGATTCTCAAAAGGCTTTTGACAATCTTAATTGGCAAATTATGATTCAGCAAATTTATGACATGAATTTCGGCACCAAATTTGAGAATATTATAACAGCAATTTATTCAGCACAAAAAGCAAATATAATAATAAATGGAGAGAATACCCAAAACTATAAATATAGAAAAAGGAGTCTGACAAGGCTGTCCGTTGTCCCCTCTGATCTTCAAATTATTGTTAGAAATACTATTAGAAAGTGTGAGGCAAATCCTGAAATAAAAGGATTGAAAACTAAAAATGAAGAATATAAACTGCAAGCTTTTGCAGATGATATGGCTTTTATTATGGAAGATCCAATAGAAAAAGGACAAGTATTAATTAAGGAACTAGAAAGATATGGAGCGGTGGTAGGATTGAAAATTAATAGACAGAAAACAAAACTCCTAGTAAAAAAACTTAACAGATCTACAAATACCGGAGTTAGAAAGGGTGCTCAGATTCCAAACAACAAGAAAAATTAAATATTTGGGAATATGGCTGACAGCACACTGTAAGACAATAAAGGAGAATAATTATAATAAGCTATTACAACAAACAACAAAAAGAATTGGAATTATGGACGAAAATGCAACTCTCATTACTAGGAAGAATAACAGCCATAAAAATGTCTATATTACCAAAATTTCTTTATTTATTCCAAACTATTCCAGTTAAATTAGAAAACACTTTTTTCAATAATCTTAATAGAATGACATCAAAATTTATCTGGCAGGGTAAAAAACCCAGAATAAAAATGAAATTATTACAAGATATGAAGAGCAGAGGAGGCTTCGGATTGCCAAATTGGGAATTATACTATAGTGCAGCAACATTAGTTTGAATAAAAGACTGGATTAATTTAAAGAATAAAAGAATATTAGCTATAGAAGGTCATGACCTTCAAAGGGGATGGCATGCCTTTCTTTGGGACATAGGACCCACCAAACAAAAATATTTTCATAGACACCTGATTAGAGATTCGTTGATATACAATTGGATCAAGGTTAAAAAGAAACATTATATAAAAATCCCAATTTGACTATCTACAATGGAAGCGACGATCCACCCAAATAATTTAGACCTGAACAAAACGTTAAAATGTAAAGACTTATTGGATACAAATGGAAATTTAAAAACAATACAGGGGCTCCAAGAACAAGGGCTATGAGTAGACTGGTGGGCTTATCTTCAAATACAAAGTCAATATAAAAAGGATGTAGAGGAATATGGAATATATTTGAAACCTCAACAATTAGACAAAATTTTATTAGGCCCAGATAAAAAAATATTACCAAAATTATCTCCTAGAAGTAGAATTAGAAGAAGTAGTGAAAGGATGCATGATTGCATGGGGTCAAAATATTGGTCATAACATAAAGTTATCAGATTGGGAGACTGTATGGAATAGAAACCACAAATTAATAAAATCAGCAACATACAAAACAAATGTATATAAAATGTTCTATAGGTGGCACTTACCCCCTTCGAGATTAGCAAAAATGTACCCTAAAATGAGTTCCATATGTTGGAAATGTAAAAAAAATAGGGAACATATTATCATATGTGGTGGTCTTGCCCAGAGACATGAAAATATTGGCTCAAAATTGGCTACAGGAAATCACCAATGAACAATTAGACCTAGAACCAGAACTCTTCCTATTGGGGATCTTCAAAAAAAAAATACATAAAGAGTACAAAATACTTATTACACATACTGACTGCTGCCAGGATTGCCTTTGCCCAGTTTTGGAAACAGCCATATACGCCTGTAGAGGAACTGATTATATAAAAAGTTATGAATTGTGCTGAAATGGATAAATTAACGCTGAGTTTAAAAGATAAGGAATCTTCAATATTTTATAAGGTATGGGAACAATGGTATAGCTGGATAGATTGGAGACAGCTTAAGGATAAGTAATTATTAAATACAGAATATAGATAGAATAAGAATATAATTATGCACAAATTAATATTTGTAAATATCACACAAATGATTGTTACACGATAAGCACCACAAACAGCTGTTATTGAATTATATATTTTTATGTTTTTAATGTAGTAAAATTCAATAAAATTTATTAAAAAAAATTCATCATTTGCAAATTTTCTTATCTGGAGCAACTGAGCTGATTTTTTTTACTACTTAACATCAGATGCTGCTCAAAGTCCTCATCATAAGCCATGAGGATTGCTAATCAAATAAGGAGAATGTCTATGACTTTTACGAAAACCAAGTATATTTTTCCCCCAGGATCCCAGATTGGACATCCAGACCCACTTTTTCCAATCTTTATTTTTTTAATAAAATCAGCCAAACTGCATTATTTGATTAGAATGATTTGAATAATCGATTGAATGATTTTTACTAATAAGTAACCTTGCTTTTGATTTGTTCTCTAACATATCAATTAACATTTATTAATTATCAACATTCATTAAGTAACTGTCTACCAATCACATTAAAGCCAAAAACTTTAACCTTAGACTGTCTACTATTGACCTCACCTCTTTCCTAAGAGGTCTGTAGGGGTGTGCATAAGCACACTAGTATGCCTACCATCCCTGTCCTATTGTTTCTTTTTTTTTTCTTATATGTATCCATGTATTCATAATTATGTTTTTACTTATACCTATTCTCTAGTAAGCAATTGACAAACCAAATAAATAAATAATATGGACATTAATCTCCCCCAGGATTCATCAGACACTAGCAATTCTTTTTTCATCTCAGTGGATTTCCACAGATTAAATCCGTTTTAAGCCTGAAGAGGTTATGGTGAAAACATGTTTATCTACAAGATCCAAACACTATAGTCGGGTCCTTTTACAGTTGGAGCTTAGATGAATGTGTATGTAAAGTTTGAAAACTCCACTTGAGTCCTCTGAAATCACCAGAGTATCACTTTCCCTGCAACATTCTCTGTTGCCTTGATCTAGAAGAAGGTCTTTTTCTGTGGCCAATGATTTGGCTTTTAGTGTTGCTGTGGACCTTGCCTGCAGCTATCCAGATGGACCTGAGGCCAAACTGCTTCTGGAGGAGACCTTTCCAAGAACAAAAAGACTATTACAGTCCCGGAGATCTCATCATCGGGGGAAACCTGCCTCTCTCCATTACTAAAGTTCTACAGCTTCCTTTACTTGACCCTCCTGGTAATTGGGATACCTATTCTCTGTAAGTGTTTCTTGATTGTCCTTTTTTTCAGGGCAACATGAGAAGGGCAGTTTTGAACATAAGGCAGACTTAAATCCCACCCAACCTCTGTTGATGCAGGACCCTCCTAGTTAGAAGACACTGATTCTCATTGATGATTGAATATGCTTCTACTCCCCTTCTCAAGCCCTCTGACACTTCACTGGTAAAGAACAGCTTGTCACCTAAGGGAGTCAACCTTTTCTCCATGTTCCTGAAGGCAAGGTGCCCATTGAAAAGAAATCAGTATGAACTGAACTTGTGGATAAATAGTGCTAAGTTCTTCTGTTTTATTTCTGGATCAAATTCATTTCCCCATCTCATTATTCTGATGATATATAACACCACCCTTCATGCTTGCATTACATTCTCTGCAGAGAAAGTCTGTCTTTTGTCCCACCAAGTCTGGCTTCCCACCAATCACCTGTTAATCCTGGGCTAATTCTAGGTCAGAGGAGTTAGCTTCTTTGGAGAATCCCCAAAAAGAAGAGTTCTACCCTCTGACAAACTCAAAGGCTTTTTTCTACCTGGGGGCCATCCATCAGCTTAATCATTTCTGCCCAGCAAAAGTCAACTAGGTCAGACATTCAATTTAATTCAGTTTATTCATCTAATTTATGGGTTTATGAAGCCGCTTAATTCAAAAGGATTCTGAGAACATGATAGGGTGCCAGATTGGGGGAAAGTACTTGAGAACATAGGACAGAAGATGACATGACTGGATATAATAAAATGTGTAGTTTTGTCAAGATAGCAATAGCACTTAGACTGATATATCACTTCATAGTGCTTTATAGCCCTAAGTGGTTTATAGAATCAGCCATCAGCCGCTTGGCCCCAACAAACTGGGTCCTAATTTTACCCACCTTGGAAGGATGGAAGGCTGAGTTAATCTTGAGCCTGGTGAGATTTAAACTGCCAAATTACAGGCAGCTGCCATTTAGCAAAAGTAGCCTGAAGTACTGAACTCTAACCACCATTTATTTATTCATTTATTTTACTTTATCTTATTTTGTCAAGCATGTATTAGATAACAGATATAAGTATAAACATTATTATTAATACATGAAATTGATACAAATAAAAAGGAAATATTAGGATAGGGATGGTAGGCATGTTGGTGCTCTTACACACACCCCTTACAGACCTCTTAGGAATGGGGTGAGGTCAACAGTAGACAGTCTAAGGTTTAAGTTTTTGGGGTTTGGGGAAAAACCACAGAATCAAGTAGTGCATTCCAGGCATTGACCATTCTGTTGCTGAAGTCATATTTCCTGCAATCAAGTTTTGTGTGGTTTACCCTGAGTTTGTATCTATTGTGTGCTCGTGTATTGTTCAGGTTGAAGCTGAAGTAGTCATTGAATGGTAGGACATTGCAATAGATAATTTTATGTACTATGCTTAGGTCGGACCAAAGATGGTACAGTTCTAAGTTGTCTAAGCCTAAATTTTCAAGTCTGGTGGCATAAGGTATTCTGTTGCAAGTACAGGAGTGGAGGACTCTTCTCATGCAATATCTCTGGACTCTCGATTGTATTAATGTCCGATATGCAATGCGGGTTCCAGACAGATGAGCTGTATTTGAGAATTGGTTAGCAAATGTTTTATATGCTGTAGTTAGTGATACAATATTACAAGAGAAAAAGCTTCACAGGATTAGGTTAACAACTCTTAATGCCTTTTTGGCAATGTTGTTACAGTGGGCTCTAGCACTTAGATCATCAGAGATGAATACTCCAAGGTCCTTGACAGAGTGGGGGTCATCTACAAGGTTATGTCCATTCAGCTTGTATTTTATTTTCTGATTTTTTTTTTGGCAATATGTAAGACAGAGCATCTGTTTGTTGAGATTTGAAGTTGCAATTTGTTTGACCATTCTGACACATAGTCAAGGTCATTTTGAAGCGTAACAATATTGTCTGTGGTGTTGAATAGTTTTACATCATCAGCGAAGAGGATGCAATTGCTCTTAATTTGATCATAGAGGTCATTTATGTAGAATATGAAGACAGTTGGTCCTAGGACACTGCCTTGGGGGACACCACTGTTGATAGGTACAGGATTTGATAGGGCGCTCCCTATTTTGACCATTTGTTGCCTGTTTGACAGGAATGAAGCTATTCAATTATGCAGGTGTCCGGAGATGCCATAAGATTTTAGTTTTAGAAATAGTTTGTTGTATACTACTGAATCAAAGGCTTAACAGAAGTCTATGTAGATTGCGTTTATTGTTTTGCCCTGATCGAGTTGTGTAGTCCATATGTTTTTGCTATGTAGGAGTTGCAGATTACAGGATAATTTTTTTTTCTGAAAGCAAATTGTTTGTTTGTCCCTAAGTGGAAGGTAATAGATTGGTTAATAATTAATTCCATGACTTTGCAGGTGATGCAACATAAAGAAATTGATCTGTAATTTTCAACTATGGGGATGGGGATGACCATGGCTAGCAACCATAGGTTGGGCAAGGAGCTGGTCCTCAAAGATTTTTCAGAGATTATGCTTAGAGGTTCTGCTACAGCTGTAAGCATGGCTAAGTGATATTTCCTTAATGGGGCTGAACAGTTCATTTTGGAAAAGTCAATACTGACTTGAACTTAGCTCATGCTGTAAATTATAATTTATGCATCAACTCAAATTTGCTGCAGAGAGAGAAAGAGGAGGTTTTGTCATACACCACTGACATTAATAACAAAATTTTACTGATTGACAGTAATCCTATATTCTGACAGCAGCAAAACAAATCAACTAATCTGTATTGATCTGTTCTATGATCAACCCTTAGAATATGGGTAGAGAAATAATAGAATAAACATCTCCCTCCTGCTGCTGTCTAATTTTTGTCATCTAATGCCTGCTACAAAGACCTGTTCCCAAGAACTACCAACACATTCTGGCTTTCGCATTTGCCATCCAGGAGGTCAACAAAGACCCACAACTTCTCCCCAACATCACCCTGGGCTTCCGCATCTATGAAGAGAACCAGTATGCAAGCATGACTGAAGATGTCAGCCTCTCTCTGCTCTCCAGTCGGAGAAACGTGTTTCCTAACTATAAGTGTGACACACAGGACAACCTGCTCTCTGTCCTTGGAGGTCTCAACTCCAGAACTTCGTACCAGATGGCAACCATTTTGGGCAATTTCAAGATTTCTCAGGTACTTGGACAGGCAACATGATGAAAGGGGAAATGCTATAAGCTCTGCCTTATATGGTTATTGCCAACAACACCCAGAGTCAATTCTGTTACCAGAAGAAAATATCTCATAAAGGTGCAAAGTTATGGGGCTTTGGGTCTAGAATAGGATACCCGGCTAGTCTAGATAATCTGAGGATAGTAAAAAAAAATACAGGTACCATTTTCCTTGATTAGCTTCTTTTTTTTTTTCTATCTCCACCCTCCTTTCAGCTAGGTTATCGCTTCTCTGACCCTGTTTTGAGGGATAAGAGCCGGTTCCCCGCCTTCTACCAGATTGATCTCCAGTATCACCTACAGAATGCAGCCATTGTCTGGCTCCTTATCTATTTCCAGTGGAACTGGATTGGGATTGTTGTTCAGAATTCAGAGAGCAGTGACCATTTCATCTGGATTTTTGACACCACCCTTGCCCAGCATGACATTTGTATACAATTTGTAAAACAGATCTTGCCCCGAATCTCAATATTCAATGAATTGCACAGGGAACAAACAGATCTGCTTTGGACAATTTTGAGCAATGATGCTCAGGTTGTGATTGTCTCAGGGGATTCAAATACCCTACAAAGCCTTATAACAGCCCTCTACATTTATGAAGAAGAGAATCATACGTCTTCTGGGAAGGTCTGGATCCTGACCACCCAATGGGAATTTGCAGCTATTGGCTATCACTACGATTGGGTGAAATTAAAAACCCTCCATGGTGCTTTGTCTTTGACAGTCCACACAAACCCAGTGCCAGGATTCAAAGATTATCTTTGGGCTCTGAATCCACATGAACTCCATGGAGATGTCTTTCTCCCTGAATGGTGGGAAGTTGTATTTGACTGTGAGATTTTGAAGGCAGGTCTGTCCTCACCTGGTGGCCAAAGGGTTTGCACTGGGGAGGAGAACCTGGACACCCTCCCAGCCTCCGTCTTTGATGGAAAGATGACCAGTTTCAGCTACAGCATCTACAACGCCGCCTATTCTGTTGCACATGCATTACACGCTGCGTATACATTGGAGTCACAACAGGCATTGAAGAGGGGCAGAAAGAAGCTACACCTTCACCTCTCTGTGAAGCCCTGGCAGGTAACTCTTCAAATCTTCCTTTCTGGTTTGCAAGTATATGACACACCCTGGGAGGAAGGGGGAAACGGGGTTATAGGTGGGCTATAAATTATGTCAGGCAGAGCTGACTTCATTTGGGTATGTGCCAGCATGTTGCTCCTAATAAATAACTGGATTTCTTTTGAAACTTGGCTCAAGGCTCATGGTTTAATTAGGGCATCTGTCGGATGCCTGACAGCAAGTCATCTCTCGCCTTAAATTAATCAAAATTACTGGGATTCCTGGCTCCCGGCCTCTCCAGCCACTCTCTGACATCGGAGGTGGTTGGAGAGAAACTCAGGGAACAATGGTAGAGGGCGGGCCATCTGAAGAGAGCCTGCTCTAGGTGACCCTGGGAGAGGCAGAGCTGGCCTCCAGCCAGGAACTGCCAGGAACCCTGACAGTAATACGAGCTGGATAAAATGTAATAACTACATAAATGGAATGAAGAGACTGCATCTAAAAACCTATTGGGAAAATGCTGGGTTCATCAACTTAAAAA
Source organism: Bungarus multicinctus (assembly GCA_023653725.1). Lineage (NCBI taxonomy): Eukaryota > Metazoa > Chordata > Lepidosauria > Squamata > Elapidae > Bungarus > Bungarus multicinctus. The sequence continues at coordinate 167,801,485 of CM042838.1, forward strand.
ATGGCTGACTCCATCTGCCTTTTATCCCTGGATTACAGAAAGATGTTGATTATGCATATCGCAATTTAAAATCTCTTTATGTAAAGTCTCTTTACTTTCATAAACTTTGGTTGGTTGTTTTGCAATTCCAGATGCACGTCTTCTTGAGAAACATCCTTTTCAACAATACTGCTGGGGAGGAAATCTCCTTTTCAGAAGCTGGGATGAAATATGCAGGATTTGACATCCTAAACTGGATCGTCTTTGCAAATATGACGATCCTTCGACAGAAAGTTGGATGGGTCGATCCGGAGGCTCCTTCAGCTGAAGGCTTCAGCATCAACCCCAATGCCATTGTGTGGGCCAGCCAGGTGGGGAATAGATGTTGCTTTCAGGGTTCAGGAAATCTGAGAGTAAGGAACAGGTTGTTGTGATGGAAATTCTATTCCATGCAAGGAAGAAAAGGGACTGCTTTTACACAGACCCTGAAGCCAAGCTCAACATATCTAACTTCTCCATCTCAAAGCTGATCTCACTCTCCTTTCAGACAAAGCCTTTCTCTCGATGTGTGAAGCGCTGCCTTCCAGGTCAAGCCAGGAAAGTTGCAGAGGAGAAGGGCTTTTGTTGCTACGGATGTGTTTCTTGCCCAGAAGGGACCATTTCTAATGAAACAGGCAAGTTGCTTGAAGAGACCCTCCAGCAGGAATGAGGAAGTATAGCGTGGCTGCTTGGAAGGAGTGTAAGACAATATGAGTGGCAAATCAGTTGAACAAATCAACATGAGGTTGTGAGCAGCAGTTTTAACTTTTATGTACCGTTTGTATATTATAACATTTTATTGAACACTGACCATAGTCAGATTAACAGATTAACAGAGTTGGAAGGGACCTTGTAGGTCATCTAGTTCTAGTCCAATCTCACATCCAAGCAGGAGACCCTACACCATTTCTGACAGATGTCAGTCCAGTCTCTTCTTGAAAGCTTCCAGTGATGAAGCTCCCACAACTTCTGACATCAAGTTGTTCCATTGGTTGATTGCTCTCACTGTCAGAAAATTTCTCTTTATTTCCAGGTTGAATCTCTCCTTGTTCAATTTCCATCCATTGTCCCTTGTCTGGCCTTTGGGTGCTTTGGAAAACAGCTTGATTCCCTCTAATATTGGAAGACTGCTATCATGTCACCCCTGGTCTTTCTCTTCCCTAGATTAGCCATGCCCAGTTCCTGCAATTGTTCATTGTGTGTTTTAACCTCCAGTCCCCTAATCAACCTGGTTGCTCTTCTCTGCACTCTTTCTAGAATCCCAACATCTTTTTCATAGTGTGGTGACCAAAACTGGATGCAGTACTCTAGGTGTGGTCTTACTAAGGCTTTATAGAGTGGTATTAGTACCTCACTTGATCTCGATTGTATCTCTCTGTTAATGCAATTTAGGATTGCATTGGCTTTTTTGGCAGCTGCTGCTCCACATTGCTGGCTCATATTTAACTGGTTGTCCGTTAAGATTCCATAATCCCTCTCACAGTTACTGCTATCAAGCCTGGTTTCACCATGTCTATATGTGTATGTGTACTGTAGGACTTTACTTTTCTCTACATTGAATTTCATTTTGTTAGAAATGGCCAGCGTTCAAGTCTGTCAAGATCCATCTGGATCTTGAACCTATCTTATTGGGTATTAGCTATTACTGCCAGCTTAGTATCATCTGCAAATTTGGTAACTTTCCCTTCTATTCTCTCGTCTAAGTCATTTAGGAAGATATTGAAGAGTCCTGGGCTTAAGAAAGAACCTTGTGGCACCCCACTGCTTACTTCCCTCCATGTGGATGTAGTACTGTTAAGGACTACTCGTTGAGTACAGTTTGTCAGCCAGTTACAAATCCATCTGATAGTAATGCTATCTATCCCACTTTTTTCTAGTAGGTTGTGGTCTACTTTGTTGAATGCCTTGAGTCCTTCAGTATGGGAGTTGGGAATTTCAAAATGTAAAAAAGAAAAAATCAGTGATTTCATTATAGTCATTCAGTCATTCAGAACTTTTAAGAGTGGTACATTAAATTGATCTTTTAAATTGTTACCAGCAGTTTTAAATTTTATGTGCAGCTTATATGTTTTAATTGTCAACTCATAAAACATTTCTATGATGGTTTTAGAGTTGCCATGAACCTGGGTGGTGGTGGTGGTGGAAAGAAATGTGAAAGAGCAATGCAACAGTTTGGAACCAAAAGTGCATTCCATTCATATCTTGAAAAGATTAAAACTAAGCGACTGGAATTTCTGCTATGCAAATCTCTAATTGGAGACCGTGATTGATGACTCTTGGCTATGAACCTGTTTCATTGGAGAATATGAATACACCCAAAGGGGTGGGGGGAAACCAGGGTCAAGGGTGACAGTTTATTACATGTCTCAGAATCAGCTTCATACAGGTCACACATACCGGTATGTTCGCTCCTAATAAATTCTTCATAGTTTTTGAAGCTTGGCTCAAGGTTCATGATTTAATTAGGGCAACTACCAGAATCCTGACATCAATATTTTATTAAACATTGAGCAGAGTTCCTTGGTGTGGGAGATGGGAATTTCAAAATGTAATAATAAAATTAAACAAATCAATTAATTCATTATATAATTATTCCTAATAAGTTTTTAGCTTCTATAATATCTTCTTAGATTGATTCCACTGGATCCTTCTGTGCTGTGTTCAGCAGAAGTAAAAAGATGGGGCATATGGGGCATTTCACTTCCTTCACTGAAAAAGCAATTCCCTTCAAAGGCAATCTCTGATTCTCTGTTTAATATATACTGATGCCTGTTCTTTCAGATGCTGCCCTGTGCATCCCCTGTCCAGAAGACCAACACCCAAGCAAGAACCACATTCTGTGCATTCCCAAGACCATGAACTTTCTCTCCTATGAAGATACACTCAGCTTCATTTTAGTTTCTCTAGCTCTTGTCTTCTCTTTGATCACAATCCTCGTGTTGGCAGCTTTCATCAAACACCGCAATACACCCATCATCAAGGCCAACAACCGAGATCTCACCTACATCCTCTTGGTCTCCCTCTTGCTCTGCTTCCTCTGTTCCTTCCTTTTTATTGGACAGCCAAGGAACCTCACCTGTCTCCTTCGACAAACCACTTTTGGCATTGTCTTCTCCATTGTCATTTCATCTGTGTTGGCAAAAACTCTGACTGTAGTGCTGGCCTTCATGGCTACTAAGCCAGGAAACAGGGCAAGAAAATTATTGGGGAAGCAACTGATCGTAGTCCTGGCTTGTCCCCTTGTGCAAACAACTCTTTGTGCTTCCTGGTTAGCAATCTCCCCACCATTTACTAATTTGGACTTTCATTCTGTGAAGGGAGAAATCATGATGGAATGCAATGAAGGTTCAACCACCATGTTTTATGCTGTGCTGGGCTACATGGGTTTCTTGAGTCTTTTCAGCTTCATAGTGGCTTTTCTGGCCAGGAAGCTTCCTGACAGTTTTAATGAAGCTAAGTTCATTACTTTCAGCATGCTGGTCTTCTGCAGCGTTTGGATCACCTTCCTCCCCACTTATCTGAGCACCAAAGGGAAGTCCATGGTGGCTGTGGAGATATTCTCTATCTTGGCCTCTTCAGCTGGTCTGCTGAGTTGTATCTTTCTCCCCAAATGCTATGTTATAGTGCTGAGGCCAGATCTGAACAATAGAAGTCATCTCATGGGGAAAGTTAAGTAGAAAAGTAAGACAATATATAGTCACCTCTGTACAGATGAATATAGAAGTTTTTATTCCAACTATGTTCAGACACAACAAACACATTCTAGCTAAAATGATATTGAGGTTTTATCTGATTTTTGTTGACTCAGTCTGGCTGTATGTGACCTATTTAGAAAGGTCTGCAAGAAGACTTCCAATTTTGTTCAAATATATGAATACTTTAATAAGAAAGAACTCTGTTTAGCCTTATACCTACCTCCCTTTTATCCTGAAAAACTCAGCTTCTAATTATTGTGCTTTATAATCTCGCATTCAGTTTTCATCATTTGCAGTTCTTCTTACCTTGAGCAACTGAGGTGAAATTCTTACCATTTAACACCAGATGCTGTTAACAGTTCCCATCACAGGCTGTGAGAATTGATCATTGAATAAAGATAATATTTATATCGTCTACCAATACTAACCACATTTTTCCAGACATCAATTCCTTGGGATTCATGGACATCCATACCCATCTTTTCCAGTCTTAATTTATTAATGAAATCAGCCAAACTTCACACCAGTTCCATCTCAGGTACTGTAACCCCATCCAGAACAAGGGATAGAAAAATAAATGGAGTTTGTTATGGGTTCCCTTTTAAACTGTATTTGATTAGATTATCCTAGACTCAATGTCAGCCTTGGAAGCCATATTTTACTTGGAAGCTTCGAGGCTGCCACATTTAGTGCCTGGGGATTTAGGAGGGGGGATATCATAGAGAGGTATAAGATTAGACTCAACAACATTCTTTCACAGAAAGTCAAGGCCATGTTACCCTGTACCTGTAGGGGAGTGGTTGAAGGAATGTCTCCAGTTGGGATGATGTTTGATTGGATCATATGATGGACTGGTGTGTGCAGGGGTGGTATTTTTGATTTTCTTTTGGGAAGGGAAAAATCTGGAAGTCTCAGATTCGGGTTTTCCCAGATGTGCCAATATGACAACTCTAATAAAATGGAACTTTGAGGAAATGCTTGTCTTGGAGTTTATTGGTCTGGAATTTGTTAGTTGGAATGCTAGAGTTGTATTAGTACTTCCCTTGATCTTGATTGTATCCCTCTGTTAATGCAATTTAGGATTGCATTGGCTTTTTTGTCTGCTGCTGCACACTGCTGGCTCCTATTTATCTGGTTGTCCACTAAGACTCCAAGATCCCTCTCACAGTGACTGCTATTGAGCCTGGTTTCACCCAATCTATATGTGTACTTTTGGTTTTCTTGCCTAAGTGTAGGACTTTACTTTTCTTTACAAAATTTCATTTTGTTAGATACTGTCCAGTGTTTGATTCTGTCAAGATCCATCTGGATCTTGAGCCTATCTTCTTGGGTATTGGCTATTCCTGCCAACTTAGTATCATCTGCAAATTTGGTAAGTTCCCCTTCTATTCCCTCATCTAAGTCATTATTGAAGATATTGAAGAGTACTGGGCCTAAGATGGAACCTTGTGGCACCCCATGGCTTACTTCCCTCCATGCAGACTTCGACCCATTAAAGACTACTCACTGAGTACAGTTTGTCAGCCAGTTGCGAGTCTATCTATCTATCCCACTTTTTTCTAGCTTACCAAGAAGTAGGCTGTGGTCTACTTTGTCAAATGCCTTGCTGAAATCTAAATATATTATATCCACAGTATTTTTCTGGTCTACTAATTTAGTCACTATGTTGAAAAATGAAATCAAGGATTACTTACAAGTTGAGGTTAAGTCTAGACTGGCCTGAATTCTGCAAACAGGACATAGTCAAAAGAATGATATGTTGCCTACTTTCTCAGAGAAGGCAAAAGGAAGCTGAGATTCAGAATGATTTTTTTTTTTTTGTTAAAGTTATGAACCGCAAAGATCAAATAAAAATATTAAAAGGGAGAGTCTACAGATACTTCCAAATGTCTTGCTTTCAGGCTATTTCCCCCTTGTGCACTAAACATTTGGTTCTGTATTTATTTTTCTATTGGGCTTATTACTATATTTTTAAAAAGATGAAACAATATATCAGACCCAAGTGTCATGTTGCAGGATAGGGGAGAAAAGCCCACAGTACTAGGAAACTAAATATTAGAGCAAAAAGCAAGAGACAGCTCTACCCTGATAGAATCTGTTTTGCCTGGCAGATGGGAAATCTGCTAGATTCCTTTTAATCCTGCATACATTATTGTAAGCAATCTTGAGTCACAGCCTTGTCTTGACTACAAAGCCAGCTTACAACATTTCTGGCAATGACGACGGTTATGCCTTATACGCCCACATCTCCTTCCTAACAGTTTCCTGGTTCCATTGCTGGATATTAGACAAAGCTTTCCCAAATTTTCAGAATGATGCTTGCCTAGTTTTTTCTGTAGGTGAGAGCCAGCTGTTAAAATGATAACAGTCTTGTAGTGATTCAGCCTTGACAATGGAGCTATGTGATTAAAGGAAAGGCAATAAATTGAGATACAGATAGAATGGCTGTAAAATGGGTATAATTGTCCTGGTTTGGCACCCAAATCCAGGCATCCCTGCCAACCTATCTGGAAAATAGGATTTAATTGCTTGAAAACATGATAAGGTTAGCTGAAAAACAGAGTTTGAACGTTTTCTTTCCTGAGGAAGGAAGGGGAGCAGGTATACAAGAAAGCTCTGCTATGTTAACAGATAACAGATAATCAGAGTTGGAAGGGACCTTGTAGGTCATCTAGTCCAACCCCCCACCCAAGTGGGAGACCCTACATCATTTCTGACAGATGGGAGTCCAATCTCTTCTTGAAAGTCTCAAGTGATGAAGCTCCCACAACTTCCAAGGGCAACTTCTGTTTTATGGATTGATTGTTCTCACTGTCAGAAAGTTTCTCCTTATTTCCAGGTTGAATCTCACCTTGTTCAGTTTCCATCCATTATTCCTTGCCTGGTCTTTGGGTGCCTTGGAAAATAGCTTGATTCCTTCCTCCTCTCTGTGGCAGACCCTCAAATATTGGAAGACTGCTATCTTGTCTCCCCTGGTCCTTCTCTTCACTTTTTCTTTGGTGCAGATTTGAGAAACTAAAAAGTCCCCTTAGAAATAGGACTTTGTTTCATCAACTAAGTTTTAAAAATGTGACATGAAGTTAGCTGAGCTGAAAATGTATGGCTTTGAGGGCAGAGCCTAGAGTAGATTGCAAACAAAACTAGTACAGGTAGTCCTCGACATACGACCACAATTGAGACCAACATTTATGTTGCTAAGCAAGACATTTGTTAAGTAAACTTAAGTCCGTTTTATGTCTTACACCGTTGTTAATTAAATCACTACAGTTCTTAAGTTAGTACCATGGTTGTTAAGTGAATTTGGCTTCGCCATTAACTTTGCTTATCAGAAGGTTGCAAAAAGTGGTCACATGATCCTGGGGACACTTCAACCATCGTAAGTACATGCCAGTTGCCAAGCATCTGAATTCTGATCACGTGACCATGGATCATGCAATAATCAGAAGTATAAAAAGTGTGATGATACTTTTTTTCAGTGCTTTTGTAACTCCAAAAGGTCACTGTCAGGTGATACTCCATTCAAAATCCAAGAAAGACACCCTTAGACTCCATTGTTATAGAGTTTTTACTGATAAAACTCTTTTTACTGGACTTTTGGATTTTTACTGGAAATCAAGTGGTAGCATCAAAAGAATTCAAGATCTGAGGCATTAGGCACAGAAATCACATATACAAAGTTAGGGCAATGTTCCCACCCACAATAGTTCAAATTGGCCATTCAATCTGAGATTTGTATAATGTCATGTGGGGCATCTTCAGGTGGTGATTCACACATCTGGCCATTGACCTTGGCTTGGATAGATAAGATGTTGCAACTGCGCAGTAAGCAAGTGAGCATAATTTTTTTCCCAAGTGTTACAATTCACCCTCTCAAGCCTCCACCACTCTTCCCCACCACCACAAACCCCAATTGATCCTCTCTCCCCCCATTACTATGGCAGCTGAAAAGATAAGCGGAAGAAAGGATTCTTGAAAGCTGACATTCGGCCCCCTGCAAAAGAGGCATTAGCCCTGGGGGGGAAAAAAATGAAGACAACAGGAGAATACACATTCGGAAGACAAGTTAAATATTTTTAACAAAATGTTAAGGCTTGTCAGGATATTTTGAACGAAATGCTTGTATAAGTCTAGGGGCTCTAACATCTCATTCATTTACCCATTCTGACTGAGAAGGAGGGAAATGAGATTGGTACTCAGCAGAAAAGTAGAAGGCCTCTGAGTACACACTGAGTATTCCTCCCTGCTCTACTCATCTGGGTGTAAGATGAGCTCCAACTCCTATATATTCTCTAGGTTGCAGCATGTATTAAAACAAAATTGTAGGACCCTGAGCAAAGCCCATAATAATCTTGAAAAGAATGTAGCAAAATGGAAGACAGCCCTTTAAAAAGTTTGCACCTTCAAAAAGCAAATTTGCACCTCATCTCTTTGGGTGCTATTGGAACTTGCTTTAATAAAAAGAGGAGGAGCAGAAAGAAGGAGGGAGGAAGAAGAGGAGAATCTCAGAAGCATTAAAACTGATGTCTTAGAATTACTGAAACATGAATTAGACATTCATCTCTTTGAGACCAAAGCAAACTCACTTTAGTGTATACTTTTCCATATGTCATCTTCCAATCTCTCCAGGCTTTTTCCAGGACCGAATCCTGCACTACAGAAAATGCGTTCAGGGAAACCAGCTAAGTAAGCAGCATCACCAGCTTGAGAGCATTGTTTTCATCTAGAAAGGCAAAAAGAAGCTCTTCGTTACCTATTTCAAATCAAACAAATTCCCCAATATCACCAGGTAAATCCCTGCCATGAAATTATCATGGTTGGCACCTTTCTCCGAGTCATACAATCCTTTTCCAAGCCCTTTCTAATTTCCTGGACAAACAAGTATTTAGCTTTATCCTTCAGCCCCGTTGCTGTAACTATATCCACGAAAGGACTTTGAGTTGTAAAATCTGCCTTCTAACCTTGAACTGTTGCTCTGCGTTTGAAAGGGCTATCTTGATGAGTCTCTGAAGAGTTCCCAAGAGCCTTTACAGTGCCCTGGTTCAACCTATCACTCAGGATAAAGCATATGCAATTTTAGGGCTGTGTTGCATGCCCTGCTTGTGGCTGTTTCACCAACTTCAATCTGCTTCTGAGGATGGAAACATCGGGAGGTGTGTGTGACAGCAGCCAATTGTTGTCTTCGTTAGCCAGCTGAAAATCTTCCTGTTGCACTGGGATATTGTTGAAATTTGGGAGGGGGTGGGACACAGCTTTCTCTGCTCTCTCCTTGTTCACATCACAAAAAGGTGGCCAGCAATCTTTTCTTGCTCTGCCCTACTCTTGTGAGTTATGGGTTTCTCTCAGACAGAAAGATTGCCCTGATCGAGTTGTGTAGTCCATACGTTCTTGCAATGTAAGAGGTGCAGATTACATGATAGTTTTTTCCTAAAACCAAATTGTTTATTAGAGAGTAGGTTGTTTGTTTTTAAGTGGAGGATAATGGATTGGTTAATAATTGATTCCATGACTTTATAGGTGATGCAGCATAAAGAGATTGGTCTGTAATTTTCAACTAGGCTGGGGTCTCCCTTTTTGAAGATGGGGATGACCATGGCTTGTGACCATAGTTTTGGCAAGGAGCTGGTCCTGAAAGATTTTTCAAAGATTATGCTTAGAGGTTCGGCTATGGCAGCGGATAGACTTTTTAAGAAGTAGGCACATGTTCCATCCGGTCCAATAGATAGAGATGGTTTTAGATTGCGTAGTGCTTTTTCAACATTGTCTTCTGTAAAATCGATATGTATTAGATCATTATAGTTGTCTGTGGTTTGACTAGGAAATACTGGGCATGATCCATTGCTGTTTACAAGTACTGAGCCACAGAATGTGTTAAAGAGGTTGGCTTTAATAGCATCATCATTGCAGTCTTTACCATTAGGTCCTTTCAGGGGTGGAATGGATCTTGAGTCTTTTAGTTTGTTGTTTACAAAATTGTAGAAAGCATGGGTGGAATTGGTGCATAGAAGGTTTTCTTGTTTAATGTGATAATTGGTGCATTCAGTCTTTATCTTGTGGCATACATTTTTGTATCGGCTTTTGAAATTGGCAACGTGACCAGATTTGTTTTTCCGCCAAAGTGATTTCTTTTTGGATTGAAGCTTCCTTATTGTTATGGGTAATTTGTTTTTTTTTTTTTTTTTTGGTTTTGGGAATTGTTATTGGTACATATAGTTTGATGACTCTTTTGACTTCAAGTAAACATATGTTGTAATGGTCTTCTACAGTATTGCATCCAGTGAATAGAAATTGCCAATCAAGGGATGAGAGATCCTTGTCTATAAGATCATAGTTGCCTTTTTTGAAGTTATAATTGGGGATTCCATCATTGTGATGATTTTTGTGTGGATGTATGTTGAGACAAAAGTCAATCATGTTGTGGTCACTGTTGGAAAAGGGTTCTTTAATTTGTATTCCGTAAATTGAATTCCAACTATTGCAGAAGATGAGATGAGGCAGTTGTTAAGTCTAGTGTTGTTGGTTACTAGTTGTTCTAGTCCCAGATTTGTTACTGCATTGTAGAAGGTTGCATGTGTGGGTTCAGTTGTACATTCGTTAAGGGTCCAGTTAATATGAGGTAGATTGAAGTCACCAAGAAAGATAAAAGCCTGTGGGCAGGATGCTGCCCATGTTAGTAGTGTATTTAGCTTGTTTGCATGTTCGATGTCATAACCAGGGGCTCTGTAACATAGTAAGAACCAAAATGTGATATTTAAGGGCAGTTCACAGATGATGGTCTCAGGAAGAGCAAGGTAACTTGGATGCTTTTTAGATGTAGGGACTTTTTATAGAAGATAGCAACACCATCTCCTCTACGGATTTCACAATCTGATCTGTAAACATGATAGTCTATTACTGTGCTAATGGAATCAGGGAGAGATGCATTGAGCCATGTTTCACAGACAAATATAATGTCGAATTTAGTCATATTTAGTAAGAGGAGAAATTCAGGTATTTTATTTACAAGGCTTCTTGCATTGAGTAACTTGCATTTAAGGCCAGTTGTGGTTGGAATGAAGGTAGTTAGGGGCGTGCGTGCCTAGTTTCCATCCATTGCTTCTTGTCCTGCCCTCAGATGGGAGAATAGCTTGACTCCCTCTTCTTTGGGGTAGCCCCTGAGTTATTGGAGTACTGGTATCATGTCTTCCCTAGTCCTTTTCTTCACTAAGCTAGCCAAGCCAGGTTCCTGCAACCGTTCTTCATGTTTTAGTCTCCAGCACTCTAATCATTTTCGTTGCTCTTTTCTACATTCTTTCTGGAGTCTCTCTCTCTCTTTTTTTTTAACATCATGGTGACCAAAACTGGATGAAGTATTCCAAGCGTGGCCTTACCAAGGCATTATAAATACAGTATTTTTATTAATTTCCAAATAGCTCAGTGGGACTTTCTCCTAAACAGGATGCCATTTTAATGATTAAACAGATTCTTGAGGATCTGCAGATACATTTACACAATTAAGGTCCATGGTGCAGAAGGAGACACATTTTTCCAGGATTTTGCAGCTCTTGGTCTTTTCACATTAAAAGAAACCATTCTGTCTGTCTTTGCTTCATTTAGGATGAAATGATAAACAGACCAAAATCAGGAAAAGCATTTTAGGCAGTAAAAAGGAAAAGGGATTCACCATAATGACTCTTATGTTGTGAAGCAAATTAAGGGTAGAAAAAAGCCTCCGATTTCAAGCTCTCTAGACTTGCAAAGTTCCTCAGCCACACCATTTATACACCTGACTCTCTTTTAACTTCCTCACATGCAGTTTAGAAACCATGGGCTGGTTAAGATCATGTAGGTTGATATCAGAGGGCAAATAGGAAATTAGGTTTGGCTGGAGAATTCTGGGAGTTGAAGTCCACAAGTCTTTAAAGTTGCCAAGTTTGGGGACCCCTGTCCTATACCACTTCAGACAAATGGATGTCCAATCTCTTCTTAAAAATTTCCAGTGATGAAACATCCACAACTTCTGGAGGCAAGTTTTTCCACTGATTAATTTTTCTCACTTTCAGGAAATTTCTCCTTAGTTCTAGGTTGCTTCCCTCCTTGATCAATTTCCACCTGTTGCTTTTTGTAGCTTCAGGTGCTTTGGAGAATAGCTTGAATCTCTCTTCTTTGTGGTAGATCCTCAAATATTGGCAGACTGCTACCATGTCCCTCCCTAGTCCTTTTTTTCCACTAAATTAGACATATCCAATTCCCACAACCACTCTTTGACTCGGCCTCCAGCCCCCTAGTCATCTTTGTTGCTCTTCTCTGCACTCTTTCCAGAGTCTCAACATCCTTTTTTATATTGTAGTGACCAAAACCAGATGCAGGATTCCAAGGGTGGTGTTACCAAGACTTTATAAAGTAGTACTAACAGTTCACATGATACTGATTATATACTTCTGTTAAAGTAGCCTAGGATTGCATTGGCTTTTTTGGCAGCTGCAACACACTACTGGCACATATTTAAGCAATTGTCCACTAGGTCTCCAAGATCCCTCTCACAGTTACTGCTATTAAGTCTGTAATTCCTTGTCTGTACGTTTGATTTTCCTTGCCTAAGTGGAACAACCTTACTTTTCTCTCAGTTGAATTTCATTTTGTTAGATAGGGCCCAGTGTTCACACCTGTTCCGAGACCAATCAATCTATCAAGCCCTTGCAGGATTCTGGAGCTTCACAGAAACCAGTTTGAAAAACTCAGGCCAATTTAGTTCTCAAATTCTGAAGAATGTCCTAATTCTTCAATGACATCTACCATGCAGCAAAATGAAGAATCAGGAGTCAGGTGTTATCAGGGAGCTACTGATGTCAGGTACCCCTGATTTTTCCAAATTAAGTGCATAATCCTGCATAAGGCCAAATATCTAGAAACAGTGTAAATCAGTAGTCCCCAATCAACAGGCCGCAGCCCAGTACTGGGATGTAGTTTATTTGGAACTGGGCTGTGGAAATGGCTGTGTGTGCATGCAGCTCCATTTGCACAATGGGCATGTGTGACCACTACTCACACAAATGGAGCTACACATGCGTGTGTGTGCTCACTCATAGCTTGTGTGAAACCAACCTCCCTCCTCCTACTGGTCCACAATGACAGAAAAATCAGAGACCGCTGGGGTACATAATGACAGTCCATCAGAGGTGGGATTCTACTGGTTCGCACCAGTTTGGTAGAACCGGTTGTTGCAGTTCCTGGTAGTTCAGAGAACCAGTAAATCGGGCCTCTGGTTGGCCCCGCCCCTCTCTGCCCCCTTCTCCACTCCCTGCCCAGTCAGTCCCTATCTCACATGTGCAACATTGTGCGCATGCGCAACATGCCTACAGCCTGCTTTTGCCCAGTACAGTACAGCCATTGCTGCCTGCCATTCACTGTGGCAGAGCAAAAAGCTTGCAAATCCTTCTCCCTTTGGGAACATCTCCTGTCTGCTCATGGGTAAGCCTGCGAGTCATGCTAGTCCCTCCCCCACTGTCCCTGGGTCTCTTCCCTGGCCATCTCCGGGGCTCCCCAGGCCTCCCCAGGTCATCTCTGGGACTCCCCAGGGCTCCCTGGCTTCCCCATGCCATCTCTGGGGCTCCCTGGGCCTCCTCTGGCCATCTCTGGGGCTCTCCAGTCCTCCCCGACCATCTCTGAGGCTCCCCCGGCCTCTGCCAGCTATCTCTGGGGCTCCACAGGCCTTGCCCAGCCTACTTACCTGCCCCACCCTATCCCTGGGCTTGACTGGCTGGCTTCCCACCAGCACAGCTCCATTCTGCTGGCAGCGCTGGCTGGGGCCTACTTACCTGTCTCCCCATCCCTGGGCTCGGCTGGCTGGCTAAGTCACCACACGGTGCTCTTTCAGCTCACCCTACCATGTGGCGGCTGTGGCACAGCAAGCTGCAGGCCCTTGAGCAGCCCCCACCAGCCCTCCCAAAGTATTTCATGTGCAGCGGCGGTGTGGACCCAGCTGCCTCCCGTAAGCAGGGCTGTTGCCACAGCACCTCCATCACCTTTGCCCGCTTCTCCCAGGGGCAAAATGAAAGGAAGTATGCAGAAGCATGAGGTGATGGTGTTGCTTATGGGAGGCAGCCAGTGCCACCACTGCCGTTGCATATGGAGATACTTTGGAAGGGCAGGGGGTTCAAGGCCCTGCTGCTGCCACCACCGCCACTGCACGTGGAGGTACTTCAACTTGGGAAGCAAGCACAGGGAAGGGCTCTGGTGCCGTGATCTCCTGCTCGCTTCCCTCACAGGCCAGGGCGGCTTGGGAAGCAAGCAGGAGATTGTGTCACTGACCGGAGCCCTTCCATGTGCTTGCTTGCTTCCCTTGCAGGCCAGGGCAACTTATGGGAGGCAGCCAGAGCCAGGTCCACCGCCTCTGTCATCTGAGGAGGTGTTTTGGGAGGGCTGTGGCCTGGGGGGGATGAGCAAGGCCTCACCGTCACTTCTGCTGCATGCGGAGGTGCTTTGTCTTTGGGAGAACTGCAGCTGCATGCCGCCACCCCTTTCTTCCATTTCCCGCTGCCCTCTGCTCACTGGAGCTCACCAGATTATTCAGTTCATTCCAGACCAGGTGTGTGTGTGTGTGAGAGAGAGAGAGAGACAGAGAGAGACAGAGACAGAGACAGAGACAGAGAAGAAAAGAAAGAAAGAGCAAGAAAGAAAGAGGAAGGGAGAAAAAGAGAGAAAGTGTCACGCTTGACTCAAGTCACAGCTCGAGACCATCAGATGTACCAGCTGGTGAAGGCTAGCCGTGAGTAAAGCCCGCCATGAATTCTCCAAGCCAGCTAAGACAACAGTTCAGCAACAGAGCTTTGAATCCACTTCTTGCCCCACAACAGCGGTGGGTACTAACAATAAGCGTTAGCAGGGTGTAGTCTAGCCATGATGCGACACCCAGCTGATTGAAACAGCAGAATGGAACCAAGCTAGCCAAAGATTGCTGAGCTGATACGGACATCTGGAAGTGTGTTAACTTGGTGGAGATGTTAGGGGTTCATTTAATGTAGCACAATCTGGTGATGGGTGAATTGTGCTGTGGGACAGTGAAGTTAACTGTCACCAATTAGGAACGGGATGGTGGCTACCTGCAGGAAGGGGCTGCCAGATGTAGGAAGGTGATTACTGGGTTGGATAAATAGAACACAGGGATCGGTGAATGCTCAGCGCTAACTTTATTTACATATGCTTTTGCTTCTTGCTACTGCTACATCTGTGATGGAATAAAACACTGCTATTAGAGCAGCTGAGAGAAAGAAAGAAAGAAAGGGGAGAAAGAAAGAAAGAAAGAAAGAAAGAAAGAAAGAAAGAAAGAAAGAAAGAAAGAAAGAAAGGAAGGAAGGAAGGAAGGAAGGAAGGAAGGAAGGAAGGAAGGAAGGAAGGAAGGAAGGAAGGAAGGAAGGAAGGGAGAGAAAGAAAGGAAAGGGGAGAAAGAAAGACAGAAAGAAAGAAAAAAAGAAATAGGAAGGAAGGGGGAGAGAGAAAACTTTGTGCTATTGTTTTTAATTGTTCCTTTATTTATCATATATTAATATTTTATACTGTCCCTACACCTAGAGTGATTTTACTGCCTTTCTATTGCCCAGGTATTTTTCAGGGTTTACAATACATGCATTCAATGTCTATAGTCCAGAGCTTAAATACATGTGTGTTTAAAGGGACTTTGGAGGTCTTCTAGTCCAATCCCCTGCTCAGGCAGAAAAACCGAGGATGCCAAAATCTGAGTAGAGGTACTGATAAAGGTGTCAGAATAACAGAATAACACTTAGAAGGGACTTTAGGGGGAACCCTATACCATTTCAGAGAAATGACTGTCCAGTCTTTTCTTTAAAACCTCCAGTGTTGGAGCACCCACAACCTCTGGTGGCAAGCAGTTCCACTGGTTAAGTGTTCTCACTGTCAGGAAGTTTCTCCTTAGTCTTAATTTGCTTCTCTCTTTGTTCAATTTCTATCCATTGCTTCTTGTTTGCCTTCCTGATGCTTTGGAAAATATATTGCTCCCTCCTCTTTCTGGCAGCCCCTTAAAAGCCTGTTGCCTAATACACTCTTGAGCAAAGCATGTGAGCCATTTCCTCCTTTCAGTGGTCCATGAAAGTACAGTTAGAAAATAATAAAGTCAAAAAAAGGGGAACAACATTTTTACAGAACTATTGATAAGTTGAGGCTGGGTGTGACAAGGAATGGCTGGGAGGGGAGGGGCCAGGCGAGGCACCCCTTGACGTGAGTGACATTGGGTTGGTCACGCCCACTCAGTCACATGACCACCAAGCTACACCTACAAATTAAACCACACCCACATAACCAGTTGTTAAGAAATTTGAATCCCACCCCTGTGAAGAACCCTGGAAAACTGCAACTGGTCCAAAATTAAGAGGTGCTCACAATATTGGATTCATCTAAGTTCACCCACATTAGACTTCTGTGGCATGAGCTGCAATGACTCCCAGGTTCCTCCAAGGCACCATTCAAGGTGCTGGTTATCCCCTTTAAATTACCATATGACACAGGACTGGTTGATTGACATATTCGGTCCAATCTAAGTATAGTATATAAAATCATACATTGCAATGCCCTACTTGTCAATAAATACTTCCGCTTGAACCATAACAGCACAAGAGCACACAATAGATACAAACTCAAGGTTAATCGCACCAAACTTGATTGCAGGAAATACAACTTCAGCAACAGAATGGTCAATGTCTGGAATACTCTACCTGACTCTGTGGTTTCTTCCCCAAACCCCAAAAAACTTTAACCTTAGACTGTCTACTATTGATCTCACCTCTTTCCTAAGAGGTCTGTAGGGGGCGTGCATAAGCGCACCAACGCACCTACCGTCCCTGTCCTATTGTTTCTTTTATATTTTATTTTTCTTATATGTATCCATGTATTCATAACTATGTTATACTTATACCTATTATCTTGTAAACAATTGACAAATAAATAAATAAATATCTCCTGACTTTACTTAGGAAGCTGGGATGACTGTTGTGTCTTGGATGACCTTGCTAGGAAGAGATAATCGTTAAGAAAATTAAATTGTGATCCTAGGCATGGGTTGAATTATCCCTGTGCAGACTATCTATGTACACAGACCTCATAGACCACCATCGTTTCTCATGGATGTCCAAGAAATGAAATATCACGAGGGATGATAACGTACTGCATACAATTATGATATACTTTGATCCCCCATCTCGGGGAAATTCTGCTTAACATGGATGAGGAAATACAGCAGATCTGGATGTGAGGGGGATTTAAACTCTACCATTTCAAAAATATTTGAATAGTAGTAGGCAATTCTATAAAGCCTCAGATATTTAAGGAAACAACCATATTTACTTCAAAACACAAATACTGAACCCATCCCTTAAAAATACTAACTTAATAAATGAACTAAATTGAAAGAAATAAAATGAGAAAACTTTCTCGTTGTAATAATAAACATAAATTTAAGAACATGCTTTCCTCCAGTGAGCACTGGAAATCACTGAGGACATTTTGAAGACATGATAAACAAAGACTAGATGATAGTTGCTGACCACAAATAACAGATAACAGATAATCAGAGTTGGAAGGGACCTTGTAGGTCATCTAGTCCACCCCCCCACCCAAGCAGGAGACCCTACACCATTTCTGACAAATGGCAGTCCAATATCTTCTTGAAAGTAAAGTGTAACCAGTTGAAGCTTTTGATAAGGATTTTTTGATAGAGAAATTCCTCCTTCATTTTATCATTTATTAGAAATCATCACATTCAAAACATGCCTCAAAAACAAATATAAAGAAAGCCAATATTTACATTAGTTGGACATTTTTGTTCCTTACTATATTTTCTCTGCAATTCAGATCTGGCCTCAAAAGAATAATGTAGCATTTGGGGAAAAAGATACAAGCCAGGAGAGCAACTCCAGAGGCCAAGATGGAGAAGATCTCCACAGCCACCATGGACTTCCCTTTGATGCTCAGATAGGTGGGCAGGAAGGAGATCCAAACACTGCAAAAGACCAGCATGCTAAAAGTGATGAACTTGGCTTCATTAAAGCTGTCAGGCAATTTCCTAGCTAGAAATGCCACTGTGAAACTGACAAGGGCCAAAAGTCCTAGGTAACAGAGGACACCATAAAACATTACAGCTGAGCCTTGCTTACATTCCAAGATGATCTCTCCAAACAAGGAATGGAAGTCCAAATTGGGAAATGGAGGGGAGGTTCCCATCCAGGTGGCACAAAGGACTGCTTGGATCAGGGGACAGACTATGACAATGGAGTTGGTCAGTGGTTTTCCTAAGAGTTTCCTTGTTTTGTTCCCTGGCTTGGTGGCCATGAAGGCCAGAACTACCATGACAGTTTTTGCCAACACAGAGGAAACTGCAAGGGCAAAGAGAATGGCAAAGGCAGATTGTTGGAAGAGACAGGTGAGTTTCCCTGGTTGACCAATGAAGAGGAAGGAACAGAGGAAGCAGAGCAGGAGGGAGATCAGGAGGATGTAGGTGAGATCTCGATTATTGGCCTTAACGATTGGTGTGTCATGATGTTTATGGAAAACCACCAGGACTGCATATGTTATAATGGAAAAAAAAGAGCAAGAAAAACTAAGGTGTATCCTAGGGTTTCTTCATATGCAAGAAAGTGGAGCTTCTTGGCAATGCATTGATCCTTGTCCTTTTTGGGATACTGGTCTTCTGGACACGGTTCACAGTGAGCTGCATCTGAAAACAATAGTCTTTGTCTAAGGATTTCTTGAACAATTACCATGCACACTATCCCTCCTGCAAAGATGATAAGCATCTTGCCTTTCTGCTGGTGACCTACCCACAAACGAAATAAAACACTCTGTGCAATTTATCGGGCATCAAAAAGAACAAACCATCCTTCATTTATGATGATCCTGAGGATAGATTAGCCAGAAACAAGGATTTGTTCAGTTCCAGCTATCTATTCACTGTACATTTCCACAAGTTATTGATTTAATGAATGTCTGCCTTAATTCTGGAAGATTTAGATTTCAAGTCTGGTCTACCTTTCTGATTAGAAATGGTCCCTTCTGGACAAGCATCACACTGGTAGCAGCAAACCTGCTTGCCCTCTGGAACTCTTCTCCTCTCTCCTGCCTGGCACCTCTTCCTTCCACACCTGGCAAAGGGGATGGTCTGAAAGAGAAATATTTGAAATTACTTAAGCAATGAATCTGCTGCATTCATTTCTTTCTCCCTATTTTTTATTCCTACTTCTATGTTCAGATTCTCTTCTAAAGAAATAGTTTGCCTCTGTTTATTTATTTTATTTATTTATTTTGTCAAGCAATTATAAGATAACAGATATAAGTATAAACATAGTTATGAATACATGAAATGGATACATATAAGAAAAATAAAAAGAAACAATAGGACAGGGACGTTAGGCACATTGATGTGCTTATACAGACCTCTTAGGAAAGGGGTGAGGTCAATAGTAGACAGTCTAGGGTTAAAGTTTTTGGGGTTTGTGGAAGAAACCACAGAGTCAGGTAGAGTATTCCAGACATTGACCACTCTGTTGCTGAAGTCATATTTCCTGCAATCAAGTTTGGTGCAATTAACTTTGAGTTTGTATCTATTGTTTGCTCTTGTATTGTTATGGTTGAAGCTGAAGTATTCATTGACAGGTAGGACATTGCAATGTATGATTTTATATACTATACTTAGATCGGACCGTCTGTCAGAAATCAGGAACACTCCTGAGGAATTCAGGCCAAAAGCATTCCTGTAACACCAGTGGATGTGGAAGATATGAATTGTGATGCCGGCCTGCAGAGGAAAGCTTGTGATTGAACTACAATGTTTCTTTACAAAAAAGAACCATGATGATACAACTTTGCATCAATGATCCATGAAAATCAATGTTGTTTTTTGTAATTGCATCCTTCGTTTCAAGCAGATGTTGTTCCCAAGCCTAACCTTTGTGGAAAGACACAAATCAAATCTCAAATGTGTTACATGCAAAGCAGATTTTTCATCAAATGACTGCCATAATTTATGACTCAATTGGTATTTTTCAAGTTGGAAAGATGTTCTCCATCTCAGGAAGAGAACGAATATTTCCCTGAAATTACAATACTTCCTTGCAGCTCACCTTTGTGGCCCAGACGATTCCATCAGATTTAATGGTGAAATCCCAGCCTGGAGGAGCCTCAGGATTTATTTGTCCAAACTTCATGGGGACAAAAGATTCATTGGGGAGGAAAAGCCAATTGAGAAGATCATAACGTGCAGTTCCCAGTCCTTCTTCTGAGAAGGAGACTTCATCTCCAGCACTGTTGTTGAAGTGGACATTTCTCAAGTAGGCAAGAATCTGAAAGAAAGGAGACCTTCAGAAATTGGAGTATTTGGGCTAGAGCTACAAATGAGACCAAGTCTTTTTTCAATAACATGGTGACCAACTTGAGAAGATGGGTTTTTATCTGAAGTGCTAGAGGTGTCCTCTTGGTGGAGATCTGAAGAATCAGGAGCAACATCAAATATTGAACTGTGAAACTAGTTTCACTTCTTTACTGGGCATGGTTTCCAACTCCAGTTTCATCAAAATGGAAGAGACACAAAAAATTTATGTCCACACTTCAAATTTAACTATAAAATTTTCCTGTTGTGGTACTTGTCTATGTGCAGTTGTTTATTATTATTATTATTATTATTATTATTATTATTATTATTATTATTAGTAGTAGTAGTAGTAGTAGTAGTAGTAGTAGTAGTATTTTTCTTTATACATCTCAATCACATCTTTAACAGTACTGAGCCATCTTTGTTACAAATACACATGTTCATACATTTCTAATCATGTATATACATTTCTATACTTTCTTCTTATCTCTACTATTCTTATTCCTATTGTCCATCCATTCATACCAATTTTCCGATACTGCACAATACTCTGAATCTTCTTTTTTTTTAACTCTAGGGTGAGTTTGTCCATTTCCACACATTCTAATTTCTTTTGGATTACCAAAACGTCTGATGGTATGCTATCTACTTCCAGCATTGTGCGAACGCAATTCTTGCTGCTGTTGTTATATGCAAAATCATGTATTTTATATTTTTTATTATATTTCCCCTTAATTATCCCTAAAAGGAACAATTCCGGCTTAAGTTCTATTTGACACTTTGTTATTTTGTACAATCACTTTTGTATTTTAATCCAAGACTTTTTTTGCTTCTGGGCATAGCCACCATGAGTGAAAGAATGTACCTTGTCCTGTTTGCATTTCCAACAACCTGGGTTCAAATTTGGGTATATTTTTGCAAACCTCATTGGGGCCAAATGCCAATGATAAAACATCTTATATTGATTTTGATTATATTGAGCCCATTAGGATGATCATGGAGTCCTGCTGTGTGCTATGGTTGATGTAGAGACATAGAATAACAGCTTTGGAAGGTATCATGGAGGTCCTCTAGTCTAACCCCCTGCTCAAGCAGGAAATCCTCTATCATTTCAGATAAATGGCTGTCCTGATTCTTCTTAAATGCCTCCAGCGATGGGCCAGCCATGACTTCTAAATGCAAGCTGTTGCCCTGATTGTTTGCAACATTATGAAATTTCTCCTTAATTCTATGTTGCTTTTCTGTTTGATTAGTTTCCAACCATTATTAAATAGAAGCTGTTTCCCCACAGCAAGCTGAGTAGTGCAACAAATGATAACAAAAAAGGTAGAATGTCACACAGGATACTAAGCCATAGAAACACAAGCCAAGGTGAAAACAAATTAAATGTATTTTTACAAGTTGGATTCAGGGCACATTCTGAGCGAAACAGAGATTGTTCTGCAGATATGTCCACTAACATTTCAACTGACCTGCTGAAATACTGTATGATTGAAAAGCACACCCAGGTTGCTATCTTGCCTTGGGTTGACAACTCTTCCTTGGAATGGTCACCTCCTGAAATTTGGGCATCTGTTGAAGGCTGTTCAGGATTTTATAAAGGTCTTTCCTCTCTGGAATCTATGGACGTCTGGTTTGGTTTATATCTCTTTTCCCGCTCTATCATCTTTCAGTAAAATATGGTTCTTAACTGTTTTTAATAATTGCTGCTTTAATATGCTTTGAGTGGATTGATATGGGAATATCAATAATATCCCATAATTCTGGAACGAATTACCCCCAGAGATGAGGACCATCCCTGACCTACTAGCTTTCCAGCACGCACTGAAGACCCACCTATTCCATCAAGCCGGTCTGGCCTAGAGTTATTGGTAGGGTTTTTTAATTGATTTTAATTAGTTTTAACTTTTTTAACTTTTTAACGTCACAGTTTGTTTTATCCTCAGCCACTCATTTAATCTTTTTAATTGTATTTTAAATATTATACTGAATTGTTTTTATTTGGCTGTAAACCGCCCTGAGTCCTGCTGGGAGATGGGAGCAGTATATTAACATTTGCAATAAATAAATAAATATTCAGACAATGAATCCGTAGCTGGAGAAATTCAAATGGAGAGTTTCCTCTCTAAGCTTGTTGAACTAGATAAGAAGTCTCAGAGATTACCTGCCATGACTGGACATTTGAGATCCTGTTTCCAAGCCTCATCATGGTCAGTCGGGCTCTGGATCCATACATTGCATGTAAAGCATGTGCCAGAGCATAAATGGCATTATAGATATTGTAGCTTTCTCCTGTCATTCTTGTTTCAAAAGTGTAATTTGGCAGTTTGTGCATTTGCTCCTTTCCTGTACATGGTTTTTTCCCCCTTGGAGGGGTCTTGCCTGGTTTGTGGATCTTGCAGCCAAAGACTATTTCCCACCATAGAGGAAGAAAAACATCTCCTTGTGGGTTCAAGGGGTCTAAAGACAGGAGGAAATGGATGAATTCTGACACATCCCCAGAGTGGTCCCTGAAATGCAAAGCCCCATGGAAAGGCTTTATAAGTTGCAATGTTTTCATACTAAATTTCCAATGGGAGGTTAATATCCAAATTTTCCTAAATGATATCTTTGTAATTTTTTCCAAAACAGCCATGGTCCCTTGTACATTGCTGGTAACAGTGGAGTCTCCAAACAGAATAAACACTTCGATTTTAGACCAGATTATGAAAATGTGAATTAATGTATCGAGTGTAGTTAGAAAATCATTGGATTTCAACCTTTTAGTGAAGGCCAGGCAGATCTCCTTCTCCTTGAGCATTGGAGCCAGAGTTGAGATGAAATGTTCTCCATTGTCATTTTCAGGGCCCACCAGCCCAACCCAGTTCCACTGGAAATACAGGAGCAGCTGGACTAAACCCAGATACTGAGGAGATTCCTTGGGATTAATCCAGAAGAAGGAAGGAAAATCAATTCTGTCTCCTACACTGAACTCAAAGCCAACACCAAGCTGGAAAAAGAGACAAAGTAAAATATTTCAAAGACAAAGAAAAGTTTTATGTTCTTTGGGGTTTACCAGTGTGTAGTTTATGGCCTCAGCAGTCAGGCTGATTCTCTCTGAGTGGCCAGCTTAATCTCCTTCCATTCTTAGGAAGAGACACCAGGTACACATTTTTATTGGTCGTCAGAAGACAAGAGAAGAAACCATCAATCTGATATAGAAAATAAATGACACTAAAACAATGATTACCCTTTTATCAAATGTAAACTAAGAGTCACAAGCTCATGGTTTGTTCTGTTTGTGCTTTTTACCTTTGTCTAATGACTCCATAGTGTATCCAATGGAGCTCTCTTACCTGTGGGACCTTAAAGATGCTGAAGATGGAGGCCATCAGCCTTGAGGATTTGGCATTGAGACCACCAATGACGGACAGCAGAGTGTCCTTCTGGTCACATTTGTAACCTGGAACCACTTGACCTCGTGAGGAGAGCATGGAGAGGCTATTTAAGGAAATAAAGATCTCATTCTGGAAATGGCCATAGATGTGGAAGCGAAGGGTGATGTTGGGGAGCAGGAGAAAATCCTTATTGACCTCAGAGACAGCAAACATCAATGCAAGGAACTGCTGGTAGTTACTGGGGATGAGTCTGTAGAGAGAAAAAGATTGGGGAACATTACAGGAAAGATTGTGTGAGCTAGTAGAATTTAGTTCACTGTTTCTCACTGTACTTCACTCGGATTTGGAGGCAGGAAATTTCACTGGGTTGGGGGTTTTTCAAAGAACTCCCATGGCTAAATATGGAAGGCTTTGTGAGAAAGGAAAGAAGCCTTTCTCTATATATCATAGACAGTTTTATAGCCCTGTTATCTCTCCCATCTTCACTTTGCTCCAGTGGTTGTAATCCTTCTCATTTGCTCCTCTTCCATGCTTATGATTTGGGGTCTTTCTGGAAGAAGCTTCTTCAGGTTTGGGGTAAACATTGCTGAGCATAGGACTACAATGTGGGGCCACCTCATAGATTTACTGAAGGCCATTATTCATGAGCTTTGCTGATTCCCACACTAAGAGGGATTTTTGTAACTCCTGAATACTGGAAGAGGATTGAGCTTTTATTTCAGTTTTCTACCACAAGTTACTATCCAGATTAATATTATAATTCAACTTCTTCACTAGGCCAGCACAGCTTCTAATGTAATGCCCCTCTTCCTGTTTGTTTTTTATGATATCCTTGAGAAGAGATTGAGAATTCCAGCCTCTGTTAAAAGCATAGTACTTTATTGATAGAAGCACAATAGGACAGTGCAAATACTAGAACTATTTCTAAAAGGAGTCCCAGAATTTAAAGCATGGATTTATCTGCATGTTTCTCCTCCAACTGAAACTTACGCATTATTTACAGGAAGATTCAATGTATTAAAGTCTGGGACAAGAGGCATTAAAATGGTTCCCAAAGGCAAATTCCCGCCAATAATGAGATTGCCAGGCCTATAGTAGCTTTCATCCAATTTGATACGATGCCTGATCACACATATGGTTTGTAGCCTCTTCGGTGTTGCTGGAGCCAGGAGCCAGAAAAATATCAGCATCAGAAATATCATGACTCCCTCCTAGTCATTCTTATCACCTTCCCTCCTAGAACAGAAATCAAGGTTTATACAGAAACTGATTTCAAAGTTGTTCCTGAAATCTTACTGGAACGTTAGCAGAGCAGACACCACCTGTGCCACCTGGATGGCACCAGGAAAAATTTATAGCAACGATGCTTCCTCTTACCTGTGTTTTGGCTGTGACCATAGAGGAACCAAAGACACATGAGTCTCTTCAAACCCAGGAGTTACTTGTTTATAAGAGTGGCTAAGGTGACATGTTCTGCCCTCTTCTGAAGATCTCAGAGATACTTTTTTAAAGCAGGGTTTATTTTGGAAGATTTTGTGTCTAGAAATCCACAGGGGATACACTAAGAATTACGGTTCTTCTGATAATTGCAAGGAAAGCAACTCTTTAGCAATAGCTTCTCATACACCAGATTGGAAAAAAAATGTTTGTGTTTCTTGTAATGCACAGAGCAGATACAGTGATGGTGAACTTGTGTATTTGACCTCCATGAAACTGACCCCCTGCATACAAAATGGAGTTTGACCTGGGCCATAGTCGGTCAGCTTGTATGAGGGTTTGGTGGCACATGAGAATCAATTACACCATTTTAACTGTGAACAGTCATGCCAATGTTTGGATGGAGTAACTTGTTTATTTTTAACCACATGGAAGGGGATGAAATTAGAAACTGGAGTAAAAGAAAGTGGGTGCATTCTGTTAAGTGGTTCTCTCCTTCGTCTGAAGGTCTTTCCATTCAGTGTTGGTTGGAAGGAGAGACTGAGCCAAACCCAATACTAGATAAGAGTCAAGGGAATTCATGATGGATGGACTTAGTTTATTTGTGGCTATGTAGAGACTTTAGGCTATTCCTCTTTGACTCCATGCTCCATTTCTGTCACTCCTCCTACAGCTTCAGTTTGTTAAACAGAATGAAATTGAGCTGTGGAGAGTCTGAACGCTCATGAGAGCAACAGAGATGACAGAGACAAGAGGGGTAGAATAGTGGAGGGAGAAAGTCAAGAGTTATTGGGAACAAATGTTCCCCGCATGAATTCATTCTTGAAATATGTTTTTGTTCACCCACCTATGATGGATTTCTTGGTTTGGCTCGTACTTGAGAAAAATTGGTGGACTATTGGACTATTTTGGTGGACTTTGGATAAATTCTCATTTCCGTGAAGGTTCAGGCCTGATATGAATGGACATGGCACTGGTTGCACTTCTGGATGAACTTTGGAAGGAGCAGGATGAAGGCAGTGCATCCATTCTGCCTCAACCTGACCACTTGGTGGTCTTTAATGTCATCAACCATCAAGCATGTGCAGTCAACAGTGCAGGCAATACAAATGAAAATATGCTAATTGTGTGCTGATGCTCTCTAGAAGAATCTGATCTACTAACATCACCACTGTCATCTTCAGCCATTCTGTTATATCTGACCCTTGGCACCTCTCACCCTGTAGACCAAAAATCACTGTTGTTAACACCCATTGGTTTCATCATCATTGCTCAACAAGGACCAATTTTCATACTACACCTGCTTAATCCTTCAGACCCCTCCCTCCCAAAACCACTGTGGAATGAAATGCAGGACCAAAAAAACAAATAATCAAATCTCATGGCAGTTTATATTGTTAAAGGTACAACTTGGATAAATCCTGTCTGGAAATAAGTGGGAGGAACTCTTAAAGTCAAACGGATGCTCTCATATTTTTCCACTTCAGAAAAGAGGAGAAAATCATATATGCATAAGTATTAAATTTGTAAGCATACATATTCATAATTAACAAATTTCTAATTATCTCCCCACCCTTCTAATTGTCAGTGTTCCTAGTAACAGCCCAGATGAAATCAAAACTCCAAGGCCAGAGGCTTCCTCAAAATTAAGATTTATTAGGCAGGTCATATTGTCACATCTGGTGAAAATCCAACTCTGAAGATCCGGTTTCTCCCCCCAACTGAAAATCCAAAGTTCTTCCCGCTATCACACACAAGCATCATCTGCCCCATTCAGGTCCCTCCTCCCATCCTGGAATCCTCTTCCTGAAAGTTTTTATTGTTAAGGGTGCAACAACCTGGATAAATCCTGTCTGGAAATAAGTGAGAGGAACTCTTGAAGACAAAAAGATGCTCTCATATTTTTCCATTTCAGAAAAGAGGAGAAAATCATATATGCATAAGTAATAGATGATGTAGCCGATTCTAAGACACATCATTCATTGTCACCCTTGACCCTGGTTTTCCCACACCCCCTGGGTGTATCATAATTCATATTCTCCAATGGGACACATCTGTAGTCAAGAATCATCAATCATACTCTCCAGTTAGAATTTTGTGTGGCAGAAATTTCAGTCACCTAGTTACTATCTTTGAAAAACTATGTATGGAATGCACTTTTGGTTTCCAAGTTGCCACACTATTCCCCCCTCCCTTTCCGTTGGCAATTCTAAAAGACCAGATAAATAGTTTATGAGTTGACACCTACATTTTGTGGGTCAATTCACACATATTCCTCCTTTGTTTCTATTTCTCACATGAGAGAGGCTATTTGATGGAAATGGAGATGTTATCATCAGCATACCAATTCTGCATTACCCAGGACTGGTGGTTCGGCTCAAAGTCAGTCATGCTTTGATCACTTCCCTCCTGCAATGTGGTTATTTTTGGCAGTCATTTGTTCTATTTTGCCAGGTCTATTTTGGATGAACAGGATGACACTTGTAAACTAGAATTTGTGAACACCAGTTGGCAGTCAAGTGGCATAGCCCAGAAGTCCCTAGTCTTGAGGCAGTTCCACAATGAAGAACACTGATTTGACTGGGTCAAAGCAGAAGTTATTCACCATGCCAAAATCCATCATGTATGTGAATTCATTGAAGCCTGACACTCTACAGTCTATGGAGATTCTCAGTCATCCAGATCATGGTTGTCCCAAAGATGATTTTTCAAGAGGCAATTGGAGTTTCTGATTTTTAATTGAAGGTGTTTCGCTTCTCATCCAAGAAGCTTCTTCAGCTCTGAGACCTTCTGCAGCTTCTTCTTTAGCTTCTCAGAGCTGAAGAAGCTTCTTGGATGAGAAGAGAAATGTTTTCAAAGAAAAACCAGAAAGTCCTGTTGCCTCTTGAGAAAGCACCTGTGGGACACTCTACAAATGGGTTCATCAATAAACATATTGACTTAGAAGCTGCATATGAACCTATAATAAACTGGACATCCAAATGACCAATCAATGACAGAAGTGACCACTTCCTCATCAGTTGAATTTTGCACCATGCAAACAACCAGTCACATCACCAACTAACCACAACACCACATAAGACCTATATAAATGGAAGAGAAACTGAACAAGCCACTTCAACCAAAGTCCCATTAAAGGTATTGCAAAGTCTGTTAATAAAATGTCCAGGAGCTAAATGGTCAGCTCGAAGAACAAACCACTGCCAAAATATGAACCTGAGCCATGAACATTCTCTACTATTGCTCCAGTTTTCTTGCATGGGGACTACACTTGAAGAACCCTTGAAAACTGAAGCTGGTCCAAAATGAAAAGGTGCTGACAATATTGGACACTTCTAGGCTCACCCACATTAGACTTTTGTGGCATGAACTGCAGTGGCTTCCGAGGTTCCTCCAAGGCATCATTAATGGTGCTGGTTATCCCCTTTAAATTATCATATGACACAGGACTGGTGATTGACATATGCCTCCTGACTTTAGTTAGGAAGCTGGAATGACTCACATGCTCTGGATTAGCTTGCTAGGAACATATACTCATTAAGGAAATTAGATTGTGATCTTGGGCATGGTTGATTATCTCTGTGCATGCAGAACTTACCATGGTTTACCAAGAAAACCCAAGAGATGAAATGTCACAATAGATGATGACATATTGCATACACTTATGGCGTACTTTGCTCATCCATCTCGGGGAAATTCTGCCTGACATGGATGAAAAAATACAGCAGATCTGGAGGTGATTGGGATTTAAATTCTATAATTTCAAAAATATTTGAATAGTGGTAGGCAATTCTATAAAGACTCAGTTATCTAAGGAAACAACCATATTTACTTCAAAACACCAATACTGAATCCATCCCTTATAAATACTAACTTAATAAATGAACTAAATTTAAAGGAATAAAATAAGAAAACTTCTTCCTTGTAATAATAAACACATCTTTATTAACATGTTTTCCATCAATTCAGAGCACTGGACATCACTGAGGAAATTTTGAAAACATGTTAAACAAAGACTGGATGATAGTTGTTGACCACAAGTAACAGATAACAGATAATCAGAATTGGAAGGGTTCTTGTAGGTCATATAATCCAACCTCACACCCAAGCCGGAGACCCTACACCATTTCTGACAAATGGCAGTCTAATTTCTTCTTGAAAGTAAAGTGCAACCAGTTGCAATATTTGATAAGGAATTTTTAATAGATAAATTCCCCCTTCATGTCATCATTTATTAGAAATCACCACATTCCAAACATGCCAGAAAGACAAATATAAATGAGGCCAACCGTTGTATTAGTTAGAAATTTTTGTTTCTTACTATATTTTCTCTGCAATTCAGATCTGGCCTCAAAAGAATAATGTAGCATTTGGGGAAAAAGATACAAGCCAAGAGAGCAGCTCCAGAGGCCAAAATGGAGAAGATCTCCACAGCCACCATGGACTTCCCTTTGGTGCTTAGATAAGTGGGGAGGAAGGAGATCCAAACACTGCAAAAGACCAACATGCTAAAAGTAATGAACTTGGCTTCATTAAAGCTCTTACTTTTTGGACAATGTACCTTCTTTTTATCCTTGTTTGTTTCCTGTCCTCTTTATTTCTGGTCCTTTCGCTTAATTCCCTTTTTTCCCATTCTTATTCCCCTCCTTTTTTCATTCCAGTTATTAAACTTTTCTCTCTCCCTCTTTTGATTTTTCTTTTGCATTTCCTTTTTCTGCTTTTTCCCACTCTCTTTAAACATTTTCTGAACCATTCTCCCTTTTATCATCCCATCACACCACAAATGTTTAATTCTAATTCCTTTCCCCTCCTGCTTAAATAATTGTTGTTCGTTTTGTCCTTCTAAGTTGGCTTCTTCTTTATAGAATTCTTCCCCTGGTTTATTGTGTTCTTGTATATGCCATTTGAGTCACCATTTCTAATTTCTGTAGTACATAATTATACATTTCAAGTTTAATTTTTATCATGACCCTTATATCTTGCAAATCCAATCTTGTGTCTTGTAAGTCCAGTCTTATATCAACAAATAGCACCTCCATTATATCTTTTCCTTTTTTTCTTTTTCTTTCTTCTTCCTTAATAGCTGAAATCCTCTTCTTTAATAGATATATTCAATCTCAGAGTCCAGTATATTATTTCAGCCAGTATCTTTTGGGTTTATTTTCAACAATTCATACTCTTGAGTCTTTATTCTGGGTCTTCTAATTGGCCCTTTCCCAACTGTTTCCCAAATTACTGGGTGATTATATGACAATAATAAAGTTCCTTTTATTTTCTTTTAAGTTCCAAAATCCAAACACAAAAAGGCCAGACACTTTTTAAAAAATGTATTGAAGTTTTCCTGTACCATCAGGTGGTGCTCTTGAGTCTTTTTATCTTTTACTTTCTTTGCTGAATATAATATTTTTAAGTTCTCTAATTTCAATCATTAGTTATTATTTCTTTTTTTTTTCAACACACTCATTTCCAGCATTTAATTATACCCTTTAAGTGCCCACAGTTCAATATATGTCCAGTTTAATTTCTAAACCTTTGTTCTGTTAAAGTATTTTCCTTTAAATTTCTCCTCCAAATTAATCCAATACAGTAATCTAATCCAAGTTTTATAAAATCCAATTCCTTTCTAACTTTCTCTGGTCGCCACTTCCACACACTTTCCTCCAAAATAACCCTTTATTTTTAATACCGGAGTACCTCAAAAGCGAAGTCCTTTGCTTGGTTCACACTCTGCTCACTACTTCTCTGCTCCAGCACAAAATTTAGTTTCCCGGAGTGTTCTTCGTCTTCATGGTGGCCATTTTAGGACCACCACTGCAGATTGCCTTTAGGAGGGTTTTTCCTGTCAGGGAGGGGCGTTACGGCTCCCCTCAACCCTCCAGGCAATTTTCCCCTTCTTCACCACCCCACCAGGGTGGCTCCAGTCCCGATCAGGACCCTCCAGCAAATGAGCTTGGGCGAAATCACGCACAATCGTGGATTCTGCTCCAACTCTGATGAGGAACAAACCGGAAGTCACCTTGGTGTATTTTTATTAACAGTCAGGGCAACTTCAGTTACACCATGATTGGGTTGATGACCTTTACTATGGGAAAGTTCCCATGAACCTTTGCCCCAACTTCTTATTAGGGAGACTGAACCTCAAGTACTTGGTGGAAAGGCAGACCTTCTTCCCCACCTGGAATGGCCTTTGCAGGGCCTGATGTTTGTCTGCCTGTCTCTTATAGCTCTGTGCTGCTTTTGCCAGTGCCTTTTTAACATTTTCCCAAGTTGCTTTCAGTGTTGACATCCAGTCGGTCAGGCTTGTTAGGAATCTGTACACCAATTAGTTGGGTTGGCAATATATAAACCATATGTTTGTAGCTTTAAGACAAGGTCACTGTATTGATTTATACTGTATTCCGATTAGTTGATTGTGTTGCAAGATGCCCTAAGAGGGAGCTAGAGATCGTGGCTTGCTCTCTCTGACATTCTGTTGCTATCTAAGGTTCTGTGCTGTATGCTGTGCTTATACTTTGATATTTTTGTTTACTGTAAATGACAAAGGCAACCGGTAAGAAGACTTTGTAATTGGATATCCTTTGGACTGTTAAACGTGTATGACCTGGATAGTTTATTGGACTATGCTATTTCTTAAAGTAAACTTTAACTCAATTTAGTCTATCTGTGTGTGGCTGAATAATTATTCATAACTACTCTCATAAGTGTTTCCATGTGCATATCTTTGTTGCTCAAGTGTTATTCTGTACATAGCATAACAAGGCTGACTGAGGAGGGGGATCCTTTGGATACTCAGGCATTGAGACGAAGTCCATGCCACTCACTACTTTGAAGGAGGTTAGTCCCATGCTACTGTGAACAGCATTATTGTACGCAACCTCTACAAAAGGCAAGAGGTCCACCCAATTGGATTGCTGATAATTCATGTAGCATCTCAGAGACTGCTCTACCATGGCATTCAATCTCTCTGCCCTCCCCGCCCCATTGGTACTTGGATGAAAAGCCAAACTCAGGCCCTGGGACGACCCAATAGTCTGCAGATACTCCCTGCAAAATTTGTCTGTGAACTGGACACCTCTGTCTGAGATAATTCTCCATGGCACTCCATGTAGGCAGTAGATGTGTTTCAAAAACAGCTTGGCTAACTGGTGGGCTGAGGGTAGCCTGCTGCACAGTATGAAATGTGCCTGTTCAGAAAATAAGTCTATTACTGTCCAGATCACTGTGTTTCCATCACTTTTCAGCAACTCTACTATGAAATCCATTGCGATCTCCTCCCATGGCCTCATTGGTTCTGCAACCATTTGAAGCAATCCGTGGCATTTTCCTGGTCATTTTTTGCATCGTGGCGCAAATGTTGCAACTTTTCACATAACTGTCCATGTCTTTCTTTATGCCGGGCCACCAGAATTGACTTCGAACTAAGTGTAAAGTCTTTAAGAAGTGGCCATGCCAGTTTGGCTTCATGGCTCCTCTGAAGGACTAGAGTCCATAGGGATTATGGGATGTAGAGTTTTGTTCCTTTCCACACTAGGTCATCTCTTTTCATTAATATGTGTTGATTGTCCAAGAACCAATGGCCTGCTAGCAGTTCGGTTTTTTATTTCATGGTTAAGTCGCCTGTGGGTCGGACTTGTCAGTTGCGGTATTGTCGCCTGGTGGTTACTTGGGCAGCTATTTGGGTAGGGGGAATGATGGCATTTACAATCTTTCCCTTTCAGATTTATACTGGGGCATGCGAGAGAGTGCATCAGCCAGAAAGTTCTTTTCCCCAGGGATGTGCTTTGACATGAAGTCGAACAAAAAGTTGAATGTGGGAGGGAAACAACTAGGCCCTAAAGTTGGTGTAAACCTCTGCTTAATTGAAGGCCTCAAATTTACAATATATAATAATGCCGGCTGAGCTGATTTCACAAGCATGGTGAAATATTTGCAATCTGCTGAGCTGAATTTGCAGGAACAGCAATATGTTTGCTATTCTGCAAAAAACATATATTTGCTGAAGAATCAAAAATAGAGCTATTTTGGATCACAAATGTCTGGGATATTGAGGAAAAGGGGAACTGAAAGTAGCAGGTGGTAAGCAAGTTGGGAAAGAGTTGGCATATACCTACAAGTGGGTATTAAGTGATGGACAGCATGTGGGGACAAGGAGGTACATCCAGTACAATTGCATACTACTGGGTGGGCTTCAGAAAAGAAAAAGGGTATAAAAGAAGGGGGTAAATCTCAAATCAGGTGGTGTGTTTGGCTGGGAATAAGAGCTGCTGGAAGAGACCTGCTGTCTGGCCAGGCCCCCTGACCACTCTTGGTTTGGACCTTCATCTCCAGCCTGCTCTTATTTTGGATGCCAGTGGACTGCTTTGGATCAGAGATAAGCCACACGGTCCTATTGGGAGCATGATTATTTAGTGTTGTGGTTCATTGACAGAGGTGCGGATGGCTGAGGTCTCTGAGAGTGAGGACTCAGATGAGGGGCCTGCATATGATGCAGGGCTGGGACCAGGACTATCAGAGAGTGGGGTGCTGCCTTTGGAGGTCCTGGAGTCTGGCAGCAGTGACCCCAAGGATGCACATGCACACAGGGCTATTCAAAGCAAAGAGCAGCTGCAGCAGCATGGGTGACTCAGCAGTAAGGCTGGAAGGTGATGGCCCTTCCCGTAAGGGATAAATGCCACCCTTCAGGATTGGCTTCTTTGCAGGAAGCAAATAAGTTCTTTCAACCCCAAGTTGTCATGGAAGGCCTGTCTATTTTGGTTTGTATTTGTAGACGTTTGGCTTTGGATATTTCTCTGCAATTAATCTTGTGTTCTTAGCAGCCTTTCACCACCTTGAAAGGGCTTGCTGTTATCTGGGACAATTAGTTTTAGTGACTCTTTGCTGTGAATGAACAGAATTCAGAGACACATTAAAAAGGTTTGCTTTTATATATACTTAGTGTTTATTTGATTTGAACAAGGCTTGGGTCAGAATAGCTAGATAGGTTGTGTGAGTTAGACAGAGAGAGTGGGACCTGTTCCAAAATTCAGCTGCAAGGGAAGCGTCACAACCGGACTTGCATAAGGGACAGGCCCGTGTCTTTCTTAGTGTATTTCAATGACAAAACAGTCCAGAATGGTGACCCGGTGGCTGGGACCTGGTGGAATATCATCTCCCCTGAGAGCTGATCACTCTGTTGTATTGTATTGAAGGAGGGTTGCGCCCTCAGTCTGTGTCGTGCCCAAGGAAGTGTGCTTCTTAAAGTAAGATTTATTTTACTGTATTATTATATGTTCTCGGTTTGGCAGTAGTACTTGCTTCCGCCATTAATGACACTCTACAGGAAAAGAAGTTTTGTAAAAGAAAAAAAACCAACTAGTTAGGCTGCTGTTTCATACAGATGTTGTTTTTATGCTGTTATTTTTTGTGATTACAGTTGTATTACAATGTGCAATCTCATTGTTGTAATTGTCATCCTGTGATGAGATTTCTGAACACATGCCTCTTGATTATTTTGCTTCTGTTTCAACTTTTCTCCAGATGAAGGTCATGCCGCAATGTAACTGGAGAATGACTCTGTCAGAGTCCTTTTTGTCTTCCTCCCATTATCTATTGTCTTTCTATTGACTATTTCAAATTATTTATGCTCAATTTGTTATATTGGTTTATTTTTCCTCTTCCTTGTTGTCATTTCATATTCTTTATGATACTGCCCAAGTTTATTGAAGGAAGCTTAACCTTGCTGCTAGGGTTGAGTTATCCATTCCTTCTTTTTTCTGAATTGCTACTTTTCATCCTGGGTGCTTTTCCCTTCAGCACTATGATTTTTTTCTTTATCTGATCCTGATTTTTTTCCCCCTTTCTATCCTTACTTGCTCTCAACTCATATTAGTGTCTTTTCTTAGTGTCTTTTCTAAGTTTGCTTTTCTAAGTGTCTATATCCCCACTTAATTACTTCCTGCCATGTCGCCCCTTTTTCCTGTAGACAAGGGCCAGCTTGTTTGCTGGAAGGGTGCATTGTTTTACATCTCGTGCCTCCTACCTTTCCCCTAGATAAGGGTTGGCTCTCTTGCCGAGGTAGCGTGTCTTTCTCCTCAATTATTTTTTGGGGAGCGGAATTGATCTTTTCCATATATCAGGACTGCCTGTGTTGGCAGCGTTCAATTCCTTTCCATTTCCCTAGCCAGCTGGGTCTCTGAGCTGGCTCAATAAATAAAATAAACAGAGATTGTGGGGCGGGGGGAGGGAGAAGTCAAAACAGAGACCTAAGCATCAAGCACCTACCAGAGGGGGAAAAAAAGAAAAAGAAAAAGCAACCAGGTAAGATTAATCACTTAAGAAAGTGTGAGATTCATGTTGAGTGAATGAGACAGGCCACAAACTCGAGGCGATTGGGAGCTCGGCCCTGTGTTTCTGTTCTTCCGAGAAGCAAACAGTCAGGAATGGGCAATGCGATTGGAAGCCATTAAAGTGGCTACGAGTATGAAAGGGGTGCGCATGAGATGGGCCACAAGCTCGAGGTGATTATGGGGTTCTGCTCTGCATTCTTGTTTTTCCCCACGAGGGAAGCAGCCAGAAATGAATGAACTGCCTGAAGGGACTCAATGTATACTTGCCGAATGCATGAACTGGATACAGGACTACACAATAGCTACACCAAATCTCACTTGCAAACACGTTTATTGCAGACCTATTACTTATTGCTTCATATAGATGCTGAGCATCAATGTAACCACAAGACCACTTTTCCATTGATAAGGAAGGCCTCTTTCCATTGGCCTATGGTCTAAAATTACATTCATATTCATACAGCTAACAGATCACAGATAATCAGAGTTGGAAGGGACCTTGTGGGTTTTGAAAACATGTTAAACAAAGACTGGATGATAGTTGATGACCAAAAGTAAAGTGTAACCAGGTGCAGCATTTTTTTCAATAGAGAAATCCCTCCCTCATGTCATCATTTATTAGAAATCATCACATGTTAAACATGCCTGAAAAACAAATACAAATGAGGCCGAGTCTTGCATTAGTTAGAAATTCTTGTTTCTTACTATATTTTCTCTGCAATTCAGATCTGGCCTCAGCAGAATAATGTAGCATTTGGGAAAAAAGATACAAGCCAAGAGAGCAGTTCCAGAGGCCAAAATGGAGAAGATCTCCACAGCCACCATGGACTTCCCTTTGGTGCTTAGATAAGTGGGGAGGAAGGAGATCCAAACACTGCAAAAGACCAACATGCTAAAAGTAATGAACTTGGCTTCATTAAAGCTGTCAGGCAATTTCCTAGCTTGAAAGGCTACCATGAAACTGATGATGGCCAGAAAACCCATGTAGGTGAGGACACTGTAAAACATTGAAGCTGAGCCTTCATTACATCCCAAGATGATCTCCTCAAACAAGGAATGGAAGTCCAAACTGGGAAATGGGGGAGAGGTGATCAACCAGGTGGCACAAAGGACTGCTTGGATCAGGGGACAGGCTAAGACAATGGAGTTACTCAATGGTTTTCCCAAAAGTTTCCTTGTCTTATTCCCTGGCTTTGTGGCCATGAAGGCCAGAACCACCATGACAGTCTTTGCCAATACAGAGGAAACTGCAAGGGAAAAGAGAATGGCAAAGGCAGATTGTTGGAAGAGACAGGTGAGCTTCCCTGGCTGACCAATGAAAAGGAAGGAGCAGAGGAAGCATAGAAGGAGGGAGGCCAAGAGGATGTAGGTGAGATCTCGGTTGTTGGCCTTCACAATTGGTGTGTCATGATGTTTATAGAAAATCATCAGGACTGAAGAAGTGATCCCAGAGAGGGAAAGAGCAAAAAAAATCAAAATGTATCCCAAGGTGTCTTGATAGGCAAGATAGTGGATCTTCTTGGCAATGCATTGGTCCTTGTCCATGTTGGGAAATTGGTCTTTGGAGCAGACTTCACAGTGAGCTGCATCTGAAATCAAAAGCCTTTGTCTAAGGATTTCTCAAGCAACTACCATGCATATTATCTTTCCCACAAGGATGATACATGTGTTGCCTTTCTGCTGTTGACCTACCAACAAAGGGAGTAATGAAATCATCCCATTTGCTATTTATGGGGCATCAAAAAGAGCAAATCATCCTTCATTTAGGATGGTCCTGAGGATAGATTAGCCAGAGACAAGGATTTGTTTAGTTCCAACTATCCATTCACTGTGCACTTCCATGAGTAATGTGGCTTTCTATCTGAGATTCCTGTGTCAACTCAAAACATTTTGTATACATGTTTTATAATTGACAACAGAAAGAAGGGGGAGGTTTTCAAAGAGCAGGCAGCAGTGTGGAATCGAAAGTACATTCCTTTCATATTTTCTTCAAAGACTGATTAGATGACTGAAGTTTCTGCCACACAAAAATCTAATTGGAGAGCATGATTGATGACTCTTGGCTATGGATGTTTTTCGTTGGATGATAAACCCAGAGCAGTGGAGGGAAAAGCAGGGTCAAGGGTGGCAGTGAATTAAATATCTCAGAGTTGGCTATGCCCAGGTTAATGCCGGACATAGAATGTTAACTTCAAATAAATCCTTTTTAGTTTCGGGAGTATGGCTCGAGGCTCATGATTTAATTGGAGTAACTGTCAGAATCCTGACAGAACAAAATATCTCAGGTTAAGACTCCCTAGGAAGAAATTTGGGCCAAAGTTCATGGGACCATTCCCCATAGTAAAGATCATCAACCCAGTCAAGGTGCAATTGAAGTTTTTCCGATTGTTAGGGAAAATACACCCAGTATTCCATAGTAGCCTATTAAAACCTGTGGTTTAAAATATAAATTTGATTTTTTTTTTTAAAAAAAACCTGTGGTTTCAAAAGCTCTGAATAATAGAGAAGAAAAAAAAGAGGGGGTGAAGATTGAGCATAATGAAGAGTGCCATCTCAGTTAAACTTAACTTGTTTTTCTTTTAAAACACTCTTTTTGTTAAAACTGTATGGAAATTGATACAATAAAGCAAGAAGTTTGAAAAATTGAAACATTGTAACAAAGAAAGAAGCAGGAAGTTTATGCCCTTGGATTAATTGTTGATTCTGACATGGACTTGGCACGGGATCAGCAGAGGCTTAAAACTTGAGAGGAAGAAAAGTTGACTAATGGAAATAAACTTTAAAGACACTAACTGGATTAAATTGCTAATTAGAAAATTGTAAAATGGCAATATCTCTTCTGGCATTAAAAATGGAACTTAGAAAAATGAAAGAAACACTACAAGAACGAGGTGAATCTATGGGTTTTGCTTCAAAATTTATTGAAAATGCGATTGCAGAATATGAACAACAAAGACAAAAGACAGAAGAGGAGATGGAGCAAATCACAGAAGGGGCCATCTTTAGTGACAAAGAACTTTGGAAAGAAAGAGGAAAAGAGTTGGAAATAAATATAGGAGATTTAAGAAATTAAATAAAAAGGGGAATATCCCAAAAATTAAAGAAGGGAAAAGGAGTCAGTAGAAATTCGAAGGGCGGAAGGAAGTTATAAATAGAAAAGGGGATAAAAACTGGAGTGAAAGAATAAAGAAGAAAAGATAAGGCGAAAGAGGGGACAAGAAACAGAATTTGGGAACAAAGAAATGTGGGAATTATAAAAAAAACATAGGGAAAAATTGCTTAATTGGACATAGAGATAATGATTGATAATTATTTAGAAAGGGGATTCTGCAAGGTATTGGGGGTAGTATAAATAATTTTTTAGTAATGAAATAGGGACACATAAATTGATAAGATGGAAAAACAGAATTGTTATTTTTTGATAATGGAATTTAATGCTCTTCTTTATGTATAGAGATAATTGTAACAAATAATGGAATAAGCATATAAGATATATTGAAATATTTTTAAGATTGGAATGTTAGTTTTTTTTTCTTTTTGGTTTAAATATGAATGGAATAATTAATGAAATATGTGTATTAAATATATTGAAATAAATGAAATGATATAGGAGGGGAGCTGAAATGGAATTAACCTTGGGGATTAGGATTGTTTTACTATTTGAATGAGTAGATTAATATATCCTTTTCTTTTGAAAAAAATAATGAAATTAAAAAGGGGAAAAACCATGCAGGATCTGATTTATATATGCTATGTAGTTTTAAAGGGATTATTAAGTTTAATGTTTTAGGTAATAATGTTAAATGCTTTAAAGGGATTTAAAAGGAGTCAAAATTAATGAAATTGTAACTTAGAAGTGGCGCACTTATATTGAGAATTCACGGGGGAAACCAATTTATAGAAGTGTCTTTTTTAACTAGAACTTAAGATGGAATATACAAGTGTGACATCGCCTTGTAGCAAGGTTCCATGCAGAAATTCCAACCAAGCCTTTGGGGGGGGGGGGTTCATGAGCATAAGCTTCCATATCTGCAATCTGATTTTGTGTGTGTTGTACAGGTCACCTTCAAGAAGTGAGGGGAGCCGAATGTCAATCATAAAACATTTTGTATACACATTTTATGGTTGACAACAGAAAAAAGGGGGGGGGGAGTTTCAAAGAGCAGGCGGCAAAGTGGAATCAAAAGTACATTCCATTCATATTTTCTTCAATGACTGATTAGATAACTGGAGCTTCTGCCATGCAAAAATCTAATTGGAGAGCATGATTGATGACTTTTGGCTATGGACATTTTTCATTGGATGATACACCCAGAGGGATGGGGGGGTGAAGCAGGATCAAGGGTGATAGTGATTTACGTATCTCAGAGTTGGCTACACCCAGGTTAATGCCGGATAGAGAATGTTACCTTCAAATAAATCCTCTTTAGTTTTGGGAGTGTGGCTCAAGGCTCATGATTTAATTGGAGTAACTGCTGGAATCCTGACATCCTGCCTGTTTTTTTCTGCCATTTTATAATGGAACACATAGAAGATTGATAGATCTGTTACCAATGATTGTTGCTGTTTTGTTTGTGAGCACATTATCCCTGCCTTAACCTCCCTGCTTTGTAACTCAAATCTGTTTATTCAGACACTTTTTGCTTCCTCCTGCTCTATCAAAGAGACATAGATAGAAGAATGTCCTCTCTCCCTGGCAGGTCTATTTCCTCAGAGGTTGATAGTGCTGATGGAAGGATCATATTCTGAATAATAAAAATTAAATTTTAGACCACACACCCCACTTCCCAAAATGGAAAGAATAATAAGGAAATACCTTCCATTCCCCCCATATTAGGTGAGTTGCTGGGACAATGGAGAGAGGAATGGCTCAGTTCCTATACTAAGCAGTTGAATAAAGTAACAAAGATAGATTATTGCACAAGGTTTGGCCACAGTGTATTTTAGTGGAAAAAAATTATAGGTGGCATAAATTTGGAAAATCTATTTCTAAAATATATATGGGATGCAGAAGCCTTCCTCAAGCCTCTGGGAGGCCAATAAAGGCCTCAAAACTACCAAAAATCAGCTGTGGGGTGCGTAAGTGCGCAGTGAGGTAAGCTTGCCTACAGCTCGTGTGCTAGCACAAATGGCTCTGTGTGCCACCTGTGGCACGTGTGCCATAGATTTGCCATCACAGCAATAGGGGTTCCCTGTACTATAGGACATTTAACTACATTGATGGCAGTAGCACATCCTGAAAATATTAACCAAGAAACTGAGTTTCACTAGGAAATGATGAATGCTAGTCTTTGTTATAATAGTAAAGTAACAGTAGATGACACAAAGGATGATATATTAAGAGATACAGAAACACAAGTACAAGAAACCATTGAGACACCTGAGGGTATGCATCTGTGGTGGTATTCTATTGGTTCAGCCCAGTTCTGCCAAGCTGGTAGTGGTGATGAGCAGTGGAGTCCAAACCAGTTCTCTCCAATGCTCTGTGTTGGGCCCACCCACCCAGTGGAGGGATTCAAATTTTTTTACTACCGGTTCTCTGGGTATGGCTTGGTGGGCATGGCAGGGGAAGGATACTGTAAAATCTCCAGTCAGAGATGGTATTTGCCAGTTCTCCAAACTACTCAAAATTCTCCAGAACTAGTCAGACCCTGATGAATACCACCTCTGCACCCACCTGCCCAAGCTTCCATACTAATCTTTATGTCCTACTTTTGAAGTGCAGTTGCTTTGTGCAGTACAGTAATTGTTACGCGGCAGCTGTTGAAACATCAGGGAGAGGGCAGAATTGCAGGAGGTGACTCAGAACATCTCTGCGCCTGTGCAAAGTGTGTGTTTGGCACGCACGAATGCACAAAGTATGTGCATGTGCACAAATCACGCCCACCAACCCATACCCACTGAACTGGTGATAAAGATATTTGAAACACATCACTGATATGGATGAAACTGTGGAGAAGGAAGATATACCACTCATATTTTGGGGTTGGCCTACAGGTCCTATAGAATCCTTTATTACTCGTCTTAAGAAGTATATATATAGAGAGAGGAAAAAGATCTGCACTTGGTGATGCATACACTACAGACTATAATGGTGATGGTAGTTTTATCTAACGTACAATCAGGGTTTTTAGGCTTATTTTTTGTTTGGGAAGCTACCTATTATAACAATATACAATTGGGACATCTTACCTGTGCTTTAGCCAAAAGTATTAATGAAACCCTCATTGGCTATAGCTGCTATGGCTGATGAAATGGAAGAAATTAGGAAGTCTCTGTTACAAAATTGTGTTGCAATAGATGATATATTATTGAGAATGGGACATGGATGTGAGGAATTTGAAGGTATGTATTGTTTTAATATATCTTAGAAATCACACTTCATTGAATCTAAACGAATTTGACCAATGGGGTAATGAAGAAGGTGGGAGTTTTGAGGTTTTTTGAAGTATAAAACTCTGTAAATCATTTGTCTCATTGCCCTTTGTGCCTCTACCCAGAAGAGGACAAGGTGCTGACCTTTGAAAATGTCAATAAAGGTATAGAAATTGTTTATGGAGTTTCTTATTGATTCAGCTGAGAATTTGTAATTTTATACTCAGGAAAGATTGGAAGGCAGTTTTTGCAATTGGCAATGGAAATACTAGTTGGACACAGTGGTGGGATTGGACATTCATAAATTCTGCCTTAAAGCTATCCTTCATGGAATTGTTGAGGATCGGGAATGGTGGCCTCTGTCGCCAGGGGAGTTTATATCTGTAAACCAAATGGTTTTGCTGAAAAATGTGAGTTCATGTCAATCATATAAAAAATGACAATAATAACAAAAAATGACTTAATGTATGTCTTCTTTGATCCAGGAAGATTAACATTTGAAATCTTGTCTACAGTACCTGTCTGATTAGAAATGGTTCCTTCTGGACAAGCATCACACTGGTAGCAGCAAACCTGTTTGCCCTCTGGAACTCTCCTCCTCTCTCCTGAATGGCACCTCTTCCTGCCACACCTGGCAAAGGGCATCTTCTAAAAGAGGAAAGAGGAATAGTTGAGATGACCTAAGCTGCATTCATTCTTTTCCTCATTTCTATTTCCCTCCCTTATTCCTACTTCTATGATAAAAATATTTCCACTGTCTATCAGAAATCAAAAACAGTCCTCAGGTAATCAGGCCAGGGGTATTCCTGACTCACTCATGGATGTTGGAGATTGGATCTAGAATCTCAGCCTGCTGAGGAAGGCTTGTGATGGGACTAGAGCATTTCTTTAAAAGAACTTTGAGGATAGAACTAAGTGTCAATGGTCCGTGGAAATCACTGTTACTTGCTGTAATTGCATCCTGTGTTCCAAACAGAAATCGTTCCCAAGCCTAACCCTTTGTGAAATGACACAAATCAGACCTCAAATGCATTAAAGGCAAATCAGATTTTTCACCAAATGAGTGCCATCATTTCTGACTCAATTGATTATTTTACAAGTTAGAAAAACATTGTGCATCTCAGGAAGAGAATGAATTTTTCCCTGGACTTAAAATATTTTCCTTGCCGCTCACCTTTGTGGCCCAGATGATTCCATCAGATTTAATGGTGAAATCCTGGCCTGGAGGAGCATCAGGATTTAGTTGCCCAACTTTTATATGGACAAAAGATTGATTGGGGAGGAAAACCCAATTGAGAAGATCATAACAAACAGATCCCAGTCCATCTTCTGAGAAGGAGACTTCATCTCCAGCAGTATTGTTGAACTGCACTTTGCTCAAATAGGCAAGAATCTAAAAGAAAGGAGACTTTCAGAAATCAGAGTATTTGGGCTAGAGCTACAAATGAGACATCAGGGCTTCTACCATCACATAATGGCCATCTTAAGAAAATGAGTTTATATTTGAGAAGCTAGTTCTATCTCTTGTTGGCCATCTGAGGAATCTGCTGTATTTAACTCTGAAACTAAAGGTTTTCCCTTTATCACTGGGCATGGTTTCCAACTCCAATTTCATGAAAACACAAAAATTTTACTTCCATAATCTAAATTTCATTTTAGAATTTGCCTCTTGGGGCTACACACACTTTCAAATAATTACTTTGGGCCAAGGTCTTGTTAACTGATAAAAGAATGATTGAAATAAATGAATCATTTCTATCAGAATCATGGAAAATTCCACTGACTTTCTCTTCGTCATTGTCAAAGGCTGCAGAATGCAGGAACCAGGTTTGATCAACTGGCCAATGTGGAAGGAAGCAACTGACCTATACAGAGAGGTCCAATATTTTAGCCTTTGATGCAGAAAATTCTCATTAATTTTAGACTAGGGGCCCATTAGGACCACTCTGAATCTTGCTTTGTACTAGGATTTACATAGAAACAGAGTAGCACTATTGGAAGGGACATTGGAGGTCTTCTAGTCTAAGCCCCTGCTCAAGCAATAGACCCCCTACAGTTTTAGACAAGTGACTCTACTGTCTCTTCTTAAATGACTCCAGCAATGGGACATCTATGACTTCTAAAGGTGAACCATTCCATAAGAAATTCTCCTTAGTTCTAGGTTGCTTCTCTCTTTGGTTATTTTCCATCCATTATTAATCAGAAGCTCTTTTCACACAGCAAGCTGAGTAGCACAACAAATGGTAAACTAAAAAAGGGGCAGAGTTTGGGATGAACTGGTATGGGAGTTTGCAGACATTTAATCAATAACAGAAGAAATTCATATGGGGAACTTCCAATCTAAGTTTCTGTGGAGGGAGTCAAAAGCCACATAAATTACCTCCCATGACTGGACATTTGAGATCCTCTTTCTAAACCTCATCATGGTTGATCGGGCTCTGTATCCACTCATTGCCTGTAAAACGTGTGCCAGAGAATAAACAGCATTGTACATATTGTAACTTTTGCCTGTCATGCTTGTTTCAAAAGTATAATTGGGAAGATTCTGCAGATTCTCCTTTCCTGTACATTGTTTTTCCCCCTTTGGAGGGATCATTCCAGACTTA
This sequence comes from Bungarus multicinctus, assembly GCA_023653725.1. Lineage (NCBI taxonomy): Eukaryota > Metazoa > Chordata > Lepidosauria > Squamata > Elapidae > Bungarus > Bungarus multicinctus. The sequence goes on from CM042838.1 coordinate 167,845,669, forward strand.
TGAATCTTGCAGCCAAAGACAAACTCCCACCATGGAGGGAGAAAGACATCTCCTTTGGGGTTCAAGGGGTCTAAAGACAGGAGGAAGTGCCTGAATTCAGAGACATCCCTGGAATGGTCCCTTAGATGCAAGACCCCATGTAAAAGCTTTATATATTGCATTTTTTCTTCAGATTGCCCCATGCCAAGTTTCCAATGGGAAGTGAAGATACAAACTTTCTTAAATGATTCTTTCACGATATTTTCAAAAAAATATAGTGCCCCTATTAAACAGCCAGTAACAATTGAGTCTGCAAACAGAATAAACACTTCTGTTTTAGACAAGGTAAAGAAATTGAGAATAAACGTTTTCTGAATGATTTCAAAACTATCCAGCTTCAGCATTAGAGTGAAGGCCAGGCAGATCTCCTTCTCCTGGAGCATTGCAGTCAGAGTTGAGATGAAATGTTCTCCCCTCTCATCTTCAGGGGCCACCAGCCCAACCCAGTTCCACCGGAAATACAGGAGCAACTGGACTAAAACCACATATTGAGGAGATTCCTTGGGATTAATCCGGAAGAAGGAAGGATAAACTCTTCTCTCTCCCTGAGAGAATTCAAAGCCAACACCGAGCTGGAGAAAAAGAGATTCTTTTTTCAAAGACAAAGTAAAATCTTATGGTAACTTTAGTACTTACCATTGTGTGGTTGATGGCCCTCGTAGTCAGGCTGACTCTCTTTGACTGGCAAACTTAATCTTCTTTCCTTCTTAGCCATTTTTATTTTTTGTGGTATATCAGAAGACAAGAGAAGAAACCAACAACTTCATATAGAGAAAAAATGGCACTAAAATGATGGTTACACTTTATTAAAGAATATAGTAATAGTCATAAGCTCATTATATCCCACACCCCAACAAAAAACTACTTTTAGTTTCATCTTTAGCTTTGTGTGTGCTTTTGATCCTTGCCTGTTGCATACTGTATCCAAGGAAGCTCTCTTACCTGTGGGACCTTAAAGATGCTGAAGATGGAGGCCATCAGCCTTGAGGACTTGGCACTGAGACCACCAATGATGGACAGCAGAGTGTCCTGTTGGTCACATTTATAACCTGGAACCACTTGGCCTTGGGATGAGAGCATGGAGATGCTGTTCAAGGAAATTAATATTTCCCTCTGGAAATGGCCATAGATGTGGAAGCCCAGGGTGATGTTGGGGAGCAGAAGAAAATCCTTATTGACCTCGGAAACAGCAAACATCAATGCAAGGAACTGCTGATAGTAAGTAGTGATGAGTCTGTATTGAGAAAAACATTGGAGAACATTACAGGAAAGCTTGTGCATGGTTTTAGAATTTGCTTCACTGCTTGAGGGGATTTTTGAGGGCAGAAATCCCCAAATTTCACTGGGTTTGGGTTTTTTTCAAAGGTTTTCCCTTGGCTAAATTTGGATGACTTTGTGAGAAAGGAGACAAACTTTCCCACAGATATCATGGACAGTTTTATACTCACAATCATCCCTGCCATATTCACTTTGCTTCAGTGGCTGTAATCCTTTCCAACTACTCCCCTTTCAATGTAATTATTTAAGGTCTCTTTTGGAGCAGCTTCTTCAGGTGGGTTAAGGATTTCTGAGCACAGAACTACAGTGGAGGTGGCTTCATAGATTTAGTGAATACCATTATTTGTGAACAATGCTGACTCGAAAACTGAGAGGGATTTTTGTAACTCCTGAACACTGGAAAGGTACATTGTGAAGAGTTTTTATTTGTATTTTCTATCACAAGTTACTGTTCAGATTAATATTATAATTCAACTTCTTCACTAGGCCAGCACAACTTCCCTCTTTATTTTTGTTGTTTATCATCTTCCTGATGAAGTGTTTGAGAATTCCAGCCCATTTTAACATCTTGCTAATTTATTGAGAAAAGCACAAAATGTGCACTACACCAGGACAATGCAAATACTAGAAGAAGTATTTCTGAAAAAAGTCCCTGATTTTAAAGCAAAGAGAACAATTATCTGCCTAATTTCTCCTCCAGATGAAACTTACGTTTTCTGTAGAGGAAGATTCACTGTATTAAAATCTGGGGCAGGAGACTTTACAACGATTCCCAAGGGCAAATTCCCACCAATAATGAGATCACCAGGCCTATGGTAGCTTCCATATAATCCGACATAATCCCTGAACACACAAATGGTTTTCAGCCTCTTTGCTGTAGTTGGAGCCTGGAGCCAGAAGAGCAGCAGAAGTATCAGAAGTAGCATGACTCCTGCCCAGTCAATCTTATCACCTTCCCTCCTAGGACAGAAATCAAGGTTTATGCAAAAACTGATTTGAAGGTTGCTCCTAAAATCTCACTGGAACTTTAGCAGATCAGACACCAGGAAAAATGTATGATTCTTTTTCTTACCTGTGTTTGGGCCATGACCAAAGAGGAAACAAAGGGACACGAGTCTCTTCAAACCCAGGAATGAGCTCTTTGCAAGACAGGCTAAGGTGACATGTTCTTCCCCCAGCTGGTGAACCCAGATGTACTTTTTAAAGCAAGTTTTATCTTGGAAGATCTTTGTCTCCAGAAATCCACAGGGAATATATGAAGAATTCCTGTTCTGATAATTGCAGGAAAAAGCCATTGTGCTATCCCCTTAGCAACAGCTTCTCTTCATATAGCTGAATGGAAAACATGTTTGCGTCACTTCTTGTAATTCACAGAATAGAATAGAACAGAACAGAACAGAACAGAACAGAACAGAACAGAACAGAATAGAATAGAATAGAATAGAATACTTTTATTGGCCAAGTGTGATTGGACACACTAGGAATTTTTCTTGGTGTAAATACTCTCAGTATACATAGAGAAAAGATACATTCGTTAAGAATCAAGAAACATAACATACAACACTTAATGATAGTCATAGGGTACAGTCAAAAATCATAAGCTTGCCTGCAGCTCGTGTTCCAGCACAAATGGCTCTGCGTGCCATAGGTTTTCCATCACAGCAATAGGGGATCCCTGTACTATAAGACATTTAACTACATTGATGGCAGTAGCACACCCCGAAAATATTAACCAAGAAACTGAGTTTTACTAGGAAATGATGAATGCTAGTCTTTTTCATAATAGTAAAGTAACAGTAGATGACACAAAGGATGATATATTAAGAGATACAGAAACACAAGTACAAGAAACCACTGAGACACCTGAGGATATGGATTAATGGTGGTATTCTACTGGTTCGGCCCAGTTCTGCCAAGCTGGTAGTGACAATGAGCAGCGGAATCCAAACCAGTTCTCTCCAATGCTCTGTGTTGGGCCCACCCGCCCAGTGGTGGGAAAAGAGAGGAAAAAGATCTACACTTGGTGATGCATACACTACAGACTGTAATGATGATGGTAGTTTTATCTAAGATACAATCAGGGCTTTTAGGCTTATTTTTTGTTTGGGAAGCTACCTATTATAACAATATACAATTGGGACATCCTGCCTATGCTTTATCCAAAAGTATTAATGAAACCCTCATTGGCTATAGCTGCTATGGCTGATGAAATGGAAGAAATTAGGAAGTCTCTGTTACAAAATTGTGTTGCCATAGATTTTATATTATTGAGAATGGGACATGGATGTGAGGAATTTGAAGGTATGTATTGTTTTAATATATCTGATAAATCACACTTCATTGAATCTAAACGAATTTGACCAATGGGGTAATGAAGGAGGTGGGAATTTTTTTTTTTTTTTTTTAAGTATAAAACTCTGTAAATCATTTGTCTCATTTCCCTTTGTGACTCTACCCAGAAGAGGACAAGATGCTGACCTTTGAAAATGTCAATAAAGCTATAGAAATTGTTTATGGAGTTTCTTGTTGATTCAGCTGAGAATTTGTAATTGTCCACTCATGAAAGATTGGAAGGTAGTTTTTGCCACTGGCAATGGAAATCCTAGTTGGACACAGTGGTGGGATTGGAACATGATAAGTGCGTCCATACGGATGTAATTGATGCAATAGGAGAAGCCAAGGAGGAACACCGTGACCACGTGATGGACAATTTGCTGATAAAAGTCCTGCAATGAGAGGAAAGGATTGAATTGATGGATTTTGCAGTTGGGGTATGGAGACCAGAGACTCCCGTTATGGCAAAGAAGTTTACAATAGAACAAAACAACCATGCTCCATTGATTCATTGTTTCAGAGACATTTCCTTAGTTAAACTGAGAAAGAGAATGAGAAAGGTTAGGTCTCTGTGGAGATTTCTTGTCTTTTTTTTTTTTTTCTTTGAAAGTGTTTCACTTCTCATCCAAGAACTGAAGAAGCTTCTTGGATGAGAAGTGAAACATTTTCAAAGAAAAGTCCAGTTGCCTTTTGGAAAAAGCACCTTTTGGGATAACCAAGATTAGGTTAAAAAAAAAAAAAAAACCAGTGGGAACAACTTCCAACTTCCAGACTTCCCACTGAGTTTTCTTTTAGGAATTTGACAATAGCAGTTAGATTTATATACCACTTCACAGTGCTTTACAGCCCTCTCTAAGCAGTTTATAGAGCACATTAGCTTGAACAATGGGTCCTTATTTTATCAACCTCGAAAGCTTGGAAGCCTGAGTCAACCTTGAACCTGTCAGGATTGAATTCTTGGCAGTGGGCAGAGTTAGCCTGCAATACTGCATTCTAACCATTGTGCCCCCACTGCGTCACCAAAGCTCCCTTCCTTCCTTCTTTCCTTCCTTCCTTTCTTCCTTCTTACCTTCTTTCCTTCTCCTTCCCTTTCCCTTCCCCTTCCCTACCCAGCAGGCAGATAAGTGGCTGATGTTGGATAGGAGCAAGGAGCAAGGGATTGCTAAACTGGCTGGGAAACTGCCATAGAACATTGAAAATAAAGATTGTGTGAACACAGCAGCAGACTCTGAATGCTGAAGCAGCCAGAAGCACTAAAGCAATCACAACCTCCCAAAATTTCATTCCCTCAGGTATCATTAGTTGAGGATTTTGGATACGTTCTGTAAGTTAGCCCATTTGATTAAAAAAAAAGTTGTCCTCTGATACACCATTTTGGTTATCTAAAGATTACAACAACAAGAGTTAAAATATACAACAAAAGTAGCATACAGATGCTTTGCATCTGCAGGGACAATAAAATAGCACCCTTGGTTTTCAGATTGGATAACCATTGGTCTGAAATGGTCCCTTCCAGGGGTGGGTTTCTACCGGTTCTGTCCACCTCTGTAGAACCGGTAGCTCTGAAGAGCAGCAGACATAGAACCGGTTCTATGATGTTTTTGTCCACATGCCCACCCGGGCTCTTACTTGATCTTTATTTCCTGATTTTTCAACTTCAGCTGCCAAACGAGCCACAGCTGCAGTTAAAAAAACAAGAAAAGAGAGCTGTTTCAAAGGCTGCTTCTTGGCAGGCAGCTAATGACATGCTAATGATGATTTATGATGATTTATGGCTCACAGCAGGCAGGGAAGCTCATAAATCCCAAACCTGTAGTTAACCCTTTCGTATTCCACCCCTGGTCCCTTCCAACTCTGTTATTCTGTTATTTCACTTTTTTTTTCCTTTGTGCAGTTTTAAAATTAGCTGTCCTAAGTCATGTTGGTGAGATGGACATAAGCCACATAAATTAACTGAGAGACATAAATACTGATGGTGCATCAAAAATAATAATTGTGTCTCTTCTTAAATCTTAAATGGGGATTTCTGACTAGCTGGAATTCTTCTGCCAGAGATTTCTCACCTTCTGTCTGACATCAAAAGGCAGTATGAGGATTATAGAGCAGTAGGAGGAGAACTGCATGAGGTAGTAGCCAAAAAGGCTCAGCTGGAAGGCTGCAATGCAAAAGGGATGGATGGAAGGAAGAGTTACGGAGTCACATAACCCCAAATCTCAGGTTCCAAAGCAAAATAAGAAGTGGTGTTCAACTTTGATTTAGTGTAGCAACTTTGTCAGCTGTTTTTCACTTAGCAAGTCACTTGTTTGTCACTGGTCGTCCGAACTACTGGTTTGCCAAACTGGATTTAAAATTAACATCCGTTTTGCTCAAACCATCCCGAACCGGATGAATCCGACCCCTACCTACAAGGTCCCTTCCAACTCTGTTAATCTGTAATCTGTCCCTTCCAGATTCTATTCTATTCTATTCTATTCTATTCTATTCTATTCTATTCTATTCTATTCTATTCTATTCTATTCTATTCTATTCTATTCTATTCTTGTTCTATTCTTGTAGTGTTTCAGCTCCCTCAGTACCTAGAGGAAACGACGTATTTAGATCCCTTCCAATCGGGCTTCAGGCCCGGGCACAGTACTGAAACAGCATTGATCGTGTTGGTTGATGATCTCTGGAGGGCCCGTGACAGAGGTTATTCCTCTGTCCTGGTCCTATTAGATCTCTCGGCGGCTTATTGCAGTGGCTGGAGAGGTTGGGAATTGGAGGTACCGTCTTGTGGTGGTTCTCCTCTTTCTCTCTGATCGCTTACAATTTGTGTTGATGGGGGGGGAGAGATCCACCCCTAGGTCCCTCATTTGGGGTGCCTCAGGGGTCGGTCCTCTCCCCTCTCTTGTTCAACATTTATGTGAAGCCGCTGGGTGAGATCATCCGTGGTTTTGGAGTAAAGTGTCATCTTTATGCGAATGACACTCAGCTTTACATCTCTACCCCAAACCACCCCAACGATGCTGTGGAGGTTATGTCCCGTGCCTGGAAGCCATGCGGAATTGGATGGGTGAGAACAGGCTTCGACTCAACCCTTCCAAGACTGAGTGGCTGTGGTTTTTGGCGTCCCGATATAGTCAGCTGACTCCATCGCTGGCTATTGGGGGTGAGATTTTAGCCCCCACAGAGAGGGCTCGCAATCTAGGCATCCTCCTGGATGTACGGCTGTCATTAGAAGAGCATATTATGGCCGTCTCCAGGGGGGCTTTTCATCAGGTTCGCCTGATGCACCAGTTGCGGCCCTTTCTCGATCGGGACGCCTTACGCATGGTCACTCATGCCCTGGTCACCTCCCGCCTGGATTACTGTAATGCCCTCTACATGGGGCTCCCCCAGGGGAACACCCAGAGGTTGCAACTGGTACAAAATGTGGCCGCGCGGGTGGTTATGGGGGTGTCTAAAAGCTCTCATGTGACGCCTCTCCTGCATGAGCTGCATTGGTTGCCGGTGGCCTTCCGGGTGCGCTTTAAGCTTCTGGTTTTGACCTTTAAAGAGGTCCATGGCATTGGACCAGGCTATCTGCAAGACCGCGTTCTGCCGGTAGTCTCCCACTGACCTGTGCGCTCCCACAGGGAGGGCCTCATTCGGGTCCCGACGGCCTCAATGTGCCACCTGGTGACCACGAGGAACAGGGCCTTCTCTGTGGGGGCACCCGCTCTCTGGAATGGGCTCCCCCCTGAGTTGAGAACGACCACCGACCTAAGGGTGTTCAGGCGTGATTTGAAGACCTGGCTCTTTGAGCAGGCCGGCCTAGGCTGATCCTAAATTAATTTTAATGGGGTTTAAGTAATGAATTTTAAGGTTGGGATTTTAGATTCGGTAGCAGCCCTTATTTAATTCCATTTTAACTTGTGTATATGTGTTGTTTTAGTAGGCTGTGCGCTGCCCTGAGTCCTTCGGGAGAAGGGCGGTATATAAATTGAATAAAATAAATAAATAAATAAATAAATAATGTTGTTCTATTGCTGTTCTGTTCTGTTCTACTCTACTCTATCTACTCTGCCTACTCTACTCTATTCTTGTTCTATTGCTGTTCTGTTGCTGTTCTATTGCGATTGCTATTGCTATTGCTATTCTATTCTATTCTATTCTATTCTATTCTATTCTATTCTATTCTACTCTATTCTTGTTCTATTCTTGTTCTAATGCTGTTCTATTGCTATTCTGTTCTGTTCTGTTCTACTCTATTCTACTCTACTCTCTCAACTCTACTCTATTCTGGTTCTATTACTGTTCTGTTGCTGTTCTATTGCTATTGTTATTGCTGTTGCTGTTGCTATTCTATTCTATTCTATTCTATTCTATTCTATTCTATTCTATTCTATTCTATTCCACTCCACTCCACTCCACTCCACTCCACTCCATTCCATTCTTGCTCTATTCACAACTTCTGGAGGTAGGATATTCCACTGATGAAAAAAAACCCTTTCAACTCTGTTAATCTGTCCCAGAGTCACATGACCCCCTTCTTGCAACCTTCTGAAGAACAAAGTCAGTGGGGAAAGTAGATTCACTGAACAACCGTTTTAGAACCGAGGTGATTCACTTAACAAAAGTGTCAAGCAAGGTTGTAAAATGGGGCAAAACTCACTTCACCCATTTCTCACTTAACAGCCTAAATCTTGGGCTCAATTGGGGTTGTACTTTGAGGACTATCTGTACATGTGTGTATGAAGTGAGAAATAATTGGGGGAGGGGAGGGAGGGAGAGAGAATGGGAGAATTTATAACACCATATAGATTTTAATCGGCAAAATCCCCCCAAAAAAAGATTGTCAGGGAATTGTGTAGCAGGCGTCCAAATGAAGACAGAGACACTGACACGAACTTGTAGTTTTATATAAATAAAATATATTTTACATCAATTTATTCAACAAACTAGACCTGGGGTGTCAAACTCAATTTCACTGAGGGCCGCATCAGGGTTGTGTTTGACCTTGGGGGGGTGGAGGTGGGCATGGCTACCTCAATTAGCTCAATGTCACTCATGTTGGAGGCACCTGTGGTGGCCCAAGCGCCCCAGCGAAAACTGAGCCCGAGGCCGTTGCAGCCGAAAATGGAGCTCGGGAGGGCCGCACACGGCCCTCCCGAACTCCATTTTTGCTGGCAGAGGCACTGCCAGACAGTCCTTCACTGTCTCCAGGGAGGCCAGATCTAAGCACCGGATCTGGCCCCGGGTCTTGAGTTTGACTCCTCTGAACTAAACAGTGAGGCAAACAGGATCATCCTGAGGTAAATCAGAGAGCACACAGAAGAAAAAGGCGGGAAAAAAGTGAAACTCCCCCCCTTCCCCCTCCCCCTCCATATCAACCAATCACAGCTCAGATTGCCTCAGGCAGCTGCAACACTTTAACTAATCGACTATAAGTGTGTGCTCTGGCTCGCTGCACCACCCCCAATGGCTCCAGCTACTAATTTTAAATATCTTAACAAAGCTCACCTCTTAATCCTAATTTTATGATTTTGAACTCCTCTTCCTTCTTGGGATCTTAGCTACCCAAAACCTGCTAAGGTAGAAATCCCACATCTGAAGGCACTTGCAAGCTTATCAGAAAAGGATCGAGGTTGGCGAAATCTGACTGTGGCAGATGCTGATAATTAAAAGAAGTTAATTCCAAAAGAAAAAAGAAAAAAGAAATTGGATGAAAATGCATATGTAGTTAGAAAAAATGTTAAGGTGGCATATAGATAATAAGCCAAAATTATTTTTATTTGGCATAGTATTAGAAAAATATGATAAAGGGAAGCAGGAGACCCTACACCATTTCTGACAGAGGGCAGTGCAGTCTCTTCTTGAAAGCCTCCAAGGATGAAGCTCCCACAACTTCTGAAGGCAATAGATTGACTGTTCTCACTGTCAGAAAATGCCTCCTTATTTCCAGGTTAGATACAAAATAACAGAGTTGGAAGGGACCTTGGAGGTCTTCTAGTCCAACCACCTGCTCAAATCACAAGAGCTATCTCATGTCAAACAAACGGTTGTCCGATCTCCTTTTAAAAACCTCCAGGGATGGAGCACTCACAACTTCTGGAGGCAAGTCATCCAACCGGTTAATTGTTTTCACTGTCAGGAAATTCTTCCCTAGTTCTAGGTTGGATCTCTCCTTGATGAGTTTCCATCCATTGGGAACTAAGAAGTAGGATCAGGATCCATGCAGGGGGGAAGTGGGTGGAAGGGGCTGTGGTTTGGCCTGTTTTTGAAGGTTCCCCTGGGAGGGAATATCACCAGTGGGGTGAACTTCTGTAGGGTTATAAAGAGATTGGATTGCATTGATCCAGATGTGGTGTTCAGCAGGTTCTGACTGGTTCTGGAGAACTGCAAGCAGAAATTTTGAGTAGTTCAGAGAACCGGCAAATACCACCTCTGACTGACCCCACCCCCCTCTATTCTCGGCCTCCCGAGTCCCAGCTGATCAGCTGGAAAGTGGGGTGGGGAGGGAATGGGGATTTTGCAGTAACTTTCGCCCTGGAATAGAGTAGAAATAGGGATTTTACAGTATCCTTCCCCTGCCACACCCACCAAGTGATGCCCACCCAGTCACATCATGCTCAACAAGACATGCACACAGACATGCCCTAAAACCAAATTGTTTATTAGAGAGTAGGTTGTTTGTTTCTAAGTGGAGGATGATGAATTGATTGATAATTGATTCCATGACTTTACAGGTGACGCAGCATAAAGAGATTGTTCTGTAATTTTCAACTAGGCTGGGGTCTCCCTTTTTGAAGATGGGGATGACCGTGGCTTGTGACCATAGTTTTGGCAAGGAGCTGGTCCTGAAAGATTTTTCAAAGATTATGCTTAGAGGTCCTGCTATGGCAGTGGATAGCTTTTTTAAGAAGTAGGCACATATTCCGTCCGGTCCAATAGATAGAGATGGTTTTAGATTGCCTAGTGCTTTTTCAACATTGTCTTCTGTAAAATCAATATGTATTAGATCATTGTAGTTGTCTGTGGTTTGACTAGGAAATACTGGGCATGATCCATTGTTGTTTACAAATACTGAGCCAAAGAATGTGTTAAAGAGGTTGGCTTTAATAGCGTCGTCATTGCAGTCTTTACCATTAGGTCCTTTCAGGGGTGGGATGGACCTTGAGTCTTTTAGTTTGTTGTTTATAAAATTGTAGAAAGCACAGGGTGGAATTGCTGCATAGAAGGTTTTCTTCTTGTTTAATGTGATAATTGGTGCATTCAGTTTTTATCTGGTGGCATAAATTTTTGTATCAGCTTTTGAAGTTGGCAACATGACCAGATTTGTTTTTCTGCCAAAGTGATTTCTTTTTGGATTGAAGCTTCCTTATTGTTTCGGGTAATTTGTTTTTTCTGGTTTTGGGAGTTGTTAATGGCATATGTACTTTGATGACTCTTTTGGCTTCAAGTAAAAATATGTTGTAATGGTCTTCTATAGTATTGCATCCAGAGAATAGAAATTGCCAATCAAGGGATGAGAGATCATTGTTTATAAGATCATAGTTGCCTTTTTTGAAGTTATAATTGGGGATTCCATCATTTTGATGATTTTTGTGTGGACGTATGTTGAGACAAAAGTCAATCATGTTGTGGTCACTGTTGGAAAAGGGTTCTTTAATTTATATTCCGTAAATTGAATTCAAACTATTGCAGAAGATGAGATCGAGGCAGTTGTTAAGTCTAGTGTTGTTGGTTACTAGTTGTTCTAGTCCCTGATTTGTTACTGCATTGTAGAAGGTTGCATGTGTGGATTCAGTTGTACATTCGTTAAGGGTCCAGTTAATATGAGGTAGATTGAAATCACCAAAAAAGATGAAAGAGTGTGGGCAGGATGCTGCCCATGTTAGTAGTGTATTTAGCTTGTTTGCATGTTCGATGTCATAATCAGGGGCTCTGTAACATAGTAAGAACCGAAATGTGATATTTAAGGACAGTTCACAGACGATGGTCTCAGGAATAGCAAGCTCCTGGGTAACTTGGATGCTTTTTAGATGTAGGGACTTTTTATAGAAGATAGCAACACCATCTCCTGTACGGATTTCACAATCTGATCGGTAAACATGATAGTCTCTTACTGTGCTAATGGAGTCAGGGAGAGATGCATTGAGCCATGTTTCACAGACAAATATGATGTTGAATTAGTTTGGCCGGGCAGGAGCAAGAATTCCAGATGTGAAAAAACTCACACAAGTTGGGGAGACGCCAGGAACACAAATAAGCAAACACAACAAAAAAAGAAAAAGAGACTTCCTGCCAGTTTATTAATGGTTATAAACCTATTCTCAGATTACTTCATACTACTTCATTACTTTCATTATCTCAAAAAATCAATTTCTTTAAAATAATTAATTTTATCAAATGATCAATTGATTTATTGTTTTTATTGCTATGTATGATTGAGTGTTTAGTGCATATAGTATAATTACTGAATATCTGATTAGTAAAATCAGTGATTTAATGAATTTAATTGACCAGTGTGTTTAGTAATTACTGTAATAAATTAGGCTGTTTGTTGCTTGGCAAAATTATTTGATTAGAGAGATTTGAATAACCAATTGATTGATTTTTAGTAATAAGCAACCTTACTTTTGATTTGTTCTTTAACATATCAATTAACATTTATTAATTACAACATTCATTAAATAACTGTCTACCTATCATATTAACTAATTATTGTAAATGATTACTGTATAATTGCCTTCAACCATGCCAGCCAAAAACTCCAAAACAAAACAAAACAAAAATATTTCTACCAATGACCTCCCAGACTCCTGCACATGTTTCAAATATCTTAAAACCATCAATGAAAGTGAAATTTACATCAAATGTCGCCTATGCGATAATCTAGCCCACCCTGCCTGCTTAAATGCAAACAAAAACCTGGCTGATATGGTTAAAAATTCAGATACATTCTTTTTTCTATGTCCATCATGTTCTCCTAAGCTAAACAAACTGAGTACCCTACCTGATAGAGTTGAAAGCATAGAAACACTCATTGACTCAATAGGAGAATGCTTAGCACGTTTTGAAACAACTATACAAGCAAGCCTAATTTCTCTTGAAAAAAAAAAAATACAGCACATATAAGTGAGTATCTATCAGCTCAAAATCTAATCCCACAACAACCACAACCACTACCTCAACTACAATCACCACTACAACCAAAAATAAATACCAAACCACAGCCACAAACAATTACTATCCCTTCAAATAATTCCACGAATAATATCTCCTTACTCATCAGAGACACCATGGAACGTGAACAGAAACGTCCAAATGCCATCTTATTTGGTCTCGAAGACACCAATGAATCAGATGACATTACCAAAGTTTGTGATATCATAAGCAACTCAAATACAACAAACATCTCTCCTGAAGATATCATTGAAATAACCAGAGATGGCCCTGAGTTCAAATACAATGACGGCTTTGTGGCCCCAAGATTTTGTAGAGTTGTATGCAAAAATGTGTCCAGCAAATGCATATTCATTCATACAATAAATACCATTGCAAAAACCAATCCCAACCACAAAAAACTTTGCTCAAGACCAGACTTATCCATACTGCAAAGAATCCGCTCCCATGAACTCCACGCTGAACTCAAAAACCATCTGGAGAAAAGGACCTATACATTGACTACAGAGCTGATTGCAGACCCCCATGGGGCCATGAAGGGGTAACTTTATAGGTTGTCTTGAGTCCCAGGCTTGGTTGAATCTTGCTGGTTGATGTAATGTCCACAGGTGATTTTGCAATGTAGTGAGCCCTGCTGTTAGATGTGCAGAGGGCTAATCTTCAGGGCTATATCTTAATCCCATCACCCTGGAGCTGAAAGTGGGGGCAGGGAGTTTCAGGGAGCTGCTTTGTCTTAAAAAACATGTTTCTCCTTTCCTCATCCAGGAAAATATAATATTCTGCCTTTTTAATATTTCCTAGAATATTTCATTCTTCTAGGAGAGGGGTGGGAGCTAACTTTCTATAAATCTGAAAGCTCGGAAGACAAAACTTCTGGTCCCAGTGACTGTCCCAGATTTGATCCTGCAACATTATCCTGGGACACATATGTTCACCTTCCTTCATCATCTGGTGATGTTTTCACCTGCTTTCAGGAGGCCAAGGACCTCTGGGCTTCAGGAGATGAGCAGTTCTAGAAAAAGGGGGTGGGTTATGAAAGGCAAGACTATGTCAGGCTACATTATGCCAAACCTCTTCCAACAAAAATTTTCAGCAGGTACTAAAGGCCAGCTATCATAGTCCGAAAATGTTGTGAAAGGGCCCATATGTTATGCAATCCCAGTGCCAGAGGTAGTATTCAGCAGGTTCTGACCAGTTCTGGAGAACCGGTAGAGGAAACTTTGAGTAGTTCTGAGAACTGGCAAATACCACCACTGACTGGAGACTTTAGAGTATCCTTCCCCTGCTACGCCCACCACTCTAATCATTTGAGGGGTAATTCCTGCTATTCATTTGCAAAAGTGCTCTCTTGGTGATGCAGGGCTGGTGACAGTTGGGCTGGACAGTTGACAATGCTGTTTTTACTACTTGATTATCTGGTCCAGCTGGTCCTCAATGCCTTCCAACTTATTCCACACTTCTTTTTCCACCTGCAAGAGAAAAACTGAGACATTGCCTCCTTTTGGCCCTTGCTTGATTGGAGTCCATCGGATGGTGAAAACCTCTGAAGAACCCAGAACTGAGGGAGGGTATTTGATGGAAAGGAAAATGGTATCATCAGCATATCAATTGTGCATTACTCGAGACTGGTGGCTCGGCTCAAAGTCAATTGTGCCTTGGCAATTACTCATTGGACTACTGCAATGCTCTCCCCTTGAGGCTGCACTTGAAGATCCCTTAAAAACTACAGCTGGTCCAAAATGAGGTGATGCTAACAATAGAGGGCATTACTAACAGTGGTGGTATGCTACCGGTTTGGCCTGGTTCAACTGAACCGGTAGTGGAAAAAAAAGCTGCTGCCGATCAGCTGAGAGGAGGAAAGTCAATCAGCTGAGAGGGGAAAGAAGAGAAAAGCACAGGATTGGCCTTCCCACCTGCCCTTGCCTTTTCTCTTCTTTATCCTCTCAGCTGATTAGTGCTGCAGGACTCAGCTGGTGTGGGGAAAGTTGCATGCAAATGTTAGGTGCGCATTTGCGTGCATGCATGATAACCGAACTGGTAGTGGAACAGGTAGGATCTCATGGCTGATTACAAAGTTCACCCATGTTATACTTCTGTTGCATGAGCTCCATCATCTCCCAGGTTACTTCCAGTGCTGCTTATTGCTTTAAAGCCACTACATGTCACAGGATAGGGTGATTTGCAGATATCTCCTGACTTTCCTCAAAGACAAATCTAAATGAGGCCTGTCCCTACATTAGTTAGAAATTCTTGGTTCTTATTATATTTTCTCTACAGTTGAGATTGGGCTTCAATAGAATAATGTAGCATTTTGGAAAAAAGATACAAGCCAAGAGAGCAGCTCCAGAGGCCAAAATGGAGAAGATCTCCACAGCCACCATGGACTTCCCTTTGGTGCTCAGGTACGTGGGAAGGAAGGTGATCCAAACACTGCAAAAGACCAGCATGCTAAAAGTAATGAACTTGGCTTCATTAAAACTATCAGGCAATTTCCTAGCAAGAAATGCCACTGTGAAACTGACGACAGCCAGGAAACACAAATAGGCAAGAACAATGTAAAACATTAAAGCTGAACCTTCCTCGCATTCCAAGATAGTCTCTCCCACCAAGGAGTGGAAGTCCAAGGTGGGAAATGGGGGAGAAGTTACCAACCATGTAGCACAAAGAAGGACTTGGACCAGGGGACATCCGAAGACAATGGAGCTGGTGACTGGTTTTCCTAAGAGTTTCCTTGTCCTGTTCCCTGGTTTGGTGGCCATGAAGGCCAGAACCACCATGACAGTTTTTGCCAACACAGAGGAAACTGCAAGAGAAAAGAAAATAGCAAAGGCAGATTGTTGGAAGAGACAGGTGATCTTCCCTGGTTGATCAATGAAGAGGAAGGAGCAGAGGAAGCAAAGCAGGAGGGAGACCAGGAGGATGTAGGTGAGATCTCGGTTGTTGGCCTTGACGATCGGTGTGTCATTGTGTTTATGGAAGATTAGCAGGATTGCAGATGTGATCACTGAGAGAAAAAGAGCGAGAGAAACTAAAATGTATCCCAGGGTCTCTTGATAGGCAAGGAAGTGGATCTTCTTGGCAATGCATTGGTCCTTGTCCTTCTTGGGATACTTGTCTTCTGGGCAGAGTTCACAGTGAGCTGCATCTGAAATCAAGAGTCTTTGTCTAAAGTTTTCAAGAGTATTATCCTTCCCACAGTTTTTCCCATGATATCACTGTCCTCTTTCTACTCTGGCCAACCTACCAAAAGAGTGATGAAAAGACCCACTGTACAACTTATGGAGCATAAAAATAGAACTAATCATCCTTTGTTCACGATGATCCTTGGGATAGGTAGGCCTAGAAACAAGGATTTGTTCAGTTGCAGCTTCTGGTCAGTTTGCTGGGGAATTACCACAATTACTGTAGCTTTTAATCTGAGAATATCAATTGTTTTCCCCTCCCCATTTATAGAGGAACCCCCAGAACATTGATATAACTGTTAGGGAGGAATGCTGCTGTTTTGTGTACATTATCTATTGATTATACCAGCTTTGAACTTTCTGCTCTGTACTTCAAATCTGCTTAAATCTATTGCTGCAGGGATAGATTCACAGACATAGGTAAATGTAGATTGAAGGGTCCTTGATGTTCTCTGAGCTTGGTTATTTTCTAGCAGATATTTCATTATCCAAACTAGGTAATGCTAGCATTGAGCTCTAGTAGGAGCTGGTCGGGGGCTTGCCGGGGCTATGGGACCGGCGGGAGTGTCGGCGGGAGCGACGGCGTTGGCGCGGCGGCCTCGGCGGCCTCAGAGCGGCCTCGGCAGCCTCAGCGTTGGCGCGGTGGCCTCAGTGGCCTCAGCAGCCTTGGAGCGATGGCGCGATGGCACGATGGTGCGACGGCGTGATGGCGATGGAGCGGCGGCCTCAGCGGCTTCGGAGTGGCCTCGGCATTGGCGCAGCGGCCTCGGCGATCTCGGAGCAGTGGCACGATGGCGCGATGGCGCGACGGCGCGATGGCGATGGAGCGACGGCCTCGACGGCCTCGGAGGTTTTGAGGGCTGACGAAGCGGGAGTTGGTCAAGGGCCTGCCGGGGTCGAGGAGCCGGTGGGAGTGGCAGTGTTGACGCGGCGGTCTCGGCACGGCGGCAATGGCGCGGCGGCCTCGGCGGTCTCGGCGGTTTCGGGCCATGACGGGGACGTCAGCGGATGGAGGAGTCGTCATTTCCCCTGGGTTTCCCCCCTGCCGGTGGCAGTGGTGGGGGGGTTCCGGGGGCGAGGAGAATGGCAGCCATGATGGCGGCAATGTCGGCGCCACGACAGCCGCGATGCCTGCGGCGGTTCCGGCCCACGGCGGAGATGGTGGCCCTGGTCGGCGGGGGCTCGGCGGCAGCTGTCGCCGATGTTGGATGGTGGCGTGCGGCGTCAGGCAGCAGCAGCGGCGCTCCCAGATGGCCAGCGGAGCTGTGGACGATGCCCCCTTTCCCCTTGGGCCCCCACCGGTGGCAGAGGTGGTTGTGCCGGGAAGGGGGGGGGATCGGCAGCTCCGAAGGGAGACAGCGGGTATGCGGGCCCATGACCGATCAAATGACCTTTGGATGGCAACGAGGTCAGGTTGTGGCTTTGGCCGTGATCCTGTGTGCGGTGTCTGGTGGCAGCGAGGCCGGAGGATTGAGGCCCCGTCTGTGACTTTCTTCCCCCTGGGGTTTCCACCGGTGGCAGAGGTGGATAGACTGGGGGGAGGGGCCCCGGACCCCAAAGCAGCCAGAGCCCATCGAACCCACTGTTCTGTGCCGTTGGAGAACATCGAAGATTATGGAGGGCATCGCACACCCCAAATAATAAAAATCAAAACTTGAACTAGACAAATCTACTCCTTCAGGAAAAATTTGGAAGTAATTTTTGCTAATTGGATGTCACAATAAGAGTGAAAATGCAAGTTGGGGATTCATAAATTCTACCCTGCAAGAAACTGATGGGGATTAGGAAAGGTAGTTTCTGGGGCCAGGACAGTTTAGATCCATAAAGGGTTCTGCTGAAAGGTATGAATACATGTCAATCTTACCAAAAAGGACAACAATAACAAGCAACTAGTTTGATCTACTCAACGGCTTCCTTGATCATAGAAAGTCCTCATTTGAAGTCTGCTCTACCTGTCTGATTAGAAATTGTTCCTTCTGGACAAGCATCACACTGGTAGCAGCAAACCGGCTTGCCCTCTGGAACTCTTCTTCTCTCTCCTGCATGGCACCTCTTCATGCTACATCTGGCAAAGGGGATAGTCTACAAGAGAAAAGGGAAATATTTGCGATGACCTAAGCGATGAACATGCTTCATTAATTCATTTTCAAATACAGGGGTCCTTGGTGCTCTCTGACTTTGCTTGTTTTCTTGCAGATGTTTCATCATCCAAATTAGGTAACATCATCAGTGCTAGATGTTACCTTGTTTGGGCCATGAAATGTCTGCAAGAAAACAAGCAAGCTCAGAGAACACCAAGGCCCCTCATGTCAACCCTGAGCTACAAATATTCCCCTTTATTGATTTCCAAATTCCTATTTCCACTCCATGTTCCTATGACTATGTTCTTCAAATGAAATGGTTCAGCGCTGTCTACCAGAAATCAAGAGCAGCTCCTGGTGATTAAGGCCAGGGGCACTCCTGACCCACCAATAGATACTAGAGGTTGGAAGTGGGACGCACGAAAGAAATCTTGTGAGATTGAGCTACAGCATTTCTAAAACAAAGTGTCATGGGCATCCAACTGAATGGGAATGGGAATGGTCAATGGACTCATTGTTGTATCTTGAATTTGATTAACAGAATTGGAAGGGACCTTAGGGGACTTCTAGTCCAATCTCCTGCCCAAGCAGGAAATCGTACATCCTTTCAGACAAATGGTTGTCTAATCTCTTCTGAAAACCTTCCAGTGCTGGAGCATTTACAACTTCTGGAGGCAAGTTGTTCCACTGATTAATTATTCTAACTGTCGGGACATTTCTTCTTCATTCCAGGTTGATTTTTTCCTTGATAATTTTCCATCCGTTGCTTCCTGTCATGCCTTCAGGTGATTTGGAGAACAGCATGACCCCACCTCTTTGCAGCAACCCATCTTCTAACTGTGTCCTGGGTTTCAAACAGACATTCTTCCCAAACCCAACCATTTGTGGCTTCACACAAATTAGACCTCAAATCTGTTACATGCAAAGCAGGTTATTCACCAAATTACTGCCATATTTTCTGCCTTAACAGATCATTTTTCAAGTTAGAAGGATGTTCTGCATTCCCAAGAGAGAACAAATCTTTCTTGAACTTACAACATTTTCTTCCTGCTCACCTTTGTGGCCCAGACAATTTCATCAGAGTTTATGGTGAAATCCTTGCCTGGGGGAGCCCTGGGATCTATTTTCCCAATTTTCATCGGCACAAAAGATTTGTTGAGGAGGAAAACCCAGTTGAGAAGATCAAAATTAGCAGAACCCAGTCGATTTTCTGAGAAAGAGATTTCATCTCCAGCGCTGTTGTTAAATTGAACAGTCCTCAGATAATAAAGAATCTGAAAGGAAAGAAGTCTTCAGAAATTGGAAACATTGGCTGAAAACTGCACATGAAGTATCATGGCTTCCGACATTCTTTGTTGGCGTTCAACTTATGACATGTTGGTATGTCTGAGAAACTAGAGGAGTTCCATGAGTTCTGATCAATCAGGAGTAATATCAAAAATTTGACACCTTGTTCTCCATGAAAGAAGGGGTGTTATTGCTGGGCCTTTTTATAATGGCTTTTTCAACTCTAGTTTTATCAGAATGATCCTTCATACAAAGATTTCAGTGCCACACTCCAAATTTCATTGCATGTCTTTGTTCCTGTGATACTTGGCTACGTGCATTAGTAAATATTTCCTTTGGCTCCACAACTTATAAATGGCAGATTAAGAGTGATTAAATAATTTCTTTCACAATCATGTAAACCCTCCACTAACTTTATCTAGTTCATAGTCAAAGATAGCAGAATGCAGGAAGCAGGTCTGACAGGTAAGGCCATGTGGAAGGAAGCACCTGTCCTAGTTTGTTACATCACTGTCCAGATAGATTCAACTTTTATCCTTTGATGCAAAAAAACCTCTGATGAATTTCAAACCAGGAGCCCATTTGGATCACATTCAGTCCTTCTGGGTGTACTGAGATTGACAGAGGCTGTTTTCACACAACAAACTGCACAGTATAACAAATGGCAAACTAAACAAATGGGGTGAAGTCACACAGGATGATAAGTCATAGAAGCATAAACCAAAGTTAAAATGAATATGTGTGTGTTCTTATAGGTCGGATTCAGGTTACGTACAGAGGGAAACAGATAGTTTTGCAAATACGCCCAGTAAGACTTCAACTGACTTGAAGCATCTCATACAAATGCACTCATATTGACCTTTTGCTCTGGAATGACAAGTCCTCTCTGTAATGTCCACTCCTGGAAACCCAAGACAGACTTTTCAGGGTTTTTTTAGGAAAAACTTTCCTCTATGGATCTTATGGACAATTCGGTTTACTTCTCTTTTCTACCCTCTGACCCTTTGCAACAAAACCATACACTTAATCCGTATTATAGTTCATAAATAATTGCTGTTTTAATCTGTGCTGAGATGCATTTACTTGGTAGCATGTGGACATTGAATCCATAATTGAAGAAATGGGTATGAGAAGCTTCCTGTCTAAAGATCTGTAGGTTGTATAAAAAGTCACAGAAATTACCTGCCATGACCAAATTTTCGAGATCCTCTTTCTAAGTCTCATCAGGGCTGGTTGTGGTCTTGTACCATACATTGCATGTAATGCATGTGCCAGAGCATAAATTATATTGTAAATATTGTAACTTTCACCTGTCATGCCTGTTTCAAAGATATACGTTGGCAGACTCTGCAAATTCTCCTTTCCAGTACATGTTTTTTGCCGGCCTGCAGAAATTTCACCTGGTTTGTAGATCTTGCATTCAAAGACCCTTTCCCACCATTGTGGGAGAAAAACATCCCCTTGTGGATTGAAAGGGTCTAAGGACAGGAGGAAATGGCTGAATCCTGGAATGTCCCCGGTGTGGTCCCTAAAATGCAAAGCTCCATGGAAGGGATTTATACCTTTCAATATGTCTTGAGATCCCATCATACTAACTTTCCAATTGGAAGTTAGGATCCAAACTTTGCAAAATGTTGTCTTTGTCCATTGTTCATGAACATTCATCACGGCCAGTATATTTGTAATGCTACTCGAGTCTCCAAAGAGAATAATCACTTCAGTTTTAGACCAGATTTTGAAAATATAAAGAAATTTCAACTTTGTATAAACGAGAAAGTCCAATTTCAACTTTTCAGTGAAGGCCAGGCAGATCTCTTTCTCCTTGAGCATTGGCATCAGAGATGAGATGAAACGTTCTCCATTGTCATCTTCAGGGGCCATAAGCCCAACCCAGTTCCACTGGAAATACAGAAGCATCTGGACTAAACCCACATACTGAGGAAATTCCTTGGGATTAATCCGTAAGAAGGAAGGATAAACTGTCTTCTCTCCCTGAGGTAATTCAAAACCAACACCAAGCTGGAGAAAGTGAGAATCTTCTTTCAAAGACAAAATAAAGTATTATGGCAACTTTAGGAGTCACCACTGTGTGGCTTTTGAGCCAACAGTCAGGCTGACTCACTCTAAGTATCACGTTTAAGAGTCTTCCCTTCTTAGGAAGAGCCACCAGTTACACATTTTAACTGATTGTGATTTGTCAGAAGACAATGGAAGAAACCATAAATCTGAAGGAGAGAATAAATGGCACTGTAATAAATGGCTACCCTTTCATGATGCATAAACTAAGGGTCACAAGCTCATGATGTGACCCCCAAAACTACCTTTAGTTTCATCTTTGGCTACTGTTTGTGCTTCTGATCTTTGTCTATTCCATAACTGTATCTAAACAGGTCCCCTTACCTGTGGGACCTTGAACATGCTGAAGATGGAGGCCATCTGCCTTGAGGATTGGGAGTTGAGACCTCCAATGACGGACAGCAGAGAGTCCTGCTGGTCACATTTGTAACCTGGAATCATCTGGCCTCTTGTGGAGAGCAGGGAGAGGCTGATTAAGGAAATATCCCTCTCAATCTGGTGATTGTCATAGATGTGGAAGCCAAGTGTGATGTTGGGGAGGAGAACCAGCTCTTTGTTGATCTCTGTGACTGCAAAAACCAAGGCCAGGAGCTGCTGATATTTCTTGGGCCTGACTCTATGGTGAGAAAAACATTGAGGAACAATTACAGGAAATTTGACATATGCTATTGTCTTTTGTGTTGTTCTTTGGAGCAACTCTCAAGTTTCATTGGCTTTGGATTTTTTTTAGAAGGATCTTCCTCAATTAAACTATCCATCCAAATCACAGATCATTTAATACCCTTCTATTATCCCTCCCTTCCTTCCTTTGCTCTGATGATTGTAATCCTTCCCAGTTTTTTCCTGTAGCAGGTAATCAATTTTGTTCTCTCTTAGAGAAGTTTCTTCAGGACAAGTAACCAAAGACTCCAGTAATGGCCAAAGTGTAGATTTCCCAAAAGCCATTGTTCATGAGCACTGTTGATTCCAAAAGTAAGCTTTCCTTTTATATTTGGTTATTTATTAATTTTTTTAGGAAATTTATTGGCCACCCATCTCATTTCCAACAACTTATATCTCATACTGGAAAAAGACTGAGTATGTATTTTACTGTTCCACTATGACTTTCTATTCAAATTAATATTATAAGCCAAAGCCTTAACTAGACGGCACAATTTCTAATGTGTTGTCCCTCCTCACTTTTTACCCTTCATCACTTTCATCAGGATAAATTCTGGAAAGTTTAAGAATTCTATCCTCTTTGATGAGCTTGGTTCTTTTTGAAAAAAGTGCAAAGATATACTCTACGGCATTGCAAAGGTCATCAAGGCCATTCAAAGAAGTCCCTGAATCCCAAAGAAAACTAGTATTCATCTACATCTTTCACCTCCAGGTGAAACTTACAGAATTGGTAAACGATGATGGAATGGGTCTTTTTGAAAGCGTAGGCTGTTGAAGAAGAAAACAATGGTTGCCAGGGGCAAATTCCCACCTATAATGAGATCACCAGGCCTGTAATAGTCCTCCAGAATCTGCAAAGACCTTGTCAAAACACACACACTTTGCATCCTCTTAGCAGAAGTTGGAGGCAGGAGCCAAAAAAGCAGCAGCAGCAGCAGCAGGAGAGGCAGCTCAGTCATGCTTCTCACCTTCCCTCCTAGATCAGAAATCTAGGCTTGTACAGAAGGTGAATTTCAGATAGCCCTTGAAAACTCATCAGAGCTTTAGCACAACAGAGACAGGTCATTCCACCTGGATGGCTTTGTGGCAAAATTTATATCAACCATCTTTCCCCTTATAAGAATTTGGGCTGTGATCAAAGACAAAGCTAAGGCCAGTTGAGTCTCATCAAATGGAGGAGTGAGCTCTTTGCAAGACAAAGTGAGTTGACATGTCCTGCCCCCACCTGGGGAACTCCAGGCATATTGTTTTTAAAGCAGGTGTTATCTTGTGAGTAGAACACCACAGGGATTACATTAAGAATTATGGTTCCACTGATCATTGCAAAGACAAGTAATTTTCCTACCCAATTGTTACTAGATTTGTTTGTATACCAGAAAGGGAAAAACATGTTTGTGTCTTTTAGTTGTAATCCACAGAGATGGATTTGAGAATGAAGTTGGATGTTTGACTTACATGTAACTGAGCCCCTGCAGACAAGATGGGGTTTTTTTTTAACAGTTTATTATATATTTCTGCATTACATACAGAGGTGCTTATTGAACAGCATATTTTCTGGAATCTGGATCATTTTATTTATATACAATAATATTTTTCCAGCTCCTAATTTCTACCTCTACGATCCAACCATTTGTAAAACAAGTCCCATGTTTGAAAATACTGTATCCTCTTTTTCTTTTCTTTTTAGTGTCAATCCATCCATTTCTGCACAATGTCAATTTTTTAATTACATCTTCTTCTGTAGGTATTTCCCCATTTTTCCAGTAGTGTGCAAATACAATTCTTGCTGCTGTCAAAGCATCCAATATTAAGTATATTCCCTTTATCATACTTTTCTGGTCTTATGCCTAACAAAAGAATTTCTGGCTTATAATCTATGTGTTGCTTTATCATTTTTTCTAACTATGTATGTATTTTTGTCCAAATTTTACACATGTCCACCACATGTGATAATACATACCCAGTATCTGGTTACATTTCCATCATCTGGCAGACATGTTTTTAAACTTCCTTGCTAATCTGGCCAGTGATAAATGCCACCTATAAAACATTTTATATAAAATTTCCTTATAGGTAGTTGCTATTGTCAACTTACAATTTCTTTCTCAGAGTTTTTGCCATTCAGAAAACATGGAGTTTTGATAGAGGAATTGTAGCTCAGAGTTGGTGCTCTCTCAGATTGATTGTTTTCTGGCAGACATTTCATTACCAAACTAGGTAATTTCATCAGAGCTAAAAGGAGGGGTTCATTCTAATTTGATATTCTAGTGCAAAGTTCCCCAAAGTTTCCAGATTTGCCCACCTCTCCCTCAGTGGAGGGAAGAAGAGGGGATGCTTTGCGCAAGTGGCCAGCAATCACACATGCACACATGCAGCTTCAGTGTAGAGAGTGCTGGCTCCTGCATGAGGCAACCTATGTTATGATTGTCCCAAAGGTGCCTTTTTTTTTTTGAAGAGGCAACTGGATTTTCTTTTTTTCTTTGAATGTTTCACTTCTCATCCGAGAAGCTTCTTCAGTTCTGACTGGATGGTGGGGAATGGAAGGATTTATATACCTTGCAGACAGCTGGTCATTTGCTCAACCACCAAGTGGTCTCAATGACTCTCTAAAAGAATGCAAATGACCAGCTGTCTGCAAGGAGTATAAATCCTTCTATTCCCCACCATTAGAAATTCTTGGTTCTTATTATATTTACAGTTGAGATTGGGCCTCAATAGAATAATGTAGCATTTTGGGAAAAAAATACAGGCCAAGAGAGCAGCTCCAGAGGCCAAAATGGAGAAGATCTCCACAGCCACCATGGACTTCCCTTTGGTGCTCAGGTAGGTAGGGAGGAAGGAGATCCAAACACTGCAAAAGACCAGCATGCTAAAAGTGATGAACTTGGCTTCATTAAAACTATCAGGCAATTTCCTAGCCAGAAAGGCCACTGTGAAACTGACAAGGGCCAAAAATCCTAAGTAGGCAAGGACAGTGTAAAACATTACAGCTGAGCTTTGCTTACATTCCAAGATTGTCTCTCCAAACAAGGAGTGGAAATCTAAGTTAGGAAATGGGGGAAAGGTTATCAGCCAGGTGGCACAAAGAACTGCTTGGACCAGAGGACAGACTAAGACAATGGAATTGGTCAGTGGTTTTCCTAAAAGTTTCCTTGTCTTGTTCCCTGGCTTGGTGGCCATGAAGGCCAGAACCACCATGACAGTCTTTGCCAAGACAGAGGAAACTGCAAGAGAAAAGAGAATGGCAAAGGCAGATTGTTGGAAGAGACATGTGATCTTCCCTGGTTGACCAATGAAGAGGAAGGAGCAGAGGAAGCAGAACAGGAGGGAAACCAAGAGGATGTAGGTGAGATCTCGGTTGTTGGCCTTGACAATTGGTGTGTCATGATGTTTATGGAATATCAGCAGGACTGCAGATGTGGTCACAGAGAGGAAAAGAGCAAGAAAAACTAAAATGTATCCCAGGTTGTCTTGATAGGCAAGGAAGTGGATCTTCTTGGCAATGCATTGGTCCTTGTCCTTGTTGGGATATTGGTCTTCTTGGCAGGGTTCACAGTGAATTGCATCTGAAATCAAAAGACTTCGTCTAAGGATTTCTTGACCAACTACCATGCGCATTATCCCTCCTACAAAGATGATGTGATTTCCTCTTTCTGCTGTGGCCAACCCACAAAAGGAGTGATGAAAAGACCCATTATACAATTTATGGGAAATAAAAAGGGGGCTAATCATCCTTCGTTCATGATGATCCTTGGGGTAGGTTAGTTAGAGACAAGGATTTATTCAGCTCTAGCTTCATGGTCAGTTTGCTGGGGGGAACGTCCCTCTTCTGTCATTGGGAATTTTCACAATTACTGTGGCTTTTAATCTGAGGCTACCAATTGTTTCTTCCACACATACAGACACACATTTTATACTGGAACTACAGAACACTGATAGATCTGTTAGGGAGGAATGCTGTTGTTTTGTATACATTATCTGTTGATTATCACTGCCATGAACTCTCTGCTTTGCACTTCAAATCTGCTCAGAGGTTTTTTTCAGGGATAGATACATATGCATATGTAGAGGTAGATATAGATTGAAGGGGTCATTGATGCTCTCGGAGCTTGGTCGTTTTCTTGCAGATATTTCATTATCCAAACTACGTAGCATTATCAGTGATAGAAGGGAGCGGGGTGGTAATGAGGAGGAGGGACGGGAGGGGGAGAAGGAGGACTGTGTAGTCCTTGTTGCCCTCTGAGCTTGGTTGTTTTCTAACAGATATTTCATTACCCAGACTACATAACACTAGCGTTAATATTGTTATCTAGTTTGGATAAAGAAATGTCTGCAAGAAAATAACCAAGATCAGGGAGTAGTACAAGAGACCCCTCCTTTCAACCCTGAACTTCAAATATTCTCATTTATTGATAGATATAGATTCTCTGATAAATCTTTTTCCTTGAATATTGATAATGCTGAGAGAAGAAGCACACCTAAATAATAAAAATTAAAACTTGAACCACACACCTCACTCTTTCTGGAAAAAAATTGGAAGTTGGTTTTCCCAATTAGATGTTATAAGAGGAGTGAAAATGCAAGATGGGGGTTCATAAATTCTACCCTGAAACTATCCTTTATGAAATTGATGAGGATTGGGACAGGTGGCTTGTGGTGCCAGGACAGTTTAGATCCATGAAGGGTTCTGCTAAAAGGTATGAATACATGTCAATTTACCAAAAAGGACAACAATAACTAGCAATGATTTTGATCTAGTGAATGGCTTCCTTGATCATGGAAGGTCCACATTTGAAGTCTGCTCTACCTGTCTGATTAGAAATTGTTCCTTCTGGACAAGCATCACACTGGTAGCAGCAAACCGGCTTGCCCTCTGGAACTCTTTTTCTCTCTCCTCCCTGGCATCTTTTCCTGCCACACCTGGCAATGGGGATTGTCTACAAGAGAAAAGGGAAATATTTGCGATGACCAAAGCAATGAACATACTTCATTGATTAGTTTCCAAATAGAGGGATCCTTGGTGCTCTGAGTTTGCTTGTTTTCTTGCAGATGTTTCATTATCCAAATTAAGTAACATCATCAGTGCTAGATGTTACCTAGTTTTGGCAAGAAAACAAGTCTGAGATTCCAAAGTCTCAGCTATAAGAACAGACAGAAAACACTGTGAACAAGTCAAGGATTAATTGACTTTTGCACAAAAGACGGCACTCAGTCTTCTTCTGGGTAGGGGCACCAAGACAATTAAACAGACGATTTTACATATTTTTATACACATCAAAACCCACCACCTCAAGCTTTTTCTGCTGTCCCATTGGCTAAAATTGTTGATATTAATATGAGATGATTCTAGGATGATTTTTAAAATTATGCCTGGGTTCATAATCTAGCCGTAGTGATATACTTTAATAATTAATCATTTACTTATCATTTGTTCAGCAGAGGCTGCATCCTATTCTATTTACACTAACTGGTTTCTCTTCTGGGTCAGCATGACAACTCTCCTCAAATGGACTTCTGCTTAAATTTATGCTGAATAAATTTCATTTCCTCAGCACTTCTGTCTGTGCTTTTAAGGTTATATAGAAAAGAAACATATAAAAGAGAAATATATTAATCCTTTTAAATTTTTCTTTTACAGGAATAATTATTCCTTCCTTTTTTTTTTTTAACTTCTCACACAAGCAAGCTCAGAGAGCATCAAGGGCCCCTCATGTCAACCCTGAGCTACAAATATTCCCCTTTATTAGCTTCCAAATTCCGATTTCCACTCCATATTCCTATGTCTATGTTCTTCAAATGAAATGGTTCAGTGCTGTCTACCAGAAACCTGATGATTAAGGGCAGGGGCACTCCTGACCCACCAATAGATACTGGAGGTTGGAAGTGGGACCCACGAAAGAAATCTTGAGACATTGAGGTACAGCATTACTAAAACAAAATACCATGAGGATCCAACTGAATGGGAATAGCCTATGCAACTCATTGTTGCATCTTCAATCTAGATTAACAGAGTTAGAAGGACCTTGAAGGTCTTCTAGTCCAATCTCCTGCTTAGGCAGGAAACCCTACACCATTTCAGACAAATGGTTGTCCAATCTCTTCTGAAAACCTTCCAGTGTTGGAGCATTTACAACTTCTGGTGGCAAGCTGTTCCACTGATTAATTGTTCTAACTGTCAGGAAATTTCTCCTTATTCCTATGTTGCTCCTTTCCTTGGTAATTTTCCATCTGTTGCTTCCTGTCCTGCCTTCAGGTGCTTTGGAGAATAGCTTGACCCCATCTCTTCTTTGTGGCAACCCATCTTCTCATTGTGTCCTGGGTTTCAAACAGACATTCTTCCCAATCCCAACCACTTGTGGCTTCACACAAATTAGACCTCAAGTGTGCTACATGCAAAGCAGGTTATTCACCAAATCACTGCCATATTTTGTGACTCAACTGAACATTTTTCAAGTTATTTATTTATTTATTTATTAAACTTTTATACTGCCCTATTTCCCTAACAGGACTCAGCGCGGTGTACAGCTGCATTAAAATACAAAAAACAGTAGAAAATTAAAAACTATTAAAAGATCAAATATAAAAGGCTGAAAGCTAAAAATAGAGGGCTAAAAGCTAAAACCAGACGAAACCGAATTAAAAATCCCCTAAAAACCCTAGGCCAGACCGGTTTGATGAAATAAATAGGTTTTCAAAGCGCGCCGGAAGGTCAAGAGATCAGGGATGGCCCTCATCTCCGGGGGTAATTTAATCCAGAGGGAGGGTGCCCCCAACAGGAAGGCCCGTACCCTCAGGGTCACCAGCTGTCCAGCCGGCGGCACCCCGAGGAGGCCGACCCTATTGAACATTTTGGCCGACGGGAGGCCGATAATGGTAGGAGGCGGTCCCGCAAATATCCTGGTCCCAAGCCATGGAGCACTTTAAAGATGGTAACTAGAACCTTGAAGCTTAGTGGCTTCAAGTGAAGTGAGTGGCGTAACATGGGAGCCCCGTGGAGCTCCCAACATCACCCGCGCAGCCGCATTCTGCACCAGCTGGAGCCTCCGGGTGCTCTTCAAGGGAAGCCCTATGTAGAGAGCGTTGGCATAGTCTAGGCGGCAGATTACAAGGGCAGAGGTGACCATGCGAAGCGCACCCCAATCCAGAAAGGGCCGCAACTGGTAGATCCTACAGACCTGACCAAAAGCCCCCCTGGTGACGGCCGCCACATGGTCCTCCAATGACAGCCGTACGTCCAGGAGGACACCCAGATTGTGAGCCCTCTCTTGGGGGCAAGAATTTCCCCCTCCCCACAGCCAATGATGGAACCAGCTGGCTGTATCGGGATGCCAGGAAGCACAGCCACTCAGTCTTAGATGAGTTGAGCTGAAGTCTGTTCTGCCCCATCCAACACCGCACGGCCTCCAGGCACTGGGCCATCACCTCGATGGCTTCGTCGGGGTGGCCCGGAGTAGGAATGTACAGCTGAGTATCATCAGTGTACTGATGGAATTCTACCCCGAAGCCACGGATGATCTCACCCAGCGGCCTCATATAGATGTTGAATAGAAGGGGCGAGAGCACTGACCCCTGAGGAACCCCGCAAACTAGGGGCCTCGGGGCTGATCTCTGACCCCCCGCCAACACAAATTGCGAACGGCTGGAGAGGAAGGAGGAGAACCACCACAAAACAGTGCCCCCACCCCCAACTCCTCCAGCCGTCGCAATAGGATACTGTGGTCGACAGTATCAAAAGCCACCGAGAAATCTAATAGGACCAGGACAGAAGAATGACCTCTGTTACGGGCCCTCCAGAGATCATCCACCAATGCGACCAAAGCCGTCTCTGTGCTGTACCCGGGCCTGAAGCCTGATTGGCGTGGGTCTAAATAAACAACTTCATCCAAGTGCTGGGGGAGCTGTCGTGCCACCACACTCTCAACAACCTTTGCCGCAAAGCGAAGGTTGGAGACTGGATGATAATTAGATAACAGAGTTGGGTCGAGGGACGGTTTCTTGAGGAGGGGTCTCACCACTGCCTCTTTCAAGGTGGCGGGCAGATATCCCTCACTCAAGGAAGCGTTAATAATACCCTGAAACCAAACTCGTGTCACCTACCGAGTGGCCAACACCAGCCAGGAGGGGCAAGGATCCAATAAACATGTGGTAGCATTCAGCCCCCGCAGCATCCTGTCCATGACCTAGGGGTCACAGGATCAAACTCTTCGAAAATGACTTCCCCAAATTCTGCCTCTGACCCCCCGCCCAGAGTCGCCCATTCAGAGTCCAGCCCATCCCGGATCCGAGCAATTTTATCCACCAGGAAATTCGAAAAGTCCTCAACCCGTCCCTGCAAGGGGTCCTCCCACACTCCCCCTTCCAGGAGGGAGCGGGTCACTCTAAACAGGTCGGCTGGGCAGTTTCCCATGGATGCAATAAGTGCGGAAAAGTACGAACACTTTGCCACCCTTATCGCCACTAAATAGGTCTTAATATAAGACCGTAATAGTGTTCGGTCGTATCTGGAGCGGGTAGTCCTCCAAATACTCTCCAGGCGTCTTTTCCGGCGCTTCATCTCCCTCAGCCCCTTGGAGAACCCTATCCCAGGTGGCGACCAGGTCCTCAATCGAGTCGTGTGCTCGAACGTTGGGACAAGGCCCAAGTTCCGTCAGGAACCCATCTGGATCCATCAGGTGCCTGGGGCAGTACCATCGTATTTGGTCCGCCTTCCTGCGACGGGGAGGAGCAGCCTGGAAGTCTAGCCTAAGGAGCGAATGAACAGACCATGACAGGGGTTCAATGACTACATAAGTTAGAAGGATGTTCTGCATTCCCAAGAGAGAACAAATTTTTCTTGAACTTACAACATTTCCTTCCTGCTCACCTTTGTGGCCCAGACAATTGCATCAGAGTTTATGGTGAAATCCTTGCCTGGGGGAGCCCTGGGATCTATTTTCCCAATTTTCATCGGCACAAAAGATTTGTTGAGGAGGAAAACCCAGTTGAGAAGATCAAAATTAGCAAAACCCAGTCGATTTTCTGAGAAAGAAATTTCATCTCCAGCGCTGTTGTTAAACTGAACAGTCCTCAGATAGTAAAGAATCTAAAAGGAAAGAAGTCTTCAGAAATTGGAAACATTGGCTGAAAGCTGCACATGAAGTATCATGGCTTCTGACATTCTTTGTTGGCTCTCAACTTAGGACATGTTGGTATGTCTGAGAAACTAGAGGAGTTCCATGAGTTCTGATCAATCAGGAGTAATATCAAAAATTTGACACCTTGTTCTCCATGAAAGAAGGGGAGTTATTGCTGGGCCTTTTTATAATGGCTTTTTCAACTCTAGTTTTATCAGAATGATCCTTCATACAAAGATTTCAATGCCACACTCCAAATTTCATTGCATGTCTTTGTTCCTGTGATACTTGGCTACGTGCATTAGTAAATATTTCCTTTGGCTCCACAACTTATAAATGGCAGATTAAGAGTGATTAAATAATTTCTTTCACAATCATGTAAACCCTCCACTAATTTTATCTAGTTCATAGTCAAAGATAGCAGAATGCAGGAAGCAGGTCTGACCAGGTGAGACCATGTGGGAGGAAACACCTGTCCTGGTTTGTTACTTCACTGTCCAGACAGATTCAACCTTTATCCTTTAATGCAAAAAAATCCTCTGATGAATTTCAAACCAGGAGCCCATTTGGATCACATTGAGTCCTGCTGTGTGTGCTGAGGTTGACAGCGGTTGTTTTCACACAACAAGCCGAACAGGTTAACAAATGACAAACTAAACTAATTGGGTGAAGTCACACAGGATAAGTCATAGAAACATAAACCAAAATGAATATGAGTGTGTTCTTATAGGTCGACTTCAGGCTACATAATGAGGGAAGGAGAGATATTTTTGCAAATATGTCCAGTAGGACTTCAACTGATTTTGCTCATACAAATGCACCCATATTGTCATTTTCCTGTGGAATGACAAATCCTCTCTGTCATGTCCACTCCTGGAAACCCAAGTCAGACTTTTTAGGGTTTTTTAGGAAAATCTTTCCTCTATGGATCTTATGGACAATTTGGTTTACTTCTCTTTTCTACCCTCTGACCTTTTGCAACACAACAATACATTTAATTCGTATTATAGTTCATAAATAATTGCTGTTTTAATCTGTACTGAGATGCATTTACTTGGTAGCATGTGGACATTGAATCCACAATTAAAGAAATGGCTTTGAGAAGCTTCCTGTCTAAAGATCTGTAGGTTATATAAAAAGTCACAGAAATTACCTGCCATGACCAGACTTTTGAGATCCTCTTTCTAAGTCTCATCAGGGCTGGTTGTGGTCCTGTACCATACATTGCATTTAATGCATATGCCAGAGCATAAATTGCATTATAAATATTGTAACTTTCCCCTGTCATGCCTGTTTCAAAGACATACGTTGGCAGATCCTGCAAATTCTCCTTTCCAATACATGTTTTTTGCCGGCCTGCAGAAATTTCACCTGGTTTGTAGATCTTGCATTCAAAGACCCTTTCCCACCATTGTGGGAGAAAAACATCCCCTTGTGGGTTGAAAGGATCTAAGGATAGGAGGAAATGGCTGAATCCCAAGATATCCCCGGTGTGGTCCCTAAAATGCAAAGCTCCATGGAAGGGATTTATACTTTCAATATGTCTTGAGATCCCATCATACTAACTTTCCAATGGGAAGTTAGGATCCAAACTTTGCAAAATATTGTCTTTGTCCATTGTTCATGAACATTCATCACTGCCAGTATATTTGTAATGCTACTCGAGTCTCCAAAGAGAATAATCACTTCAGTTTTAGACCAGATTTTGAAAATATAAAGAAATTTCAATTTTGTATAAATGTGAAAATCCAATTTCAACTTTTCAGTGAAGGCTAGGCAGATCTCCTTCTTCTTAAGCATTGGCATCAGAGATGAGATGAAACGTTCTCCATTGTCATCTTCAGGGGCCATAAGCCCAACCCAGTTCCATTGGAAATACAGGAGCAGCTGGACTAAACCCACATACTGAGGAGATTCCTTGGGATTAATCCGAAAGAAGGAAGAATAAACTGTCTTCTCTCCCTGAGAGAACTCAAAGCCAACACCAAGCTGGAGAAAAAGAGATTATTTTTTCAAAAACAAAGTAAAAGTTGGTGTTCACTTTAGGGGACACTATTGTGAGGTTGATGGCCCTAGCAGTCAGGCTGACTCATGTTGAGTAGCAAGCTTAATCTCCTTCCCGTTTTAGGAAGAGGCACCAGTTGCACATTTTAACTGATTGTGATTTGTCAGAAGACAATGGAAGAAACCATAAACCTGAAGGAGAGAATAAATGGCATTAAAAGTATTTCTACCCTTTCATGAAGTATAAACTGATTGTCACAAGTTAATGATGTGCCCCCCCCCCCCCAAATACCTTTAATTTCATCTCTGGATTCTATGTGGGCTTCTGATCTTTGTCTACTCCATAACTGTATCTAAACAGGCCCCCTTACCTGTGGGACCTTGAACATGCTGAAGATGGAGGCCATCTGCCTTGAGGATTGGGAGTTGAGACCTCCAATGACGGACAGCAGAGAGTCCTGCTGGTCACATTTGTAACCTGGAATCATCTGGCCTCTTGTGGAGAGCAGGGAGAGGCTGATTAAGGACATATCCCTCTCAATCTGGTGATGGTCATAGATGTGGAAGCCAAGTGTGATGTTGGGGAGGAGAACCAGATCTTTGTTGATCTCTGTGACTGCAAAAACCAAGGCCAGGAGCTGCTGATATTTCTTGGGCCTGACTCTATGGTGAGAAAAACATTGAGGAACAATTACAGGAAATTTCACATATGCTATTGTCTTTTGTGTTGTTCTTTGGAGCAACTCTCAAGTTTCATTGGCTTTGGATTTTTTTTAGAAGGATCTTCCTCAATTAAACTGTCCATCCAAATCACAGATCATTTAATACCCTCCTATTATCCCTCCCTTCCTTCCTTTGCTCTGATGATTGTAATCCTTCCCAGTTTTTTCTTGTAGCAGGTAATCAATTTTGTTCTCTCTTAGAGAAGTTTCTTCAGGACAAGTAACCAAAGACTCCAGTAATGGCCAAAGTGTAGATTTCCCAAAAGCCATTGTTCATGAGCACTGTTGATTCCAAAACTAAGTTTTCCTTTTATATTTGGTTATTTATTTTATTTTATTTAGGAAATTTATTTGCCACCCATCTCATTTCCAACAACTTATATCTCATACTGGAAAAAGACTGAGTATGTATTTTACTGTTCCACTATGACTTTCTATTCAAATTAATATTGTAAGCCAAAGCCTTAACTAGACGGCACAATTTCTAATGTGTTGTCCCTCCTCACTTTTTACCCTTCATCACTTTCATCAGGATAAATTCTGGAAAGTTTAAGAATTCTATCCTCTTTGATGAGCTTGGTTCTTTTTGAAAAAAGTGCAAAGATATACTCTACGGCATTGCAAAGGTCATCAAGGCCATTCAAAGAAGTCCCTGAATCCCAAAGAAAACTAGTATTCATCTACATCTTTCATCTCCAGGTGAAACTTACAGAATTGGTAAACGATGATGGAATGGGTCTTTTTGAAAACGTAGGCTGTTGAAGGAGAAAACAATGGTTGCCAGGGGCAAATTCCCACCTATAATGAGATCACCAGGCCTGTAATAGTCCTCCAGAATCTGCAAAGACCTTGTCAAAACACACACACTTTGCATCCTCTTAGCAGAAGTTGGAGGCAGGAGCCAAAAAAGCAGCAGCAGCAGCAGCAGGAGAGGCAGCTCAGTCATGCTTCTCACCTTCCCTCCTAGATCAGAAATCTAGGCTTGTACAGAAGGTGAATTTCAGGTAGCCCTTGAAAACTCATCAGAGCTTTAGCACAACAGAGACAGGTCATTCCACCTGGATGGCTTTGTGGCAAAATTTATATCAACCATCTTTCCCCTTATAAGAATTTGGGCTGTGATCAAAGACAAAGCTAAGGCCAGTTGAGTCTCATCAAATGGAGGAGTGAGCTCTTTGCAAGACAAAGTGAGTTGACATGTCCTGCCCCCACCTGGGGAACTCCAGGCATATTGTTTTTAAAGCAGGTGTTATCTTGTGAGTAGAACACCACAGGGATTACATTAAGAATTATGGTTCCACTGATCATTGCAAAGACAAGTAATTTTCCTACCCAATTGTTACTAGATTTGTTTGCATACCAGAAAGGGAAAAACATCTTTGTGTCTCTTCGTTATAATCCAGAGAGATGGATTTGAGAACGAAGGTGAAGTTGGATGTTTGACTTACATGTAACTGAGCCCCTGCAGACAAGATGGGTTTTTTTTTTAACAGTTTATTTATATATTTCTGCATTACATACAGAGGTGCTTATTGAACAGCATATTTTCTGGAATCTGGATCATTTTATTTATATACAATAATATTTTTCCAGCTCCTAATTTCTACCTCTACGATCCAACCATTTGTAAAACAAGTCCCATGTTTGAAAATACTGTATCCTCTTTTTCTTTTCTTTTTAGTG
This sequence comes from Bungarus multicinctus, assembly GCA_023653725.1. Lineage (NCBI taxonomy): Eukaryota > Metazoa > Chordata > Lepidosauria > Squamata > Elapidae > Bungarus > Bungarus multicinctus. The sequence goes on from CM042838.1 coordinate 167,881,275, forward strand.
TCAATCCATCCATTTCTGCACAATGTCAATTTTTTAATTACATCTTCTTCTGTAGGTATTTCCCCATTTTTCCAGTAGTGTGCAAATACAATTCTTGCTGCTGTCAAAGCATCCAATATTAAGTATATTCCCTTTATCATACTTTTCTGGTCTTATGCCTAACAAAAGAATTTCTGGCTTATAATCTATGTGTTGCTTTATCATTTTTTCAAACTATGTATATATTTTTGTCCAAATTTTACACATGTCCATCACATGTGATAATACATACCCAGTATCTGGTTACATTTCCATCATCTGGCAGACATGTTTTTAAACTTCCTTGCTAATCTGGCCGGTGATAAATGCCACCTATAAAACATTTTATATAAAATTTCCTTATAGGTAGTTGCTATTGTCAACTTACAATTTCTTTCTCAGAGTTTTTGCCATTCAGAAAACATGGAGTTTTGATAGAGGAATTGTAGCTCAGAGTTGGTGCTCTCTCAGATTGATTGTTTTCTGGCAGACATTTCATTACCAAACTAGGTAATTTCATCAGAGCTAAAAGGAGGGGTTCATTCTAATTTGATATTCTAGTGCAAAGTTCCCCAAAGTTTCCAGATTTGCCCACCTCTCCCTCAGTGGAGGGAAGAAGAGGGGATGCTTTGCGCAAGTGGCCAGCAATCACACATGCACATATGCAGCTTCAGTGTAGAGAGTGCTGGCTCCTGCATGAGGCAACCTATGTTATGATTGTCCCAAAGGTGCCTTTTTTTTCTTGAAGAGGCAACTGGATTTTCTTTTTTTCTTTGAATGTTTCACTTCTCATCCGAGAAGCTTCTTCAGTTCTGTTGTGGAGCGACGGAATAACTCAGGCAGAGACCAGGTCAAGGCTTTCAGCTTAACTCTTTATTTACAGGCAAAGAGGGTTACCGCTACTGCCGCGCTAACACGGCAGCCAGCTGGAAGCGGCAACAGCTGATGCCGTTTGACAGCCGCCTTTTATAGCCGGCTGTCAAACGGCTCCAGCCAATGGGAGAGGTCCGTGCTTCCCGCTGGAAGCACGGACCTGAGTGAAGACTCAGTCCATACACAACACTCCTCTCTCCCAGTGAGGAGCATGCGTAGTCCTTCAGATACGCTGGACGCCTGCGAATTCGTCCGGATCTTCTAGGCTCCGTCAAAAATGGCGTCGGGTTGCAGTCTGGTGCCTTCTGCGTGTCTTCGGGCGACGGAGAGGCTGCCGGGCTGTCTGGAGTTGGGTCTGCACCTTGGTCAGCTTCCCCATCTGGTAGGTCATCGTTCCCGGTGGGTTGTAAACTGGTTTCGTCGAATGGTGTGGTTGCTTCTGCAGGGGGCTCGTCTGGATGACCTCTGGGTGCGGTGCTCCAACGCTTCCTCAGGTGGTCCACGTGACACCGCCAGGTCCGTCCATCAGGTAACTGGACTCTATAAGACTTGGGACCAGTTACTGCTATCACAAGCCCTGGTAACCATAGTGGTTGCCCAGCAAAATTTCTGACAAACACCTTGTCATTTATCAGGAACCCTCTGTCTTGGCTGTTTGACCCAAGGGGAAGCAAAGGGGCATAATTTGGGTGCAGCCTGTCCAAAGTGGTCCTCAGCCGGCGTCCCATTAATATTTCGGCTGGTGACCTATTAGTTGAGGCACAGGGTATAGTATGTTGGCTCAATAGGTATTGGGCTAGCCTGGCATGCCAGTTGATTGGACCCAATCTTTGTAGCACTTCTTTGGCAGATCTAACTGCCCTCTCAGCCAGCCCATTGCTGGCAGGATGAAAAGGGGTCACTAATATGTGCCTGATGCCCAAACTTGCTAGAAACATCTCAAATTCACAGGAGGTGAATTGGGGGCCATTGTCGGATACGACAGAATCAGGAAGGCCATGATTGGGGGCCATTGTCGGATACGACAGAATCAGGAAGGCCATGAGTGGCAAACATCCTAGTCAGTGCTTTGCTGACTGCTTCCGTAGTGGTGGAGTGCATTAGAGTTAATTCCACCCATTTTGAATATGAATCTACTACCACCAGGAAAGTGCGCCCATGGAAGGGGCCTGCTAAGTCTATGTGTATTCTGGACCAGGGGCTGCCTGCTTCCTCCCAGGTCCTAGGGGTGGTTGCTGGTGGTAATGCCCTGGTGGCCTGGCACGCCTGGCAAGAATTTACCCATTTAGAGATTTGGGCATCCATGCCTGGCCACCATACATAGCTGCGAGCTAGAGCCTTCATTCTCACAATCCCTGGGTGGCCCTCATGCAGCACCTTCAGAATCGAGGTTTGCAATTTGTGGGGAATGACTACTCTGGTTCCCCATAGTAAACAGCCTTGCAAGGAGGAAAGTTCCTGCTGGTGTAATTTGTAGGGTAGGAAGTCTGAAGGATAAGGGGCCGTAGGCCACCCCCTCCCTACCCAGTCCAGGACTTGGGATATTACCTGGTCCTTGGCTGAATGGGCAGCGATGTCAGCAGCAGTGACTGGAAGCTTGAGTTCGTTGATAAGAAAGACTGTGGTTGCAGGTGCTGGGTCCACGCCTGGCATTGGCAGGGGACAGCGGCTGAGTGCATCAGCATGGGAAAGGCTTTTCCCGGATCGATGGATTAGAGTGTAGGAATACGCAGCCAGGAAAACCGTCCATCTGGTCATCCTTGGGGACAAAATCTGGGGAGTCTGTTTAGTGCCGGATAAAATACCTAACAGTGGCTTGTGGTCAGTAATGAGTTCGAAATGATGCCCGTAGAGGAATTCATGGAACTTCTTCACTGAAGCCACTGCAGCCAAGGCCTCCTTGTCAATCTGGCTATAGTTGCGTTCAGTGGAAGATAGTGTCCTTGAAAAGAAAGCTATAGGTGCTTCTGCACCATTGGGCAGTCTGTGGCTCAGGACAGCCCCAATTCCGAATGGAGAAGCATCAGCTGCTAGAATGAGTGGTAAGTCTTTATTGAATTGGATTAAGACGGCCTTTGAAGTTAACAATGACTTGACTTGTTTGAAAGCAATAGTTTCCCTTGGTCCCCAGTGCCATGGTGAGTTCTTGTCTAAAAGTCTATGAAGGGGCTCGGCAACAGAAGCTTTATGGGGCAGGAACGAAGCGTAGAAATTCAAGAGGCCCAGGAAAGCTTGAAGCTCAGTTTTGTTAGTAGGAGTAGGCGAATCGTGAATGGCCTTGACCTTTGACTCAGTCGGGTGAATACCCTTGGCATCAATCTTGTAACCTAAGAATTCCACTTGTGGAGTGGCTATGGTACATTTTTCCCTTTTTAGTTTGAGACCAGATTGTCTAAAACGGTCAAGTACACCTCTGACCCTTTGTAGTAATTGTTGTAGATTGGTAGCGGATACCAGAATATCATCAAAGTAAGGCACAACGCCTGGTAACCCTTGCAGGATTCGTTCCATAAGGGACTGGAAAATTCCAGGGGCCACACTAACTCCGAATTGTAGGCGTGTGCATTTGAAAGCCCCTCTGTGGGTTACTATTGTTTGCAGTTCAGCAGTTTCATCATCAACAGGAAACTGTTGATATGCCTGGGACATGTCCAACTTTGCAAAAATGGAACCAGGCTCAAGGGAATGGAGTAAATGTTGTACCACAGGGACTGGGTACGCACTAACTTGTAAATATTTGTTTATGGACGACTTGTAGTCTGAGCAGATCCTCAAGCTTCCATCCTTTTTTAACGGTGTTACTATGGGGGTTTCCCACTTTGAGAAGTCTGTAGGTTTCAGTACGCCCTGCTTGATTAATTTGTCAAGTTCCTTGTCTAGTTTAGAACGAATTGCAAAAGGAACTCTGCGGGGCTTCAAACGAATTGGTACTGCCTGGGAGTCTGCCCTGAAGGATATTGGGGTTCCCACGTAGCAGCCTAGGCCCTCACTAAATACGTCTGCATAGTCCCTGAACAGGGATTCAACTTCTGAATTGGTAATTGCGTGGATTCCCCCTATGTGGAGGCCCAGGGCTGGGAACCAATCTAGTCCCAATAGGCTTGGGAGGACGCCATCCACTATCACTAGAGGCAAGTGACCCTTAAACCCTTGAAAATGGACAAGGAACTTGCCTTTTCCGATGACAGGGATGGTTCTGCCTTGGTAGTCCCGAAGTGTTAGATTGCAGGCTGGAATTTTCTGTCTTGACATTCTGGGGAGTAGCTTCTTTAAGGTGTCCCATGAGATGATGGATAATGCAGAGCCGGTGTCAACCTCCATTCTGCAGGGTCTACCTTCTATAGAAACAGTGACACTAATTTTGTTAGATTTATTAATTTTTTGTATTTTAAACTGATAGCATGTGAAACTGTCCTCAATTTGTCTGCGGTATTGAATGAGCTTCTGTGGCCTTTGTGGCTGGTTGAAGGTTTTCCCCGCCTGACAAATTTTGGCCAGATGGCCTTTCTTTTGACACCTTAAACATATGGCATTCCTGAATCTGCAGGATGCCCTGAGGTGATTTCCCCTGCAGCTTAAGCATAAGGTTTGTAAATGTGGGGTTTGACTTATACCTTGCCTGAACTCTTTTTGATTTGCGTTGGGCTGTCTGAGGCGGTTTACCTCAGTAGCCTCTTCTGGGCCATTTTCTGTGGAGGCTTCCTCAAAATATACTGTTGGATTTTCTAGTCTGCTGGGTTTTCCCTGAATTTCAGCTGCTGAGAGTGCTGACAGCTCAGCAGCCTGGGATTCCTCTATGGCTTGCTTTAGGGTTAGATCCCCTTTGGCTAATAAACGTCTTTGTAACTTGGGGTCTCTAACGCCACAAACCAGCTGATCGAGCAGCATATCGTCCAGGTAATCTCTGAACCCGCAATGCAAGGCAGCTGTTCTCAGTGCTGCCATATAATCACTAATTGTTTCCCCCTCTGTTTGGATGCGCCTTCTGAAAGCATGGCGCTTAGCAATTCTGGAAGGCTTAGGGGAGTAGTGATTTGAGAGAATTTCTTGCAGTTCCTCCCAAGGGATAGTCTTTATAGATCTAGGGGCCAGTAATGCTGATGCGGTGTCAAAAACCGTGGCTCCGCAAAAGCTTAGGAAGTAAGATTTCTTCCTATGCTCAGAAATTTCTGACAGGTCTAAAGCATCTAAAAAGCAGTCAAACCGGTTCTTGTATGACTCCCACGTCTCAGCGGTCGGTCTGAAGGGCGGGAATGCAGGATTCGTAGTCATCTTCTGTCAGCTGTGAAGTTTTTCCTCAGGCAAGTTAGAGACGGCGCTTCGCGGCTAGAGTCAGCAACTCTGTAGCGATTTCAGCTCTCAGCTAGTGATTTCGCTCCTTTCTTTCTCTTCCTTGCCTGGCTTGCCTTTATTAGTATCCCATCCTCGTCGCCAGTGTTGTGGAGCGACGGAATAACTCAGGCAGAGACCAGGTCAAGGCTTTCAGCTTAACTCTTTATTTACAGGCAAAGAGGGTTACCGCTACTGCCACGCTAACACGGCAGCCAGCTGGAAGCGGCAACAGCTGATGCCGTTTGACAGCCGCCTTTTATAGCCGGCTGTCAAACGGCTCCAGCCAATGGGAGAGGTCCGTGCTTCCCACTGGAAGCACGGACCTGAGTGAAGACTCAGTCCATACACAACAAGTTCTGACTGGATGGTGGGGAATGGAAGGATTTATATTCCTTGCAGACAGCTGGTCATTTGCTCAACCACCAAGTGGTCTCAATGACTCTCTAAAAGAATGCAAATGACCAGCTGTCTGAAAGGAGTATAAATCCTTCTATTCCCCACCATTAGAAATTCTTGGTTCTTATTATATTTTCTCTACAGTTGAGATTGGGCCTCAATAGAATAATGTAGCATTTTGGGAAAAAAATACAGGCCAAGAGAGCAGCTCCAGAGGCCAAAATGGAGAAGATCTCCACAGCCACCATGGACTTCCCTTTGGTGCTCAGGTAGGTAGGGAGGAAGGAGATCCAAACACTGCAAAAGACCAGCATGCTAAAAGTGATGAACTTGGCTTCATTAAAACTATCAGGCAATTTCCTAGCCAGAAAGGCCACTGTGAAACTGACAAGGGCCAAAAATCCTAAGTAGGCAAGGACAGTGTAAAACATTACAGCTGAGCTTTGCTTACATTCCAAGATTGTCTCTCCAAACAAGGAGTGGAAATCTAAGTTAGGAAATGGGGGAAAGGTTATCAGCCAGGTGGCACAAAGAACTGCTTGGACCAGAGGACAGACTAAGACAATGGAATTGGTCAGTGGTTTTCCTAAAAGTTTCCTTGTCTTGTTCCCTGGCTTGGTGGCCATGAAGGCCAGAACCACCATGACAGTCTTTGCCAAGACAGAGGAAACTGCAAGAGAAAAGAGAATGGCAAAGGCAGATTGTTGGAAGAGACATGTGATCTTCCCTGGTTGACCAATGAAGAGGAAGGAGCAGAGGAAGCAGAACAGGAGGGAGACCAAGAGGATGTAGGTGAGATCTCGGTTGTTGGCCTTGACAATTGGTGTGTCATGATGATTATGGAATATCAGCAGGACTGCAGATGTGGTCACAGAGAGGAAAAGAGCAAGAAAAACTAAAATGTATCCCAGGTTGTCTTGATAGGCAAGGAAGTGAATCTTCTTGGCAATGCATTGGTCCTTGTCCTTGTTGGGATATTGGTCTTCTTGGCAGGGTTCACAGTGAATTGCATCTGAAATCAAAAGACTTCGTCTAAGGATTTCTTGACCAACTACCATGCGCATTATCCCTCCTACAAAGATGATGTGATTTCCTCTTTCTGCTGTGGCCAACCCACAAAAGGAGTGATGAAAAGACCCACTATACAATTTATGGGAAATAAAAAGGGGGCTAATCATCCTTCGTTCATGATGATCCTTGGGATAGGTTAGTTAGAGACAAGGATTTATTCAGCTCTAGCTTCATGGTCAGTTTGCTGGGGGGAACGTCCCTCTTCTGTCATTGGGAATTTTCACAATTACTGTGGCTTTTAATCTGAGGCTACCAATTGTTTCTTCCACACATACAGACACACATTTTATACTGGAACTACAGAACATTGATAGATCTGTTAGGGAGGAATGCTGTTGTTTTGTATACATTATCTGTTGATTATCACTGCCATGAACTCTCTGCTTTGCACTTCAAATCTGTTCAGATGTTTTTTGCAGGGATAGATACATATGCATAGGTAGAGGTAGATATAGATTGAAGGGGTCATTGATGCTCTCTGAGCTTGGTCGTTTTCTTGCAGATATTTCATTATCCAAACTACGTAGCGTTATCAGTGATAGAAGGGAGTGGGGTGGTAATGAGGAGGAGGGTCGGGAGGGGGAGAAGGAGGACTGTGTAGTCCTTGTTGCCCTCTGAGCTTGGTTGTTTTCTAACAGATATTTCATTACCCAGACTACATAACACTAGCGTTAATATTGTTATCTAGTTTGGATAAAGAAATGTCTGCAAGAAAATAACCAAGATCAGGGAGTAGTACAAGAGACCCCTCATTTCAACCCTGAACTTCAAATATTCTCATTTATTGATAGATATAGATTCTCTGATAAATCTTTTTCCTTGAATATTGATAATGCTGAGAGAAGAAGCACACCTAAATAATAAAAATTAAAACTTGAACCACACACCTCACTCTTTCTGGAAAAAAATTGGAAGTTGGTTTTCCCAATTAGATGTTATAATAGGAGTGAAAATGCAAGATGGGGGTTCATAAATTCTACCCTGAAACTATCCTTTATGAAATTGATGAGGATTGGGACAGGTGGCTTCTGGGGCCAGGACAGTTTAGATCCATGAAGGGTTCTGCTAAAAGGTATGAATACATGTCAATCTTACCAAAAAGGACAACAATAACTAGCAATGATTTTGATCTAGTGAATGGCTTCCTTGATCATGGAAGGTCCACATTTGAAGTCTGCTCTACCTGTCTGATTAGAAATTGTTCCTTCTGGACAAGCATCACACTGGTAGCAGCAAACCGGCTTGCCCTCTGGAACTCTTCTTCTCTCTCCTGCCTGGCATCTTTTCCTGCCACACCTGGCAATGGGGATTGTCTACAAGAGAAAAGGGAAATATTTGCGATGACCAAAGCAATGAACATACTTCATTGATTAGTTTCCAAATAGAGGGATTCTTGGTGCTCTGAGTTTGCTTGTTTTCTTGCAGATGTATCATTATCCAAATTAGGTAACATCATCAGTGCTAGATGTTACCTAGTTTTGGCAAGAAAACAAGTCTGAGATTCCAAAGTCTCAGCTATAAGAACAGACAGAAGACACTGTGAACAAGTCAAGGATTTATTGACTTTTGCACAAAAGTGGCACTCAGTCTTCTTTTGGGTAGGGGCACCAAGACAATTAAACATACAATTTTACATATTTTTATACACATCAAAACCCACCACCTCAAGCTTTTTCTGCTGTCCCATTGGCTAAAATTGTTGATATTAATATGAGATGATTCTAGGATGATTTTTAAAATTATGCCTGGGTTCATAATCTAGCCGTAGTGATATACTTTAATAATTAATCATTTACTTATCATTTGTTCAGCAGAGGCTGCATCCTATTCTATTTACACTAACTGGTTTCTCTTCTGGGTCAGCATGACAACTCTCCTCAAATGGACTTCTGCTTAAATTTATGCTGAATAAATTTCATTTCATCAGCACTTCTGTCTGTGCTTTTAAGGTTATATAGAAGAGAAACATATAGAAGAGAAATATATTAATCCTTTTAATTTTTTTTTTTACAGGAATAATTATTTCCTCCTTTTTTTTTTTTACTTCTCACACAAGCAAGCTCAGAGAGCACCAAGGGCCCCTCATATCAACCCTGAGCTACAAATATTCCCCTTTATTGGCTTCCAAATTCATATTTCCACTCCATATTCCTATGTTTATATTCTTCAAATGAAATGGTTCAATGTTGTCTACCAGAAACCTGATGATTAAGGGCAGGGGCACTCCTGACCCACCAATAGATACTGGAGGTTGGAAGTGGGACCCACGAAAGAAATCTTGGGACATTGAGGTACAGCATTTCTAAAACAAAATACCATAAGGATCCAACTGAATGGGAATGGCCTATGCAACTCATTGTTGCATCTTCAATCTAGATTAACAGAGTTAGAAGGGACCTTGAAGGTCTTCTAGCCCAATCTCCTGCTTAGGCAGGAAACCCTACACCATTTCAGACAAATGGTTGTCCAATCTCTTCTGAAAACCTTCCAGTGTTGGAGCATTTACAACTTCTGGTGGCAAGCTGTTCCGCTGATTAATTGTTCTAACTGTCAGGAAATTTCTCCTTATTCCTATGTTGCTCCTTTCCTTGGTAATTTTCCATCTGTTGCTTCCTGTCCTGCCTTCAGGTGCTTTGGAGAATTGCTTGACCCCACCTCTTCTTTGTGGCAACCCATCTTCTAATTGTGTCCTGGGTTTCAAACAGACATTCTTCCCATTCCCAACCACTTGTGGCTTCACACAAATTAGACCTCAAGTGTGTTACATGCAAAGCAGGTTATTCACCAAACCACTGCCATATTTTGTGACTCAACTGAACATTTTTCAAGTTAGAAGGATGTTCTGCATTTCCAAGAGAGAACAAATCTTTCTTGAACTTACAACATTTTCTTCCTGCTCACCTTTGTGGCCCAGACAATTTCATCAGAGTTTATGGTGAAATCCTTGCCTGGGGGAGCCCTGGGATCTATTTTCCCAATTTTCATGGGCACAAAAGATTTATTGAGGAGGAAAACCCAGTTGAGAAGATCAAAATTAGCAGAACCCAGTCGATTTTCTGAGAAAGAGATTTCATCTCCAGCACTGTTGTTAAACTGAACAGTCCTCAGAAAGTAAAGAATCTGAAAAGAAAGAAATTGGAAACATTGGCTGAAAGCTGCACATGAAGTATCATGGCTTCTGACATTCTTTGTTGGCGTTCAACTTAGGACATGTTGGTATGTCTGAGAAACTAGAGGAGTTCCATGAGTTCTGATCAATCAGGAGTAATATCAAAAATTTGACACCTTGTTCTCCATGAAAGAAGGGGTGTTATCGTTGGGCCTTTTTATAATGGCTTCTTCAACTCTAGTTTTACCAGAATGATCCCTCATACAAGGATTTCAATACCACACTCCAAATTTCATTGCATGTCTTTGTTTCTATGATACTTGGCTATGTGCATTAGTAAATATTTCCTTTGGCTCCACAACTTATAAATGGCAGATTAAGAGTGATTAAATAATTTCTTTCACAATCATGTAAACCCTCCACTAATTTTATCTAGTTCATAGTCAAAGATAGCAGAATGCAGGAAGCAGGTCTGACCAGGTGAGACCATGTGGAAGGAAACAGCTGTCCTGGTTTGTTACTTCACTGTCCAGACAGATTCAACCTTTATCCTTTGATGCAAAAAAACTTGATGCAAAAAAACTTCTGATGAATTTCAAACCAGGAGCCCATTTGGATCACATTGAGTCCTGCTGTGTGTGCTGAGGTTGACAGAGGTTGTTTTCACACAACAAGCCGAACAGGTTAACAAATGACAAACTAAACTAATTGGATGAAGTCACACAGGATAAGTCATAGAAACATAAACCAAAATGAATATGAGTGTGTTCTTATAGGTCGAATGCAGGCTACATAATGAGGGAAGGAGAGATATTTTTGCAAATATGTCCAGTAGGACTTCAACTGATTTGTTGAAGCACCTCATACAAATGCACCCATATTGTCATTTTCCTGTGGAATCACAAATCCTCTCCATAATGTCCATTCCTGGAAACCAAGTCAGACTTTTTAGGGTTTTTTAGGAAAATCTTTCCTCTATGGATCTTATGGACAATTTGGTTTACTTCTCTTTTCTACCCGTTGACCCTTTGCAACAAAACCATACACTTAATCCGTATTATAGTTCATAAATAATTGCTGTTTTAATCTGTACTGAGATGCATTTACTTGGTAGCATGTGGACATTGAATCCACAATTAAAGAAATGGGTATGAGAAGCTTCCTGTCTAAAGATCTGTAGGTTGTATAAAAAGTCACAGAAATTACCTGCCATGACCAGACTTTTGAGATCCTCTTTCTAAGTCTCATCAGGGCTGGTTGTGGTCCTGTACCATACATTGCATGTAATGCATGTGTCAGAGCATAAATTGCATTGTAAATACTGTAACTTTCACCTATCATGCCTGTTTCAAAGACATACATTGGCAGATCCTGCAAATTCTCCTTTCCAGTACATGTTTTTTGCCGGCCTGGAGAAATTTCACCTGGTTTGTAGATCTTGCATTCAAAGACCCTTTCCCACCATTGTGGGAGAAAAACATCCCCTTGTGGGTTGAAAGGATCTAAAGATAGGAGGAAATGGCTGAATCCTGGGATATCCCCGGTGTGGTCCCTAAAATGCAAAGCTCCATGGAAGGGATTTATACTTTTCAATATGTCTTGAGATCCCATCATACTAACTTTCCAATGGGAAGTTACGATCCAAACTTTGCAAAATGTTGTCTTTGTCCATTGTTCATGAACATTCATCACTGCCAGTATATTTGTAATGCTACTCGAGTCTCCAAAGAGAATAATCACTTCAGTTTTAGACCAGATTTTGAAAATATAAAGCAATTTCAACTTTGTATAAACAAGAAAATCCAATTTGAACTTTTCAGTGAAGGCAAGGCAGATCTCCTTCTCCTTAAGCATTGGCATCAGAGATGAGATGAAACGTTCTCCATTGTCATCTTCAGGGGCCATAAGCCCAATCCAGTTCCACTGGAAATACAGAAGCATCTGGACTAAACCCACATACTGAGGAGATTCCTTGGGATTAATCCGTAAGAAGGAAGGATAAACTGTCTTCTCTCCCTGAGGGAACTCAAAACCAACACCAAGCTGGAGAAAGGGAGAATCTTCTTTCAAAGACAAAATAAAGTATTATGGCAACTTTAGGAGTCACCACTGTGTGGCTTTTGAGCCAACAGTCAGGCTGACTCACTCTAAGTATCACGTTTAAGAGTCTTCCCTTCTTAGGAAGAGCCACCAGTTACACATTTTAACTGATTGTGATTTGTCAGAAGACAATGGAAGAAACCATAAATCTGAAGGAGAGAATAAATGGCACTGTAATAAATGGCTACCCTTTCATGATGCATAAACTAAGGGTCACAAGCTCATGATGTGACCCCCAAAACTACCTTTAGTTTCATCTTTGGCTACTGTTTGTGCTTCTGATCTTTGTCTAGTTCCATAACTGTATCTAAACAGGTCCCCTTACCTGTGGGACCTTGAATGTGCTGAAGATGGAGGCCATCTGCCTTGAGGATTGGGAGTTGAGACCTCCAATGACGGACAGCAGAGTGTCCTGCTGGTCACATTTGTAACCTGGAATCATCTGGCCTCTTGTGGAGAGCAGGGAGAGGCTGATTAAGGAAATATCCCTCTCAATCTGGTGATTGTCATAGATGTGGAAGCCAAGTGTGATGTTGGGGAGGAGAACCAGATTTTTGTTGATCTCAGTGACTGCAAAAGCCAAGGCCAGGAGCTGCTGGTATTTCTTGGGCCTGACTCTATGGTGAGAAAAACATTGAGGAACAATTACAGGAAATTTCACATATTGGAGTTTGTCTTGTCTTTTGTGTTGTTCTTTGGAGCAACTCTTAAGTTTCATTGGCTTTGGATTTTTTTTGAAATGATCTTCCTCAATTAAACTGTCCATCCAAATCACAGATCATTTAATACCCTTCTATCATTCCTCCCTTCCTTACTCTGTTCTGGTGATTGTAATCCTTCCCATTTTTTTCCTGTAGCAGGTAATCAATTTTGTTCTCTCTTACAGAAGTTTCTTCAGGACAAGTAACCAAAGACGTCAGTAATGGCCAAAATATAGATTTCCCAAAAGCCATTGTTCATGAGCAGTGCTATTCCAAAGCTAAGTTTTCCTTTTATATTTAGTTATTTATTTTATTTTATTTAGGAAATTTATTTGCCACCCATCTCATTTCCAACAACTTATAATTCATACTGGAAAAAGACTGAGTTTGTATTTTCCTATTCTACCATGACTTTCTATTCAAATTAATAAACTTACAGAATTGATAAACGATGATGGAATGGGTCTTTTTGAAAACGTAGGCTGTTGAAGGAGAAAACAATGGTTGCCAGGGGCAAATTCCCACCTATAATGAGATCACCAGGCCTGTAATAGTCCTCCAGAATCTGCAAAGACCTTGTCAAAACACACACACTTTGCATCCTCTTAGCAGAAGTTGGAGGCAGGAGCCAAAAAAGCAGCAGCAGCAGCAGCAGGAGAGGCAGCTCAGTCATGCTTCTCACCTTCCCTCCTAGATCAGAAATCTAGGCTTGTACAGAAGGTGAATTTCAGAGAGCCCTTGAAATCTCATCAGAGCTTTAGCACAACAGAGACAGGTCGTTCCACCTGGATGGCTTTGTGGCAAAATTTCTATCAACCATCCTTCCCCTTATAAGAGTTTGGGCTGTGACTGAAGACAAAGCTAAGGCCAGTTGAGTCTCATCAAATGGAGGAGTGAGCTCTTTGCAAGACAAAGTGGTTGACATGTCCTGCCTCTGTCTGGGGAACTCCAGGCATATTTTTTTAAAGCAGGTGTTATCTTGTGAGTAGAACACCACAGGGAATACATTAAGAATTATGGTTCCACTGATCATTGCTAAGAAAAGTAATTGTCCTACCCAAATACTTCTAGATTTGTTTGCATACCAGAAAGGGAAAAACATCTTTGTGTCTCCTCGTTATAATCCAGAGATGGACTTGAGAACGAAGGTGAAGTTGGATGTTTGACTTACATGTAACTAATCCCCTGCAGACAAGATGGAGGGTTTTTATAACAGTTTATTTATATAAGTCTGCATTGCATACAGAGGTGCTTATTGAACAGTGTATTGTCTGAAATATGGATCATTTTATTTATATACAATAATATTTTTCCCACTCCTAATTTCTACCTCTACTATCCAACCATTTGTAAAACAAGTCCCATGTCTGAAAATACTATGTGTTCTCTTTTTTTTTATTTCTAGTGTCAATTGGTCCATTTCTGCACAATGTAAAAAAAATTTAATTACATCTTTTTCTGTAGATATTTCCCCATTTTCCAGTACTGTGCAAATACAATACTTGCAGCTGTCAAAACATCTAATATTAAGTATAAATTCCCTTTATCGTACTTTTCCAGTCTTATGCCTAACAAAAATACTTCTGGCCTATAATCTATGTGTTGCTTTAAACATTTTTTTCTAACCATGTATGTATTTTTGTCCAAATTTTACACATGTCCACTACATGTGATAATACATACCCGGTGTCTGAATACATTTCCATCATCTGGCAGACATGTTTTAAAACTTGTTTGCTAATCTGACCAGTGATAAATGCCACCTATAAAACATTTTATTTACAATTTATTATAAGTAGTTGCCATTGTCAACTTACAATTTCTTTCCTAGAGTTTTTCCATTCAGACAAAATGGAGATTTGATAGAGGAATTGTAACTGGTGCTTTTTGAGATTGCTTGTTTTCTGGCAGATATTTCATTATCAAAAAAGATAACATTATCAGTGTTAAAAGGAGGGGTTTATTCTCATTTTATATTCTAGTGTAGAGTTCTTCAACATTTCCAGCTTTGAGAACTGGCGGGAGGAAGAAGAGGGGATGCTTTGTGCAAGGGGCCAGCAAGCATCCATGCACACACGTAGCTCCATTGTAGAGAGTGCTGGCTCCTGCACAAGGCAATCCATGCTATGATTGTCCCAAATGTGTTTATATTTTCAAGAGGTCTGGACATTATTTTTTTCTTTGAATATGTTTCACTTCTCATCCAAGAAGCTTCTTCAGCTCTGACTGGATGGTGGGGAATTTAGGCTCCTTAAAGGCATCTGGTCAATTGCTCAATCTCCAAGTGGTCTCAATGACTCTCTAAAAGAATTAAATGACTAGCTCTCTGCAAAGAATATAAATCCTTCCATTCCCCACCATTAGGAATTTTTTGCCAACACCATTAGAAGTTTTTGCCAAGACAGAGGAAACTGCAAGAGAAAAGAGAATGGCAAAGGCAGATTGTTGGAAGAGACAGGTGATCTTCCCTGGTTGACCAATGAAGAGGAAGGAGCAGAGGAAGCAGAGCAGGAGGGAGACCAGGAGGGTGTAGGTGAGATCTCGGTTGTTGGCCTTGATGATTGGTATGTCATGATGTTTATAGAAAATCACCAGGACTGAAGAAGTGATCACAGAGAGAAAAAGAATGAGAGAAACTAAAATGTATCCCAGGGTGTCTTGATAGGCAAGGAAGTGGATCTTCTTGGCAATGCATTTGTCCTTGTCCTTGTTGGGATATTGGTCTTCCGGGCAGGGGGGATGAGGATCCAACTGAATGAGAATGAGGATCCAACTGAATGGAAATGGCCTATGTAATTCATTGTTGCATCATATTTATTTATTTACAAGATTTATATACCACCCCCCTCTCCCTGCAGGACTCGGGATGGTGTACAGCCATTTAAAAAATACAATAATAAGATAATAATTAAAAACAATTAAAAAGATTAAATATCGTGGCTGAATAATAAAAATGAGATAGGGGTTTAAAAATAAGAACTAAAACCAATTAAAACCGAATTTAAAACCCTATAAAACCCTAGGCCAGACCAGCTTGATAAAATAAATGAGTTTTCAACACGTGCCAGAAGGTCAAAAAGTCAGAGATGATCCTCATCTCTGGGGGTAAGGTAATTCCAGAGGGAGGGTGCCCCCAACGAGAAGGCCCGCACCCTCAGGGTCGCCAGCTGTCCAGCCGGCAGCACCCCGAGGAGACCCACTCTATGGGAGCGCACTGGCCGATGGGAGATTGATGGTGTCCTGAATCTAGATTAGAGTTAAAAGGGACCTTGGGGGTGGGGGGTCTTCTAGTCCAACCCTCTGCTTAGGCAGCAAAATCTACACCATTTCAGACAAATGGTTGTCCAATCTCTTCTGAAAACCTTCCAGTGTTGGAGCATTTACAACTTCTGATGGCAAGATGTTCCACTGATTCATTGTTCTAACTGTCAGGAAATTTCTCCTTATTACTATTGTAATAAGTAAATTTGGGTGTTATACTTGAGAAACTACAGAACCAGACTGTAGCCATTTTGTGTTCGTAGAATGACCTTTTTAAAAGAACAGAAAAGTTGAGAAATATGTTTTTGTACAATAAACATGTGGTATTGCGAAATTGTCCTTGGACGAGGTTCTAGAATGTGTAGAGGTCAACTTGACATTATATAGTCATATTAATCAAAAGTATAATCCTCTGATAATTGCATAACTGGATATCTGGAGATAAATCCGGGAAAAGGATGTTGGTACCAATCCAAATGTCAAGTAAGAAGAGGTCATTGGAAATACCCATAACTTTCCTATGAGAATCTATGTATCTTTGTAACTGAAAAACAACATGTGATCTGTACTTGTTTATATCATTATATTTGGGTATAAATATATGGTCTGTCTGGTAATCGGGGTTCTCCTTTGTCTCATACTATCTTTGGTATGGGTTAAAGGGTGCCGGTACTGCAATATCTTCAATAAAGCCAGTTACGAGTTTCAGTATTTCAAGTCTGTTCTAATTATTTCTGCTCATCCGCATGACAAGTTTTGGCGAGCCAGCCAGGAGACAGGACAAGGACTCTGGAGGTAGTTCTTCTGGGCTGCAAAACGGGGGCCCCTGCTGCTGTTCCGCGGGGTTTTGTGCTTTGGACGAGCCTCCGTCCGGGGGCCTTGCTCCTGGTGACCTGCATTTGGTTGACTGATTGCTGGGACCGTGCTGGCTTCCAGAGGCCACGGGTGAGTTGTGGTGCACCGGGGAGTCAGGTGAGCTCTATCTGTGTTTTTTTTTATATATCTATAGATATATAAAAAAAGCCGCTTTGAAAGAAGCGGTGGTTCGACCCCTCCTCAAGAAACCGTCCTTGGATCCAACATTGCTATCCAATTATCGTCCTGTCTCCAACCTTCGCTTTATAGCAAAGGTCATGGAGACTGTGGTGGCACGTCAGTTCCCGCAGTACCTGGATGAAGCGGATTATCTCGACCCCCTCCAATCGGGCTTCAGGCCCGGGCACAGCACTGAGACGGCGTTGGTCGCGTTGATGGATGATCTCTGGAGGGCACGGGACAGAGGCTATTCCTCTGTTCTGGTCCTTTTGGATCTATCAGCGGCTTTTGATACTGTCGACCACAGTATCCTATTGCATCGGTTGGAGGGGTTAGGGATTGGAGGCACCGTTCTTCGATGGTTCTCCTCCTTCCTCTCCGACCGTTCGCAATTTGTGTTGACGGGGGGACAGAGATCGACCCCAAGGCCCCTACTTTGTGGGGTACCTCAGGGATCGGTGCTCTCTCCCCTACTCTTCAACATTTATATGAAGCTGCTAGGTGAGATCATCCGTGGCTTTGGGGTGGAATTTCACCAGTACGCTGATGATACTCAGCTGTACATCTCCACCCCTGACCACCCCAACAAAGCCGTCTTGGTGCTGTCCCGGTGCCTGGAGGCCGTACGGAGTTGGATGGGTCATAACAGACTTCGTCTCAACCCGACCAAAACCGAGTGGCTGTGGTTTCCTGCCCCCAGATTCAGTCAGCTTATTCCATTGCTGACCATAGGAGGAGAGACATTATCCCCTGTGGAAAGGGCACGCAACTTGGGTGTACTCCTGGACGTGCGGCTATCCTTGGATGATCATATTGCGGCCTCCACCAGGAGTGCTTTTTATCAAATTCGTCTTATCTACCAATTGCGACCCTTTCTGGATCTGGACGCACTTCGCACAGTCACCTCTGCCCTCGTCATCTCCCGCTTGGACTACTGTAATGCTCTCTACATGGGGCTCCCCTTGAAAAGTCTCCGAAGGTTACAGTTAGTTCAGAATGCAGCCGCACGGATGATCTTGGGCACCCCTCGGGACGCCCACATAACACCTCTTCTCCGCTGCCTGCACTGGCTTCCTGTGGCCTTCCAGATTCGTTTCAAGGTGGTACTTACAGTTTTCAAAGTGCTCCATGGCTCGGGACCTGGATACTTACGGGATCGCCTGCTGCCACCAACAACCTCCCGCCGCCCAGTACGCTCCCACAGAGTTGCCTTGCTCGGGGTACCACCACTGGATCGCTGTCGTCTAGCAGCCCCGAGACTACGCGCTTTCTCTGTGGGAGCTCCATCCCTCTGGAATTGTCTCCCCCCGGATATACGAGCCATGTCAGACATCCTAACCTTCCGGCGCGCAGTTAAGATCTTGCTGTTCAAGCAAGCCGGTCTAGCCAAATAAGATCATTGGGGTTTATATTTTGTAATTTTATAGGGGTGATTCTTGGCCATCTTGATTATTTACCTGTTTTCGCTTCTGTTTTCTGTATTACCTTGTTTGTTGAGTGTACACCGCCTTGAGTCCCTTTTTGGGAGAGGGAGCGGTATAGAAGTACGAATAAATAAAATAAATAAATATGTTTTAGAGCCTTGGGCTGCAAGGTTTTTTCTTTAAATCAGTCTAACATTTTTGTTCCTCCCTTTTGAAACGTTTCATATATGCATTTTTTTTTCTTCTCTAAATGAAGGCTTGTTTGGCTTGTGTGTTTTTTTACTTTGTGTCTGTAGTGTGTATCTGTGCAGAGGGGTCTGTCTGTGCTGTTACATTGTTTATTCCCCCTTTCTCTGTCTCATTTCCTGTGAATAGGGGGGTGGAAATGGGGAATTTATTTTCCTGGTTAAAGAAACCAGCTGTTGCTAGTGAAGTTCCTTCCATTCCTATGTCATCTCCTCTTGGGGAGTTAATAAATCAGTGAAATGAGGCATGGTTAATTCAGTATACTAAGCTTTTGGATAAGATATGGTTAATTGAGCTGTGTACAGCCCGCTGGCCGGATCATATTTTGAAACGTCCGAATTATAGGTGGTCGAGGTTTGGTGAGTCTAATGTATATTGGATTAATGCTTTAAAGGATGTCTTGACTAAAAAGAGGTTGATTTCTCAATTGCCTTATGTTGTGCCTTGGTATAATGTACAATATACTGATCCATTTCCTCCTCTTGGGAAAACTTCTAAGAGACTTTTGTATACAAAGGAAAGTGATAAATGGGATCCTTTGGATTATGCTGGTCCTGTACGTCCTCCTCCTTATAATGTAGCTAACTGTGCAAGATGTGGGAGAAAAGAGGGGGGGAAGTTCCTCCGCAGTTTCTCAGTATAGAGAGTTAAAGCAGGAGTTGGATTCATTAGCAGTTGCTGGACCTTCTAGTGGAGCTATAACTAGATCCAGAGCGAGAAAGGAACAACAGATGTTATATCCATTACGTGAAATGCCTAATGGAGTTACAGCTGAGGGAGTTCCTATAACAACATTTGTAAATGTCCCACTTACGTCTTCAGATTTGAGGAATTATAAGTTGTCTATGCCATCTATTCAGGTTGATCCAATATCATTATCACAGAGTTTGGATTTGTTTTTGGGTCCTAATATTTATACTTATGTGGAATTACAGCATATCTTGGCATATCTTTTTTCTCCTGAGGAGCGAGGGCAGATTAGACAGGCTGGCATAGCATACTGGAATAAGACACAGGAAGGTGTAGTAAATGCGGTAGATGGTGAAGATAAGTTTCCTTTGGCAGATCCTGGTTGGGATAGTCAGGTTCCAGAGGATAGAGTACAGATGATGGATATGAAGAAACTTATTGTGCAGGGTGTGAAGACTGCTGTACCTCAGGGTAGAAATCTAGCTAGAGCATTTGAGGTAGGTCAGTTAAAAGATGAGTCTCCGGCTGAATTCTTGACTAAAATCA